>PVKZ01001088.1:0-491214 GCA_004027375.1 Macroglossus sobrinus | reverse complement strand
GGACTTAGATAAGAAGATTATGTAGTTTGTGTCAGACAAATTATAGAAAACCTTGGGGAAAAATCAGAAGTGTTCAGTAGGCAAATCTGATGTAGCAAACAATTTAGATTTTATGTTTCTACCGGAAAGCTTTTATAGAAATGGATGACAATAACGCACAAAAATAATTTGTTCTCAGATTAAGCAAACCACCTACTTTCCAAACAAAACTTTTTTTATCTATAATCTGTGTTAACATATCTCTTAAAACTGGTACAAAATTAAGCAATACTAGTTTATGCTTATGTAATGCGAAATTCTCCATGAGTGTATTCTAGGTTAATAAGCATTTGTTACTCTTTCGGGAGTTTAAAAATACAAATAGTATTAAAAACAACAATAAAAAATATAAAAAAAGAAATTCACTCACAATTCCAATACTCCAAAACCAACTGTTCCCCTTTTGCCATGTTTTTTTTTTCTAGGCTTCTTTTATATGCTGATGTCTCTTTTTATGATAGCGAACTGTTTACCCATACTAATAGATGTAGTAAAATTGACTCTTTGTTTCTAACATAACAAAAATTAGCCTACTATTATTAAATGAGAACTGCTGTTTGGTACAGGGCAATATGAGTTAGGTGGACAATTCGTTTCCCTGCTCTTCAAAGTAAAGATCACATTATGCACTATGTGGTATTTCCTACAGATATTTTAAATTCAGCAAAGTGGTCTGAGTTAACTGTCTTCTGCTTCAACTAGCTGACTAAAGGATAAAGGGCAACAGCTGCAATACTTCCTTTGTGTGTGTGCTTGTGTGTCTGTATTTTAATTGCCAAGTTAGACACTAATCTCTCTAGAGTGTTAAACATTAAGTAGGTTATATCTTATGGAAAAAATAACCCACCTCTCTGCATATGAATTAAAACAATTAAATCCAGGCTATTTATTGCTAATATATTTCTGAGATTTAGCCATCATTATTAGAGGAAAATGTTTTAATATTTACTCTGTTAACATTTGAATACAATTATATAAGAGTCTAGTTATATAGCTTGTGTATGTGTAATGGTTCACTTATCGCTGATCAAGTCATTATCCCCAGTGAACCAGATTTGCCTGCCTGGGGGTAATGTTCTAAAGTGTATAACATTTATTCAGAGGTTTTGGTTTGTTTATTTTAAAACCCTTGTTAGCAAAACCTGAAACTTAAAAATTGTCCAAATTCCAGAATGTAGCCGGAGCTTCAATTTGGTGAAGAAAGTATGAAAAGGTCTTGATTCCCAAATACCTTCTATATCTTGATTTACATAAATTTGCATATGCATCATAATCTTTGCTTATGAATTACAAAAGCTCAAATGAAGTTAGGTAATATTGCTTTCAGCAATTGTATACATGCTATAAAAATAAAACCAAATTCCAAAAAAAGCAAAAATATTAAAATGCTTGTAATTCTATCACAGCAAAGATTGGATACCATTATATCTGCCATGAAGTTCATTCCACTGCAAAAAAAAAAAAAAGACTTTTGTGATACTTTTAAGAAACTAAAATCTATTTTTATAGTTCTGTCTTTTATTTCATTAACTGATGTTCCATATGATGCTTATACTACAAGAACAAATCAAATACTTTTTGTGTAGGAAGATATTGTGATAGTGATGGTCTCAACTAAAAATTAAAATTCTCACTATTTTATGTAAAGTTTTGTGGAGAGATCAGCATTTTATACAAAAACATTTTTGCCACTAATTAATTTTTTTGCTCCTTGCTTTTTTAAATTAAAAAAACCTTCTGACTTTGAAAATTATTTTTTAATGATAATAATAATAAATGGTAATAACAAAATATATTTATATTGGGAAATTTTCCACAAAGGCTATCTCAGTATATTCTCATAAAAATTTTATGTAGTAGCAGTTATTGTTTTATTTTTGATGGGTCAGAACGCTGAAGTCAGGTGAATTAAAAAGTATTTTTAATGTTTATAACAAGTTAATGGAAACTTCATTATTTGAGTTCATGGCTGATTTCCCAGTACATTGTTCTTTTCACCAGCCTTGTATAACATGTTGATTACAATGGAGCAATGACTAGAAGTCTCCAAAAGGTTACCTTACAGTTATTTTATTGCTTTAGCCAAAGTATTTTGTCATAGTTAAATGTGGTGCTTTGTGCTCATGTGCTTTCTCTACATTGGTCCACCAGTAGCTTTGCTTGGCACAGTTTTAAAGCACTTGCTTATAAGTAAAAACATGTGCCTTCTCCCATCTCTTGTGTCCACTCTTGCTTCATCCAGTATCCTCTCCCTCACCCGGATACTGCCACATCTAATGAGCTTACAATTATTTTTAAACTTCTTTCCATGAGGTGGTATCTGAATACCAGCTGCGGGGAGAGAATGTAATTAATCCCACAGAAGTTAAACCATCAGTCATGTGAAGAGCTGGAGGTGGTGAGAGAGATATTTTATGCAACTCTCCATGGAAATGTCAAACTCAATATCATGTATCTATCTGACTCCAGATTTTAGAGTTTTTAATGTTTTTGCTAGAACCAATTAGCGAGATCAATTCAAGTTTAGAGAACTTTTTTTTTCTCAGATTAATAAGGAAGGGGTGTGTGTGTGTGTGTGTGTGTGTGTGTGTGTGTGTGTGAGAGAGAGAAAGAGAGAGAGAGAGAGGATGAGAGAGAGAGGAAGATAGAGAAAAAAATAGGAAATGGAGAAGAATGGAGAAAAGAAGGAAGAAAATAAAAGAAAAATGAAGAGAAAAAGAATGGAAAAGAGTAAAAAAAGAAGGTAAAAAAAAAGTGACTTAATTAATTTAATTCATTTGGCTAGTAAAAATGATTTTGGTTGGAGAATCAATAAATTTGAGGTGGCCAGTAGCCTGAATTCATAAATTCATATCAGAGATTATTAATTGGTGAATAATTGTGAGATTGAAGAACTAGACAAAAGTGTAGTATACTGTTGAACAATAAAATCGCAAGTGAAAGAACAATTTAAATAACTGTTGAGTACCATACAGTTAGGAGCACTAGGGGTGCATGTGATTTAGATTCCATCCAAGGTGAGGGAGGAGTATTTCATCCTCATCTCAGCAAGCACTACCGTCAGCTATTTAGGTCCAAGCCTGGAACTCATTAGTGGAGCGCTTTACACTTTCTTAACAACACCAGCAAAGGGAGACAAGAGAAAGAAATCTTATTCTAACTGGAAGGTAGGTGGGTATGCCAACTCAGCTCTCTCCATCTTTGTCTTACTTTAGGCACTTATTATGTTTCACCATTATAACTATAACAGCGGCTTGACTCTTCTTTTCCTCCTAATCCTGCTACCATTATCTTTCCAAAGTACAAATATGTTCAAACCCCTGTGCTTAAGAAGCTTGAAATTCTTGAATGCACTGCCTTTGCCTCAGGATAAAATTCTAAGGTCTTTACCAAGCATACAAGGCCTTTTATGAGTCAACCCCTATTTAACTCATCAGTCTCCATTTTTCATTTCTTCACCCATGGAACTGGACATACCTATTGAACAGTTACATGCAGTTTCAGAAAAGGCCACATTCTATCATGATGCCATGTCTGCGCAATCTGCTCTTTCTGCAGAATCTCCCTGCTATATCGCCTGGCTGGCTTTTGCACCCTCATCTCTTTCAAAAAGTTTTGCCTGCCCCAGCCTGCCTCCTAGTTCCATAATCTGTTTTAGGTTCCTTCTGGAGGCTCACTTCCATCTCACACTGTACTTCTCTTTGTTACAGTATCAGAATTTGTTTACTTTTCTGTCTCTGCACTGAACTTTGAACTCCTTCTTGGTGGGTACCTAACACACTCCTGGCACCGATAGGCATCCAATACAGTAAATCCTTGTTTAATAATTTTAAGAATTAATGAACTAACAAACAATGTGTTAACAAAAAGAAATGAAGGGGAGACAAGAACATAAAGTTTGGGGTGGGGCAGAAGTGATGGCAGAGTTGTTTCTCTATAGTGTTACCTGAATTGGGTAAAATGAAGAGCCCAGGAGAACTGAGGTCTAGTTCAACTTTGACCCTCCACTGCTTCTTATTTCTCCTTTCTTCTTTTCTTCCTACAACACTGTATTATATCTTATAGAGATAAAATTTACATGCAAATTTTATGTATGCATACAATTTGATGGTTTTGATAAACCATCAGCCCAGTCATGTAACCAACAGCCTAATCATGAAAGAGAATATTTCAATAACTTCAAAAACATTTTCTTTTTCAGTCAACGGTCTCACAGACAATTATAAATAATTCCGTTGATGAACTTCATATAATTAGAATCAAGTATCTTCTTCACACAGTATTAGTTTGTGAGATTCATCTGTATTACTGTGTATATGAGTAGTTCTTCATTTTGTATAACTATATTACAATTTGTTTATTCCTTCTCCTCTTGATGAATATTTGGACTTTTATGTTCAGTTTAAGGCTATTATGACAAAGCTGCTATATTCTTGTCTTTTTGCCCACATATATATTTATTTTTCTTAGCAAATACATAGGAGTAGAATTGCTAGGTCGTGGTATAACTGCATGTTTAATTTGGTAAGAAGCTAACAAATACTTCTTCAAAGTGGTTGTATTATTATATACTCCCACCAGCAATGAATGAGAGGTACAGTTGCCCCCTAAACCCTCACCGATATTTGGGCTTGTCAACTTTATATAATATTTGCTCTTCTGATGGGAGTGAAATGATATCTCACTGTGCTTTTAATTTGTATTTCTTATTGACTAAGGATGTTGAGCACCTTTTTATGAGTTCACTGGACATTTGTATGTTTTCTTTTTGTAAAGTATCTGTTCAAGCCTTTCTTTAAAAAAAAAAGAAAAAATGTATATTGTAGGTTTTTTTAAGTACCATGAATACTAATCTTGCGTCGTGTATATTAAGTTAGTTACTTGCCTTTCTATGTTTTTAAGAATTTTTGATGAGCAAGAGCTTTAAATTTTAATTTATTTGCCTACCTTATGGTCACAAAGGCAGACCATGAGTCTTAATAGTTTTAGCCTTGACATTAAGGTCAATGGTCAATCTTACATTAGTTTTGTGTATGGTGTGAGATAGAGGTTTAAGGTTCACTTTCTTTTTCCTGCATTTTTATTGTATTGTTCCAGCATCATTTGTTGGAAAAAAATTTATCTTCATAAATTTCATTAATATTTTTGTTGAAAATTAATTAATCCCGTGTTATATGTAAAAATATTCTGGACTGTATTCTATTTGTCTAGCCCCACACATCTGCCTCACAGTTCTGATTACTGTAGCTTTATAGCAAGGCATGAAATAAGATGTATATCCACCAATTTTCTTCTTCCGTTCAAATCTGTTTTTGCTATTTTAGATACTTTGTATTTGCATATGAACTTTGAAATTAATTTGTCAGCATCCAGGGAAGAAAGGGAAGCCTGCTGGGACTTTGAAAGGGATTATATCGATTCTAATATTAATTTGAGGAGAAATGAAATCTTAATAATATCCAAGATTCCAGTTCATAAATGTGATACATTTTTCTCTCCATTTATTTTGATCTGCTTTCACTTCTCTCAACAATGTTTTATAGTTTTTAGTACAAAGGTCTTGCAATTATTTTTAAAAAATTAATTCTTAGTATTTTATGTTTTTTAATTCTACTATAAAGGTGCCTTTTAAATTTCATTGTCCAATCATTTTTGCACTATATATATATATATATATATATACATACATATATATATATATGTATATATATATATATATATATATATATATATATATATATATATATATAGCATTGGTTTTGGTATATTAAACTTGTATCCTTACTAACTGAGTGTACTAAATTTATTTATTCTAGAGTTTTTTTGATAGATTCCTAAGGATATTCTGCATGTCATCTGTAAACATAGATATGCTTCTTGCTTTTTAATCCTTATGCTTGTTATTTTTTCTTAAATGTTTAATTGAATTATCAGGGAAATTATCTGAGTCTGAGGATTTCATTATGGGAAATATTTAAATTATAAATTCAATTTTTCTTTGAATAGGGCCATTTTCCCATTGAGCATGCTATTAACCATAGTTTTTTATTGATTTTGTTATCAACTGAGGATATTTCTTCTGGTCTGCTGTGAGTTTTAATCATGAAAGTAATCTAAATTTTGTCAAATGTTTTCCTGTATTGATTGATATAATTATGTTTTTTCATTTTTATTCTGTCAATGTGCTAAATTATAGTAATTAAGTTTTGAATATTGAACCAGTTATGCATTCCTTAGATAAACACTACTTAGTTATAATGTATTATGTTTTTTATATGTTGCACCATGCAATTTGGTAATATTTTGCTAAAAAAAGTTTGCATTTATGTTCATAAAAAATACTGGTTTATCATTTTCTTCCCTTGCAGTATCCTTAAAGGTTTTAGTATCAAGGTTATGCTAGCATCATAAAATGAGTTGAAAACTTTTCGTTCATTCTCTATTTTTGGAAAGAGTTTTCTAATCAGTGAGACCATATAGATTGAACATTTTCTTCATGAGCAGGCTTTTATTACAAATTTTATTTTCAAACAGATTTTAGACGGTTCAGATTTTCTCTTTCTTCTTGTGTCAGTTTTGGTAAAAATATTTAACAAGAAATTTGACTATTTTATCTATGATATTAGATATATTGACATAAAGTTATTTACTCTATTTTCTTATGATCCTTTTAAAGGCTGTTGGATTCTTAGTAATATCAGCTCTTTCATTGGGAATGTCAATTAGATATATTTTTTTTGATCAGACTTGCTAAGCTTTTATCAATTTTTTAAAATAAACTACTTTTCGCTTTAAATTTTTTTATAATGTTTGTTTTCTATTTTGTTTATTTGTGCTCTTTTTCTTTAGGGTTAACTTACTGTTTTTCTAATATTTTAAGATAAAAATTTGGATTGTTTATTTTAAAGCTTTTTTCTTTTATTATATAAACCTTTAAAGCTTTAAATTCCTTTCTATGTGCTGCTTTAGCTTCAATCAACAAATTTTGGTGTTATGTTTAAATTGTCATTTTCTTTGAACTTTCCTTCCAGCTTTGTTGAAATACAATTTACAAAAAAAATAAAATTCACCCATTTTGATTGTATTGTTTGATCAGTTTTGGAAATTCTATCTAATCACATAACCACTACCATAATCAAAATAGACAATATTTCCATCACTTCAGAAAGCCCCCTCATTCCTTTTTTCAGTCAATGCCTTCCTTCAATTCTTTGTCCCACATATCATTGTTTTTTTGTGCATTTTGCCTTTCTAGAATTTAACATTCAAAAAAAAAATTCTACTGTTGTAGTCTTTTGGTTTGACTTACTTCCCTTAGCATAACATTTTTAGGTTCATTCATGCTATGTATATTCATATGCTTTCATGGTGGTGCTGAGTAGTATTTCAGAATATGGATTCACCAACTGAAGAGCATCCAGTTGTTTCTACTTTCACATCTTGTGAATAATGCTGTTGTAACATTCATATAAAGTTATATAAGATATAACATATAAAAGTCTCTATGTGCACATGTGTTTAATTTCTCTCTTCACTATCTAGAAATGAGATTTGTGAGTCAGATGATAAATGTATGTTTAAACTTCAAAGACAGTGCTATCGTGTTTTCCAAAGGTACTGTAACATTTTGCCTGTCTACTAAGACTATATGAGAGTTCCATTTGCTCCACATTCCTCACCAGCACTTGGTATTTCAAGTCTTTTTAATTATAACCATTCTAGTAGGCATGTAGTGGGATCTAACAGTGGTTTTATTTGCATTCCTCTGATAACTATACTTGTTGAGTATACATTTTCATATGCTTTGCCATCTGTATATCTCCTTGTGTAAAAAATCTGTTCAATCTCTTGCCAATTTTTTATTGAATTCATCTGCTTACTATGAATTCTAAGAATTCTTTATAGATTCTGGACACAAGTCCCTTGACAGACATATGCTTTGCAAATATTTTCTCTCAGTCTATAGCTTGCCTTTTCATTTTCTTCATTGTGTACTTCCAAGAACATAAGTTTTTAATGTTATTAAAGTCCATTTTATCTATTTTGTCTTTTATCAGCAGTGCTTTCTATGTCCTAGTTAAGAGATCTTTGATTAATTCAACATCACGAAGATTTTTTTCTATGCCTGTATCTATAAGATCTCTTATACTTAGGTCAATGATCCATTTTTGATTCATTTTTGCTTATAATATGAGGTAGGGTCAATTTATAAAAATACAATTTATAAAAATACAATTTTTTAGCACATTTTGTTTAAAAGACTATTCTTACATTGAATTAGCTTGGCACCATTGTTGACAACCAATTGATCATATAAGCATGGATCTATTTCTGGATTCTGTTCCATTGATCTCATTGCCTATCTTTACACTATTACTGCACTCTCTTGAATACTGTAGCTTTATAGTAAATTGTGAAATTTGATTGTGTAAGTCTTCCAACTTCGTTCTTCATTTTCAAAATTGTCATTGCTACTCTATGCCTTTACTTCTTATAAATTTCAGAAGCAGATTATTAATTTCTTCAAAAGAGCCCATTAGGATTTTGATTGGTATTACACTGAATATATAAATCAACTTAAGGAGAATTGCCATCTAAACAATACTGAGTCTTCTAATCCATGAACTTGTGAATCTCTCCACTTATTTAGGTCTTCTTTTATTTCTCTTAGCAGGATTGTATAGTTTTCAGTGTAAAGGTCTTAAACATATTTTAATAAATTTATCCCCAAGTATTCTTATACTATTATAAATAAAATTTTTAAAATCTTCCAATTGTTTATTGCTTATATAGAAATGCAATTGATTTGGTTGATTGACCTTATATCTTGCAAGCTTGTTATAGTCACTTATTAATTTTAGTATGACTTTTTGTAGATTCTTTAGAGTTTTCTATGTATGCAATAATTTCATAAATAAATACAATTTTACTTCTTCTTTTCCAATCTATATATGCCTTTTATTACTTTTTGGTCCTAAACTATAATCCCCTTTACATATTTCTGAATTCAGTTTGCCAAAATTTTGTTAAAGAATGTAGCATTTATGTTCATGTGGCACATGAACATGATGTCTTTTGTTTTAGTATCAGGATAATTATAACTTAGTTAAATATCGAATGTTCTCTCTGTGTCTGTTTTCTGAAAGAATTTGTTTTTTAGAAAGTTTTTATTTTTCTCTTCAACATTTAATGAAATCACCAGTGAAGACCACTGAGTCTGAAATTTTCTGACTTCCTGTGATTTTTTTCCCCTTGAATTCATAAATTATTTAGAAGGATATTGTTTAATTTCCAAATATTTATGTTTTCTTATATATCATATTTGTATTCAGTTTTTAACTTAATTTCATATTGTCAAAAAACATATTAGTATGATTTCATTACTTTAGAAATTTGATTGAAACTTGTTTTACAGTTGAATATATTAATCATCTTGTCAAATTTATACTATACCACATGACATTTAAAAGAGTATATCATTTACATTCTTTAAACTGTTGGGTGTAGGGTCCTATAAATATCAATTAGATCAAGGTGGTCAATAGTCTTGTAAAAATATTTCGTGTTTCTGATTTTATTTTGTCTAGCTGTTGTTTTAACTTTTAATAAAAGGGTATTAAAATCTCCAACTATGTTTGGGGAATTACAATTTTTTTCTCAAAATTTTGAAGTTCTGATATCAGGCACATAAACATTTATTACTGTTATGTTTTTCTAATGAAGCGACTGCTTTATTATTATAAAATGTCCCTCTTTATCTTTGGTGATATTTTTAACTTTAATTTTTTAAAAATCTTATTTTAGTATAACCCCTCCAGCCTTCTTATACCTCTGCTTTCACAGTACATCACATATTAAAACTACACTAAGATAACATTTGTCCTCTATTGTATTGGCCAGATCCAATAGGTGAGGCTATAGAGAAATAATATTCTCATACATTACTGAAAGGAGAATAAAATATTATAACTCTTAAAGAAGAGAGACTGGCAGTTTCTATTAACATCACAGATGCATTTACCCTTTAACAACAAAACCACATCTCGGAATCTAGCCTTTGGTTACAACTGTACACAAACAAAACAGCATATGCAAAAGAATGCTTCTTGCAACACTGTTTTCAGTAGGAGAAACTAGAGACCACTCCACAGCTGAGGAACTAGGAGTTTTGTTTAATAAAATTTAATTTATTCTTATGACGGAATACCATGTGGCTGTTGAAAAGAATGAGGAGAATTTCTATATACTGCTATGGAGAAATCTTTATAGTATATAATTATGTGAAAAAAAGCAAGGCGTGGAACAGTAAACTATATTTTTTTATAAGAAATAAAAGTATAAGAAATTTTATTTATATGTTCAAAATATATGAAATGACATAAAATAAACAGAAATTCAATAATAACTTGAGTGGACAAGGGGAGAAAGTGGTGAATAGGGACAGCAAAGTATAATACTTTTGCATGTACCTTCTTACATAGTTTTGATTTTGAGCCATGTTCAAAAAAAACATTAAGGAAAAATACACTCAAGAAAATTCAGGAAAATACTGTAAGAAATTTGTAATCTGGTAACATATAGGCTTCTGTCCTGCTGGATGTGGTTCTGTGAGATGGCAGACAAAAGGAAATCTTGCCCCTCAAAGAGGTGGGGCAAGGGTTAGAAGAACGATATTCACAGGGGCAGCACTGGGCATGAAGCCATCCAGAACAGTCAAGGCATTAGCCCAGTTTATCTTGGCCCCATGCGTGGCCTGATTCCACCCATTGTCTTGGCTCTCTGTAGTGGTTATTCGGGTCATGGAATTGCCTTGGGAAAAGAAGTAATAAGTTAACCAGATGAGCTTCCTCTCCCTGTAACCTGGCCCTGTGAAGGACTTGGGGAAACACGGGCAAGTGTTTCCACCACTTTTCTTTGAAAGGTCTTTCTATAATTAATTATCTTTTCTCTCTCAGGAAAATGGTTCCATTGCATCTAATCTAAGTTTAGTTTCCTAATTCCATTGCACTTCTTATGAAAATAGCTCGGACAATGAAAATAATCATCCTCTTTCTGATATTTCAGGGCGGCAAAGATTCTTAAATGATTCCTTTAATCAGAGCTTAAGTTGGATATGGGTGTACAACCTAAGCATTTCCTCAGATAAACTCAGAGATGTTTGCCCACGCTCCTTGATCAAGCATACTGAAGTTTCTGGGCTGTGGGACTTAAGAATGACTAGCTTTTTAGCTTTGATTGTAGATCACCTTTTAATAGGCCATATCCTCTATTATTCAAAGCAGTGGAAATCAATGTTGTAGTTGACAAAATAAACAGCTGACAGTCCCAGGGCTGGGAAGAAGATGACCCTGGGGCCAGATAAATGTGCTATCTGCCTGGACTCAAACGGTGCAGCAGAGAGAAACAGGACTTCAAAAGGAGTCATTCCACATCACATCCTACGTACCAGTGGTTTGAAGGAAACCTTGGTAATATATTTATGTTCCTTGAGCATAACTGGAGGCAATTGGTTTAGGTGATTTGAGTGTGACAGGCAGAGAAGCCAAGAGTATCATTTTTATGAATGTTTCCTCAGAATATATGACTTGAGAAATGGAGCTTTTTCTCTAAGTAATTGAATATGAGGCTGTGAGAATAAACAGAAAAGGGCAATGAAAATATATGTGTAATGCAGGTGCATGGGGTCCCTCTGCCTTTAGGTCAACACATCCTGGAGCTTCTTGCTACTGCAAGTATATGGTCTATAGACCAGCGATATAGGTATCACCAGGGAGCTTATTAGAAATGCAGAGTCTTGGGCCCTACTCCATATCTGCCGAATCAGAATCTGAATTTTAACAACATCCCAAGGTGAGTTGAATGCACATTATAGCTTGAGAAATGCTGATCTAATCACCAGATACAGGCAGAATGGTATCTCACTCTTACATGAGCTCTCTCTTTTAGTCTTCTTCTCTTGTACTTCAGAGACCTTCCAGGCCTGGAGTCAGTCAACAGATGCGGGTGTTCCTCACCACTGAAGTGATGGGATGGGATAAGCCATACTTCCTTTGCCATCCTGTTCACTCAGTTGACACAATGCAGAAACACCAGTTAACAATTCAAAGCAAACACATTTGTCTTAATAATCAAAGAGATTTTTAAAGCACTACCTACAACAAAAGAGGGAAAGTCGAAACTCTCCCCCTCCGGCACACCTCTCATGATTTCTCCTCTACAGGTTCATCCGCCTTCCAAGATGCAGGTGTGGGGGATTCCCTTACTCACAGAGAGATTCTTACTCCTTATACATCCTTCCTTCACCCTTGCAAAGAGAGTTGTGGGTTTTAGCTAACCAGTAAGTGATGCTGGTGACTTTAGGTTTCCTTGTTGATGGTGGAGATGACACTTTCTGATACAATTTGCAATTCTACTTTCCCACAAATGGGAAATAGATGGGCCCTCTAACTAGGGGACTTAATAAAATAGCCTGGCCTGGAGAGGACAGTTCAATGTGACTAATGAAAACCCTATAAGGAGCAAGACTCCCTAGGTTCTAACCTCAGCTCCAGATACAATAGCACCTGCTGAGCTCTGGCTAAGTACCTGCTATCATCACAGGGGTGCAAATAATTTCTGAAAGTGTTGCAGAATATTGTTGCCTCGTGAATTTAAAAAATAATTTTCATGATTAACTTAGAGCTTGATACAGGTTTGTAGGCAGAAAAAGTAACATGTATACTTAAGAGCTCTAAGACCATTTGCACTGGGCAAGAAGTGAAGTCAAGATTCCTTGGTATTTCTTCTTCAACCTCAGCCTCCTGACTCCACATGTAGGCTTATTGCATCTGAGCATACTGAAATGTTCAGAAAACTGACACTATTTTACCATTGTTTCAATTCTCCCTATTATTTTACTTAACTGTCACAGTGCTCTTTTCCTATTGTACACACTTGTCAAGTTGAGCATCATAGTTAATTTCCTTCTTAAAGATGACCTGGAATAGAGGAGTTGGTACAAAATTATTTCCATATAATTATATAATAATAAAGAAAAACATTAATAAATCAAATAAGCTATATACAGATAGAGAATTTTAGCATTGGCATTTCTCTTTTTAAAGATATGCTAATTGTAATAAACCTTTTTTCGTTGGGGGATACTTAGAAGAGCTCTCAGTAAATTTGGATCATTGAGAACAGTACTTCTTGCGTCACTGGATAGTCTGAGTGGTGAGTCATTCTAGGCCTAGTGTCCTGCACTGTGTATTTGCTAGCATGGCGTTAGGAATCATAGCCAGGCTGATTAATTTGGTCTAGATATTAAGAAAGTAGGAAACCTATTTTGAAATGTGCTAAAACCTACAGAAAAGGGGGAGATATTTATCATCGTATCATATAGACTTAGTGTGTGTTTAGATCATTTCTAGATTTTTTATAAAATTTAAGAAGTTATTTTAAATTTCTTTAAAATGGTAAGATAATGAAGTACTATTTAAAGAAGTAGAGAAAAGGACTGTTTAAATAATAGAATTATAAAAAATTTAACTAGAAGAAAACTTTAGTTTTCTAAAGTTCTTCTGCTGCAACATTTCATAAAATGTTGGCATCTCTTCAATGGGATCTTTATTGGCTATTGCTTTGAGTTATAGCAGGAAAGTATATAGCCTTAGGAGTTGTATGGACTTGAGCTTAAATACTAGTTCCATCACTTCCTGGCTATTTGATCTAGGTCAGGTTGATTCATTTCTATTAGCCTCAGTTTTTTTCTCTATAAAATGGGGCATAAAACCTATCCCAGAGATATTAGTAAAGATTAAACAATAATATATATAAAGCACTTAGCATCATGCCTATGCATGCTTAAATGTCATATAAAACACTTGCTATAGTAAATGCTCAATAAAACTTAAAAACAAAACCATATAAAACTCATAGCTCCAAGAGCCTTTTTTCTTACCTACCTACTTTGAAGAATTGTTATTAGGAATGAATTTGTAAAAATGAATTTGTAATAGCACGTGGTGGATGCTTTTTTAATTATAAGAGTCATTACTCTTTCTTCCAGATGATGATTCTATATCATTTATTCATTCATCAATAATATATTTATTTCTATATGCCAGTGGTTTAAGGGAACCCAATAAATAATACACTTACAGTACCTTTCAAAAGTCTGGAGGCAATTGGTTTGAGGTGGTTTGAGTGTCCTAGCCAGAAAGAAGCCAGGAGTTTGGGACTAAGTACAGGCAGATGATGGCGCCATTGATTGAACTAGGGCAGACAAGGACAACAAGACTTTGGGAAAGGGGATTATAAAGAGGAATCAAGAGTTCTATTTTTCACATATTAAGTTTAAGATGCTCAGAAAGCCTTCAAGTGAAAGGTCATGGGGATAATTGAATATATATATATTCAATTATATATATATATGGCTAGAGATACTTGGCTGGAGAAAATAATGGGTTCTGTATCACACATATATGGTATTTAAAACAATGAGACTGGATGAGGTACTGAAGAAAAAGTGTGTAAAAGAAATGATAGCCTCAAACTGAAATCTGAGGAACTCCAACATTTAGAACTTGGTGGAGCGCAAGCGACTCAATAATATCCCAGGAAGCCAGTGTCAGTGTTGGATGGCTCAAATGTTTAGGATGCTTTATTTTGAGGCTTTCTTTTTGGAATTTTAAAATACTGTCCTTTTTGGAGCAACACAGAGCAAGTCCATTCCTTCAAGTACGTGGGAAGGCTCCTTGCATGCCTTCAATTGGAGTTTTCTTCTTTAGCCTAAAATTACCCACATGTCCTTGAATGTGGCTCAGAAGCAGACATCATCTAAACTGTTCTTCCAGTTTGACCAGCCACCACTTGCAGAACTCTTAAGCAAATACAGAGTGAGATGTAGCAAAAGAAAAACAGATAAATTACTTTCGAAATCTACTGCTGTGGCCTTAATGAATCGTGACTGTGGCTGTAACTAACAGAGTAATGGTGTAAAGCACAGAAATGGTCTTTTAGAAAAAAACTATAAGGCTAAGAGGGCACCTTCTCTAGTCAGATATGCTTCCAGCAGCATTAAAAATGTGGAGTGGGAAGGCGTGCTCTGGCAACATAAAAACTCTAAACCAACTGGACATTTACTAAAATTAAGTCTGACTGTTCAAGTTTCCTCCTTGAGTTTATGGCTTCAGCCAACTCATCTGTCTTTGCCTAGTCTTGGTTTGATTCTCACTTCACAACTCTGGTTTAGTGTCTGTTACTTAGCTGTATGATCTTATATTTGGACATCCATTAATTAACCTTGACATTGACATAACTCTGCCTTCCAGTCTCTATTTTGGATCCAAAATTTACCTACTAGTCTTCTAGTGCTTACCCCAGGTTTCGGTCTTGCTATATCCTGACATATCTAGAGAAAGCCACATGGAAAACAGGTACTAGAGGTAAAAACTTCAGCTATTGGGCAAAAGTGAGATTTTATTCTTGTGCTCTGTGTACAATTGGAGATTAGTCTGCACTGGCTTTTCCAGAAACCCCTGAGTATTTAACAGTGCTGCTACCTAGTAATTTTCTTGACCAAGAGGCAGCCGACTAACCAGATCACACCATTCCAGTTTAGCAGCCTGTGAAGAGTGGTCTCCAACTAGGAATTAAATACCTGACCGTATAATTGGTTCAGGTGGTTCTACTCAAGGTAGCATAACTCAGTTGAATTTACTTCCTTTTGTGATGTTAACCCAGCCAGAGGACCATACACTGGGCTCTCTTCCCAATAGCTTCCTAAGGCTCACTCTCTCCTTGACCCCTCTTTCTAAGGACATCTTCTATCGCATTCTCCTCTCAGTGATGATTATCAAGCCCTGGCTACATTGGAATGATTGGGAAGAATTTATAAAATACAAAAATATGTATGATATTCTTTAGGGGATTCTGATTCATTAGTTCTCAGGCATGGCCAGAACTCCACATTTTTCTAAAGTTCTTTCTCAAGTGATCTACACCTGAGTAACCAGATTCAGAACCCAGACTTCCAAAGAATCTAAGGCAGGGGTATGAAGTCTTGGCTTCATGGGTCTCATTCTATATGGTTAAGACTAACCAGTAGCGATGTTGGTCAGTTTGTTACTGCTCTGGCCATTACTACTCTTAAAACTGTTCTGATTCTCAGGTCTTAATAGACTTATCGGTTACTCAAGATTCTCAGATCCCAATAATCCTTTTGATTCACTGTTCTAGTTCACTGAGAAGAGGTATTAATTTTGTTTCTGTGGTTTGACAGGAGATAAGGTGGAAGATATCACACTCCCCAAATACACATGCACTCCTGTCATTTCTTAGCCCTCGCCCCCTATCACACTACTAGTTTTATCCAAGGAATTGGGAACAGTAGAGACACATGTGATTTCTAGGCTAAGGCCATTAAAAGCTGGTGTGACTTTATATCCCTTTCCTCCTATATAGCAGTCACCTTGAAAGTCACATCTTTAGATGGAGAGAGATTGTGCTGCTGAGTCATAGATGAAGGAGAGTACCTGCCAGTCTCTATCAATCTCTATGTGATCAGTAAATAAACTTTTTACATGGAGCCACAGAGATTTTAGGATTGATTTGTTACCACAGCATGGTCTACCTTGTCCAGGAGTAAACAGAAACAGAGATTTCTAGATAAATTGCTGCCAAAAGAACTAAGCCCCAGCTATTGTGTCCCACGTTCCTAATTTCTTGTTCTCTTTCCCTTCCAAATAGCACGCATATAGCCATTTGGCAGATAGAGGACAAGTCATGCTAGTTACAAGGGCTGAAACAGCTGTGCTTAATACTAAAAAAATATATATAGTTCCCACTTAAACTGTGACTGACACTTTAGAAGAATTATTTTCAATCATTTTTAATTCCTTTAATGCTTATCTTAACTCTTGTACATTCTATACCTTTGGTGGCAAACTCAGGCGGGAAACTGAAATGCATGTAGTAGACAGATATAAAATAATGGGCAACAGTGGGTCCTTGCACATGGAACAAAACAAGTTAAAAAAAGGGAGGGGTAGAAGGGACTGTGGCCTAAAGCTAAATAGCCATTGCAACTCTTTTCAGGTCTATGCGTCATGTTGGAAATTTTAATATATGTAAGACAAAATACTATGCAGCCATTTAAAAGTGTGATGTGGAAAAATAGTTACTGTCAAAAAAATAAACAAATATGTTTAAAATTACAAAACAGTTATAGCATGATACAACTTTGTAAAATAAAAGGTATAGAAAAAAGACTAGAATTAGGATACATGTACCTAGCTAATAAGGGTTAATTAACTATACACTCCTATTTAACAGAATGAATATCTTTAGGTTATAGAATTATGAATGATTCTTATTGACTTCCTTTTATTTTTGTATGTTTTCTATCTCTTCTAAAATAAACACATATTATTTTGCTCATCAGGAAGAAGTGTTATCTTAAAAGTTTGTATTTGTGAATAAAGGGCAAATATATAAATATAGTAACTGTGAGATTTTCTGATATTTTTATCCTAACTATATAATTTATAATGTGCTGTATTGTATGTGGTATATTTTAGGTATAGTAATGGTTGTACTAAATTACATAAAAACTAACCTGGAACTGCCATTCATCTACAAATTCTGATTAAGTTGACACATACATATCTATTACTTTTTATGTATTTCAGAAGGAAATTTTCCCCATTTTAATGGTTATAATTACTACCTTGCAACAGAGAACAAACCACAACTTAAAAACATAACTAGCATGGGGACAAGCAGTAATAGACAATGAAAAATATCTGGTAACTACAGCCTCCAAAAGAATGCAAATAACTGAGAAGACCTTTTGTTCTCCAAGTTTTGTTCCACTGTTTAGTCACTGGAATGGTTTGGCATTGGTGAGTTCACAACTGGCCTGAGACTGGTTCATTAAACTCTAATCTGATTAGAACTTTTTGTTTCTTTTGTTCTCTGTGTCCTCAGGTGGCAATTTTGGCTGGACATTATAAATTTTTGCCCTATGTCAGGTGCAGTAACATAACTTTGCTTATGTGTTACATAATAAGAACATAATTCTCGGGCATCAATCCTAAAAAGGCAACTCTAGTTAACACAGTTCTATTTCTGTCTAAATAATTTTCAGCATTTGAATTTTTTATACATATGTACCAAAACACTATATATACATTTATGTATGGATAGCCAGATGTATATAATTTCCCAGAACCATTACCAATTAAATATTAATTGCTTTTGTAAAAATGACATATAGCTTTCCTAAATGTTATTTATCTAAATAAGTTTAACGTAATTTGGAGTCAGATAGCAAGATGGAGGAAAAACATGTAATAAAAGTCAGTTGTCAGCAAAGAGGAATGTAAATCAATGTCGGTTAGATGAAGAGGATCACAAAACCATCTGGAAATGCTTTAAATTAGATGTGAAATATAGTTAGGACTCAGTAAAATTATTAGTATTGAAAGGCAAGTCTGAGATACCTTGCCATGCTGGTGGGCAAAGAAGACTGTGGAAGACAAATCTGACTCAATGCTATCACAACTGTCGCTGCTGGATTACCCTTTAGGCATGAATAAATATCAGAAAACTTTTACTTTAACAAATTCGCCCAGAATTTTATAATCAAGAAACCATCTAGAAAAAGAAAATTGTTCTGCTATCAGCATACTTATAAATTTTATGTTATTTCAAAAAATAAAATTGTATTTTTGTTTATATGCTTAAAGAGCTAAGAGCTCTAAAAGTCTTATTCTGATGCTGGTAATAGTTTAGGTGGATAAGGAATGAAAATGAAGATACAGGTCAGGATAGGTCACCAGGGTAGGTCTCCACTATGTTCTGAATGAGACATGGTCTAATAAAGGAGAGTAGGCCTAAGGGTCTGGAAAGTTCTAGAATGGTTGCTTCTGGAGGCTGTGGGTACTCTTCAGAAACAGTATAGGTACAGTCTTCACACACCTTTTCTAACAGCATGCCATCATCTGAACAAGTAGCCCTTAGATCCTGGAGCAGCAGCTGGTTTAATGGAGACCTGTGCTTCATACACTAGGAAGCATTTTAATTTTTTTTTTTTGGCTGGATACAGTGAACTTTATTGATGGTGCATGACAACGTAAGGTTCCCTAATCCCCTCACCTTCTTCATGGGGTCTGGGATGGAAACTGGAGGTCAGGAGATTCTCAGTGTGTTGGGGAATCGATTTGGGGGAAGGACTCCTCAGGAGCTGAGGGCTTCTTTCTTGCACTGGGGCTGGTGTTCCAGGGGGCTCTTACTCCTTGGAGGGCATGTGGACCATAAAGTATACCACCCTGTCACTGTAGCCAAATTCATTGAGCTTGATAAGGTGGTCATTGAGGGCAATACCAGCCCCAGCATCGAAAGTGGAAGACTGTGTATCACTGTTAGAGTCCAAGAAAACAACCTGGTCTCAGTATAGTCCAGGATGCCCTTGAGGGAACCCCCTGATGCCTGCTTCACCACTTTTTTGATCTCATCGTATTCGACAGCTTTCTCCAGGAGACAGGTCAGATCCACAACTGCTACATTGAGGGTAGGGACATGGAAGGCCATGCCAATAAGCTTCCCATTCAGTTCAAGGATGACCTTGCCCACAACCTTGGCAGCACCAGTAGAAGCAGAAATGATGTTCTGGGCAGCCTTTCGGCCACAACTTCTCAGAGGGACCATCCACGGTCTTCTGAGTGGCAGTGATGGTGTAGACTGTGGTCATGAGTCCTTCCATGATACCAAAGTTGTCATGAATGACCTTGGCTAAGGGGGCCAAGCAGTTGGTGGTGTAGGAGGCATTACTGACAATCTTGAGGGAGTTGTCGTACTTCTCATGGTTTACAACCATCACAAACATGGGAGCATCCACAGAAGGAGCAGAAATGATGACCCACTTGGCTCCACCCTTCAAGCGAGCCCCAGCCTTCTCCAAGGTAGTGAAGACACCAGTGGACTCCACAACATATTTAACACCAGTATTGCCTCATCTGATGTTGGTGGACTCTTGCTTCTGGAAGATGTTGATGGGTTTTCCACTGATGACAAGCTTCCCATTCTCAGCCTTGACTGTGCCTTTGAACTTGCCATGGGTGGAATCATACCGGAACATGTAGGCCATGTAGTTGAGGTCAATGAAGGGGTCATTGATGGCGACAATATCCACTTTGCCAGAGTTAAAAGCAGCCCTGGTAACTAGGTGCCCAATATGGCCAAATCCGGTCACTCTGACCTTCATCATCGCGTCTCAGGGGCGCAGCTGGCACTGTGCAGGAAGACACAGCTGTCTGTCAAATGGGAGGAGTGGCGAGCTAGGAGACATTTTAATTGCAGTTGGTTTTGTATCATTTACACTGTGGAAGGTGTTTAGTTCCTTCCTTCAGTACAGTCTTAGAAGCTGAATATAAAAAACATATGCCAGACCGCTGTCAACCTGTGAATGATGGCAGCATCATATGATCAAAATAGACGTGATGACAGAGTCATTTGATTTACAAAAGATCTTCTTGAGTCTGTAATGACACAAGATGAACTTCCTCAACTGAAAGGAGCAAAATGTGCAGAAACACACCTGTGTTTCCCATCACTGTAATAAGACTCCGATTTTTAAGTTTTCAATACAGTGAAAGAAACAGGAAATCCATCTCTGTCTTAAACTTCAGACCATTGGGGACTTGACCACAGATCAAAGAAGCCCTGTAAGTCTCTATTTTTTCAGCTTTTGGTGCTTACCGTGCACTCCTAACACTAACAAGCTTAGTTCTATGAGGCACCTTCTGGGCCAAAAGATAAGACTCTCTTTGCCCCCAAAATCACATTTTCTCAAATATTTTTCAAAGCTGAGGTATAAGCCTTTTAATAGAATTATGCAAATTATGCCCTAACTCCAAATGTTTTTGGAATTAAACGTCGCTTTGAAGAATTGCTGTGTTTGCAATGTCCACATTAGGAAAGGAAGGAAAGATAGGAACTGCAGGCAATGATGACACCTCATACTTGGGTTTTATTTGTCCCCAAGGTTATTTTGTGCAAACTTAAAGCAACCTCTGCTTCTGAAAGGTCAAATTCACTTGGATGAAAATGCTGACGGTCATTAGGGGATTATCCTCTTGGCAGAGTAGAAGCCCAGCTTGAATGCACCTCATTTTTGATTTGAACTGTCTGGATAGATGAGATAAAAACATCTAGTGCACAAGCCAAGGCAATAAACAGTAAGGTGAAGAAACTTGCATCACTCCTAAATCTGAGGTGTAAAAGTACATTTGAAAAATACACCATTGCTCAGTGTGAAAAAATTTTCTATTTTCTAGTTTTTCTCTTAAAAATAATGTCAATCATTCTCTTTTAAATGATACTCAGAAAAAGATGACTGTAAACAATTTCTTCCAGGGTGACACATGCTTAGCATTTTAGACTGGGAAAGAACTCTTCGTTAAACAGAAGATAAGTATATTCATGTAAGGAAACTACATTGTAAAAGAGTCACACTGACTATTCTGATTCTGAAACTTGACCCTGCATGTGCGGTAAACAAAACTTTTTTGAAATAGCCACAGAGCATGGCTTTATCATTAATGTAACTCATTAGAACTAAGTAGCTGATGAAAGCAGTGATTTGGGGGGGGGGGGAACTCAGATAATGTAATAACAAGGAAACAGTACTTATGTTTAAAGCAGTCTCCTCTTTTCTACATGTAAAGTTGCAGATTTAAGGCCCTGAGGCATGGTCCCAAAGCAGCTCAGACACCCAATTGCCCTCTGAGCTGTCTTTTCCTTCAGCTGTTCCTTCTTCAAGATGAAGCACCTCTTCTCCCTAAAAGCAGTGCTTCATGGTGGAGTGTTTGGCAAAGCAGCCTCGGGGCAAAGGAAGGACTCAGAGAAGAGTGGCACATGGGACCTTTGCCAAGTGATGATTTTTAGCCCAGTTCAGGTTTCTGAGGGTCACAGAATAAGGACAACATAGATTGCCAGCACACCATTTCATAATAATGAGACTTCAGCTGAAAATTCAGCTCCAATAAACTTTCAAAAATTCACTGTTGTATTTAAAAATACACGTAACAATGACAAAACGAGAACAAACCCAGAAACTTCAGCCTTTTCTCTCTTTAGCACCATGCTGCCTGCGTTGGCACTCCCTATGATATGCCCTCTGAAGCAGCTCTGTCTGCTGCTGGGAGGTGAGCTGCTTGCCCAGAGGCTATTTGCTGCCATCCTTCTATGCAATGTGCACACTCAGCTCACATCTCCGCCAAGGACTTAAAGTCGGGAACACTGGCATTCTCAAAACTGTAATCTGGATTTCAAAACAAAGTTCCTGTGCTGCTGGTACATCCAAGTGTTCCCAGCCACGGTGGGCTTTACTGTCACTATCTCAGCTGCTGTGTAACTTCTCTTGCAAGTCTACTGATATTTGCCTAGCTTTAAAATTGATATCTCTAGTTTCTTCTTTGATTTATTTTTCTCATTCACATTTAATTGTGATTAGAAGCCACTTCTACACAACTGCTCTACAATTCGTACTGTATTTGCTTCTGGGATTTCTTCTAATAGCACAGTTCAGTGAAATAACATTAATATTACGAAAATGGGATCTGTTTTTACAGTTTAGCATAAAGTGGATGGTGTTCTTTTATTAAAAATGGACAAAGGCTGCAATTTGTAGGTAATTAGGTAACCTATGTGAGATTTAACTTCTGCATGTTTTTCTCCCCAGAGACAACTTTTTTATAAGCAGAAAAGTCAACTATGAAAAATTAAATCAAACCAAAAACACATTCATTAAACTAATTCCAGTCAGGATAGCAACATTCTCTCCCCTGCTGATATATTTGTGTGGGAAAAACAAAAACAAAAACATGGCTTCCCACTTTGGTCTGAAGTGATGACAGGTTATGCAAGAAAAACATATAGCTGTTGGTAGGTTATTTTTGTTTTGTTTTATTACACACCCCCTGCTCCCCATCCCTGGCAGCCAAATGAAACTAACAGAGACTTCATAGGCACAGATAAACTACATGTTTTTTTTTACAAGAAATATCTGCAACAGAGCTTTCAGGTGGAGTCATATTACAACTTTAAATATGAATAGCACAACAGAGGAGGAAAAGAACATTGTTTTGGCTGGTACATGTGGGTATTAGTTTATAGTCTAGAAGCTAACTGAATAGCCATAGACTCTGACTGGAGTTCAGAGAAGGTTCTGATGCTCTATCCAGTTCAAACTGGTTTGGTGGCCTGAGTTAGAAATACTAAAAGGGAACAGAAAACAAATCTGCTGATTGGCTGCTTTCCTGTGCATCATTACTTAGGACGCAGTTGTGAAAGGAGACAGGATTGCACCCCAGGGAAAAAAAGATCAATCATAACTATATATGCTGAGTATACTGTGAAGGTGACCATATGTCTGTGTGATTAAGTGGATCATTTTATGGTTTTAAAATTCAGCATAGCAGATTCAGAGTAAATGATTTTGCATTGTTATCACCTTCTAATATACCATTTGATATGTGAGCAATATTAAGTATTAGCTTTTTAAAAAATTTTCTGTCTTTCTTGCCAGAATATAAATACTAAGGAACCTTTTATTCATTCTCTTAGCTCTTGACTTAGACCAGTGCAATGGACATAGCTGTTGCTCAGGAAATGCATGCTGAATAAATATGAATTCATTTTTTTTAGTTCTGTGTTCCACAAAGCTGATTGATGATAGACCTATAGCCTCTGAAATAGCATTACCTTATTTCACATTCACTGAAGGTCAAAGGCAAAACCTCAACCTTTTTATTTTTACATAAAATACAGACTGCTAACACCTTGAGAATTTTAATATGGCCTAAAATGAGCCATATTGGAGAGTTTCTGGTTGGTTATCAATTTAACTGTTTATGAGATTGTTTGTTACTTGAGCAGAGGCCAGAAATAATACTGGAATAAAACACACTTTCCTAAGTTCTCCTACAAGTGCACCATCCTATTAGAGAAAGCTGAGAAAACAGTATTTCAAAGTGCTTTCAAGAAAGCGAAGTCAAATTTGCACACCAATGGAATACTGCTTTCATTTCACATAACTATACGTATTTGTTTTTAATAGAATGTTGATAGAGATATCTTGTTACTGCTGGAAAGAAATAAAGAACAAATGTTCTCTTACAACTCACGAACTTCAGCCAGTTAAGTTCTGGGTTCTTGCAGTGGACCTACGTCTCGGCTGGTGTGCCCTCCAGAAAAGGCAGCTTTCTGAGCCATACCCTGGAACTTCTGATTTAATAGGTAAAAGCATAATACAGAAATCAGTCATGTGTTTAATAACGCCATCTGATTTGTATGCAAGTTGTCTGTAGACTTGACCTTGAGAAAAGAAAAAAAATCTGATTTGTAAAAGATTCTGTAAGACTTTGGTTTCCTGTGAACTCAGTTTTCACTGGATTATCATTCAGGTATCTGGCTGCTAGACAAATACCTGTATGTACTGATTATTAGAAAAGTAAAATTGCCAAGAGACTATTAGAACATGCATATACAGTTCTAAAAATGTTTATCTTTTCCATTCTTCAAGACTGAGGCTTCGGTTTAGGTCAATGCTACGCATGTTGGCAAAAGTCAAATGAAAGAAAAAAATGAATAAAAATATTTGTTCTTCTTTGGCAAACCACAAAATATTTTTTCAAATATTATCTAATTTGCTTTTCAGAGTAATTTTGTGAGTGAGTCAGGGTAGGTGTGTGTTGACCTAATTTTGCATATGAACAAACTGAGGTTCAAAGAGGTTCTCACTGACCCAAAGCCAGATAAGCAGAAATAAATAGTACAGTGGGCATTCCTCATGCTTAGTATAGTGTTTGTTCAACTACCTTTCAAGATCCCCTCTGTATATCAAAATATATTTTCTAATTGCCTTTCTTTCTTGACCCCTTCCTCTCTAAAGACATTGTAAGTGCCCACCTCATGATAAACAGGAGGAAGAGAAGAGTTGGACGTTATCATTGTATTTAGAATTAAATGAGATAATATGTGTGAAAATTCTTTGTAAGTTCTATAACATTGAACATATACATGCATACATTACATGCATTTATTATTATTATTATTATTATTATTATTATTATTGCTATTGCTTATCTTTTTCTAAGCATTAAGGCTTCAAAAAGAAAATTCTTGAAATCTACTCAGAATATATGATAAAAAAAGCTACCAACAACAAAATTAGTGATAAATCCTAAGAGAAGAAATGAAGGATGAAATATATGCCAAAAAAAATAATACTTTAAAGTTCAGAACTTTGAGTGACTGCTCAAATGTAATCACAGTTGAAATGTAAGAGGAGATATATGACTTGTATTCAAAAAATCCCCCAAATGGCACATAGATAACTATACATGAGCTTAGAATTTCTCATTTTGTTTTCTTAGAAAATTTCTTGTAGTTGGGTTTGAGTCTGCCTGAGATGTTGAGCACTTCAGAGGAGCCACACAGGTTGACGCCTGTGCTGTGAAGTATCCTGACTTGACCAGGTCTGAAGTGTCTTTTATATTCTGAAAGCAAGAAGGTATTTTTCAGCAGGAACCTTAGTCTACTCCTCACAGCCTGATAAGGGCATGTAATGCAGACTGCCTTGTTATTTTTGTCTCTTGATGTCTCCTGGTCTCTGCATGTCATCTCTTAGCCCATAATTTCATATTGCTAGTTGTAATCAAATCCCACCTTGGGAATGTCAGAAGAGCAGGAAGAGTGCAGATATTTCAACAGCTGTCTCCCTGGGCTCTTCTGCTGTGTCATGGTGAGAGGTATGGTGAGACCGTAAGTTGAATTATCAGAGTCCTTTCCATCAAACATTGCTTAATACTGACATAAATAAATGGTGTAATTACTTGATCTAGCCAATTGTCCTGAATAGAAATTAAGTAAATACCAACTTATCAAGTCCAGTTCTATGTGTACATCAGAATAACTGCATAAAGGTCTGAGAAGCTTGAATCACATTTTTTTTTCATCTAGTTGAATCTGAAAGAGAGAAAACAGTCAAAAGAAAACTTGCTTTTGCTGACAGAGTCACAAATGTCATGCATCTTGCAACAAATGTAGATTCACATTATTATTTGAACCTTTCATTCATTGGTAGTCGAGACTGGCTCTAACTTACTTCAGGATCTGGATCAGATAATACCTGGTAAGTTCATTCCACTTGTTGGGAGAATCAATGGTCAATGCTTCACTGATAAATGCCCACTCAAGAAATTCATAAATCTTAGTTCCCTGTATAAACTCATAAATCTTTATATCCAACACCCCATTGAAATCATATGCTGGATGGTACATTCAAATCGTATTTGAAAAACAAATTTCAACATGCTATTCTAAAAGTTCCCACTCCTATTTCTTTAAAAAGAAAATTGCTTTGAAATGGATGCTTTTCCATCTTCTTGAGCCTTGTAAGGAGCTTAAAAGCAAAAGACATTTTTTTTGTTCTGTGACATTTCTCCCCAAATAGATATGAAGAAATACTTTTAAGATGTTCAGAGGACACAAGAAACTTGATCATTCCCAGGTCCACTAATCTGGGTCTTTTAAATTCAAAAGAAATAAAAATATTTGGAAAAATCCAAAATTATTGTGGCTTACATGAGGTGGGCGGGAAACTATTATTATCTCACAGGAAAGATGACCTGAGGTAGGCAGTCCAGGCAAAGTACAGATGATTCCATTGGTCCACCATCCAGGGTTCATTAGTCCAGTCAAGCTGCTTTTCCCTTAGTATACTTCCTCATGCTACAACAAAGCCCCAGTTAGAAAAATAAAGGCCAAAAAAAGAATGCATTTTTTCCCTCAAATGTTTCTTCCAGAAGTTGTGTACACAACATTTATAAGTTCTTCATTTTTTCATAACTGTAGACTACCTACTAAAGCATATAGAGACATTCAAATTATGCTTAGAATATAGAATTAATAAGCTTTTAGATGCAACATGTCTTTCTGAAAACATAAACTATGCTTTTAGAGTACTTCTAAGAGAAGATATGCGTCAGATATTATCCTCATTGCGTATGTGAGACACAGAGTGGCTATAGGGCTTATTTAATGTTGTACAACTGGTATATTAATAAAATGAAGACATTCTATAGTTGTACTTTCTGCACAATTTTATGCAGAAAACACTCGATATAAAGTATAAAATTTACCCAACCAGCCAAATGTTGGAAGGAGAATAACCCAAACATCCTGAAGTACGACTTGAATTTGGCTTTGAGAAAACATAACTAAAACCAAGGTTCTTTTCATCAAAGCAGAATGCTATAGCCAAAAATACTTGAAAATTGGAAATAGGGAGAAATAAAAATTCTAGTTACATACTCTCTCACCTCTGCTTTTCATTTTTATTTTCTGTATAAGAGCAATTTAAAAAACGTTAAACTCTAATAATTGACTCTGGTGCATGCCCTTGCTCCTTCCCATAAATTATTGGCACCTCGACTCATGATTGTCACTGCAGAACTCATCCTCACAATTTTGAGATATATGTAGAAAGAACCTCAAGGTCACACAGCTTATTCATGACTATAACAAATTATTTTTATTTCTTGATTTTAAGTATACGGTACATTAGTTAGGCATTTATATATATAGTTTATTTATATAGTTTATGAAACGATCACCCTAATTGCTTTTTCTCTCCTCTGGCTCTCCATCTAGCTACAAAATTAATGCTAACTGCATTCCCCATGCCATGTTCCCCATGCCCGTGACCATCTGTCAACTACGAATTTGTACTTCTTTAACCCTTCACCCCTTTCTCCCAGCCGCCCCCCTCATCTCCCTCCCCTCTGGCTTCACCAGATTGTCCTCTATATTTGTGAGTCTGTTTTTGATGAGCTTGTTCTTTCTGTTCCTTAGTTTCCGCATATAAGTGAAATTTTTTTTAAAGTAACATGTATTCCATTATAGTGCAGAGTAAAACATTGTGCATAGATTTTAGGCTAAAACACAAACTCCAAATTGTAGCAGATGCCTTAGTTACATTTCCTGGACAGTCAGGGATCACTTAACTCTCCTGTCATTGAGATGTCTTCAAGACTGATTTGAATACCATCTGCAAAGCTTCCTTCCAACCTCGTTCAGGTCTCTACTTAAATATCACCACTTTAAAATTGCCTTCTTCAGCTGCTCCACCTAAAAAGCCACATATGCCTATCTACACTACTCTCCTCTCACCTGTTTTAATTTTACAATCTGACACTTGCTATGTATGTGTTTCTTTCTTTATTTTATGTCCCCAAATAAAATGTGACCTTCACATGGTGGGACTCTGATTAGTGGACTACTTTATTCCAACTTCTTAGAACAGGGACTGACGTACTTGTAGAATAAAATAATAAATATTATGAATTTTAGGCACTATAATAGACCAAAAAAAATTGATTTGGGCAAGCGATCCCATAATATGCCCCTTAAATCATACCATAGATGTTTCTGACTAAGCTTATGAAAACCTTTAGAGAGAACTTAGTAAATCTTATAAGACATTTTATTTTCATGTAGATCAAAACAATGTAGAAAAAAATCAATCATTTTATTCAGAACTTCTGTTTGATTTTCATTAAGGTTACTGCCTCTACAATAGTTCTTTGAGTGACAAGTCATAACCTCCTTATAAACTCTCAAGAGAGTAGAGAATGCATCTGTATTTATTCATTCATTTATTTAATTATTCAACAAATATTTTAGAGCTAGGGGACATTCTAGGCTCTGAGTATACAGCAGGAACCAAAGTCTCTGCCCTCATGGAACTTATATTTTAGTGAGGAGAGATACAGACAACAGACAAATAAGCAAGTACGTTTTGGAGGGTAAGAAATGTGGAAAAAACAGAGAGTTAGAGAGGTAAGGAGCTGGGTGGAGTGAGGTGGAGAGACCAGTTAAACCCAGGGGATTAGGCAAGGACATCTGAAGATGCCCCCTCTGGGGGTTCAAAACATATGTAGGAAGACCAAATACACCGAGAGAAACTAAGAGAGTGAGGTCAAAGATGATGCCAAGATTTGGGGCCTGAACAAATGATAGGCCCACGGTGTCACACAGTGAAATGAAGAAATGAGAGGAATTTGGGGTTTGGGGAAACTGGAATTTTAAGCACCCAGTTATAAAAACAGCACTCATTTGGCCTGTTTAAGCAGCAAAGAAACGGAGCAGCATTCAGAGCTACCACAGGAGAGCCGGCATGCCAGGTTTGGAGGCACGCAGCTGGGGTGAGAGCCTAAACACCACCGCATGCTACTGTAGAGAAGTCTCCATGGCCACAGTCACTAGGCAGAGACAACCCAAGTCCAAGCTGATACTGGACACTAGAAGCCCCATCCCTGCTGCCAGAAGCTCCAGCTGTCACTGTTACCCTGGCCAGAAAAAATATAAATAAATAAAGGATACTATACTCTCCTGCTTCTCACTTCCCCCTTCAGGTGAGGGACACCTGATGGGCAGAGTGTGGTCACAGGCTGCAGAGGGATCCTGGCTTTCAGGGCTCTGGTTTCTAGCTTGAGGATTTGAGAGCATAAGCCCCTGCAAGAGGCTATTCCCTTGGGCTTGACCTTCAGCAAACAAGGCAAGCATTCTGAGATACTCTTACAATCATTTCTTTGCTCATCACTAAATGCTCAGTGAACACTTTCTTAAAAGAGAGATGATTTTTTTTTTTCTGCCTCCAGCACTAGACCAGGTTTCTTGTAGAATGTGTGTCCAGGCCTACCCCAGACCAGGTAAAGGTCTAAACCAGGGTGATGGAAACAGTAAAGCTATTTGAGAAATAGTTCTGTGAAAAATTACAAGATATTTGAAATTTGAGAAAAAAAAGTTCAGGAGAAGAATTAATACTCAAGGCATAGAAGGTAATAATATATATACCATGTAAATGAATAATTGAAATTGCTTATTGCAACATTAAAAAATTAGAAATTTAAGAAGCCATGTCTAGCATTTCTTAAGAACAATCAATGTCACCAGATGATGATTAACTATTTATTGTTGTGATTTATTGAGAGGTTACCAGGCTAAATGTTGCTATATAAAATGTTTACTTTCAACATCTCATTCGATTTTCACAGTAGCCCTGTTACACATGACTAGGCTTAGAGAGCTTAAGTACCATGTCTTACCAGCAAATAATGGGATCCAGTAAGTTAAAGTCTTAGCTACAAAGCTACATCTCTAAGAAGACACACTGACCTGAGAGATCCATAACATAATCTGCCTTAAATAATCTCATTAAATGTGTATTTTAACTCTGTTTTTCAACTATCATTAAAATGGTCTGCTACATCTTCATTGCTAGGAATTTGTCTTTATTTACAAAAATATGCATCTATGTACGAAGGTTCTTATTCTAGTTTTTTTTTTTTGTAAGAGGGAATGATAACCTAGAAATATAACATCATCAGTTAGAAATTTTATCAATAAATTGTGATATAGCTATATAATACAATGAATTCTTTAAAAGCATAAGGAGATTTTTAAGGTATACTTTTAAGTTAAAAATATCTAGATGGTAAATAGTAGATATAGTATGATTCCATTTGTAAACCTATACACACAGATTTATATGCTTGTTGTTGCATAAAATATTTCTAGAGGGATGAATAAGCTATCAGAAGAAACTGGCTTCCTAAAGGATAAGACTTTTAACTTTCAGTTTTTATCTTTCTCTATGGTTTCAATTTTCTACTTTGTATGTAGATAACTTTTATATTTACTGAAAGTGTTTTCTATAAATTCTGTGCTTAAAATATTGTTGAGCCTTTTGAAGAAGCTATTTTAGGTCTTCATATACTTCATTTTAAAATTATGAAGCTGTAGAGAATTTTGCATTGTTTTGATCTTCAGACCAAATGTTTCTATTAGTCTTGATTTTTTTTCAATATTTAGTTCTAAAGCAAATTACATAGTATTTATATGCAGACATTTGCTATAAATGATCACAGTTTCCCACTAAATTAAAAAAACAGCTAAAAATAGTTAAAGTGACAAATTTTATGGTAAGTATATTTTACCAACATTTCAAAGAATACAGAACTTCATAACATAAAGAATTGAATGAAAATGTAATAATCATAGCAACAAAGACTTGTTTGATGCCTGCCGGATGCCAGGCTCTGTGAAAAGCATGCTGCATGTTTATTTCCCTGAATCTTCAGCTTTTTATAAACTTGGTGTTTTTCTGTTAATTTTCCGGAGAACTCTGAATGCAATGATTTGCCCAAGGGTATGCAGCTGGCAAGAGGTGAACTCAGAAGGGAGCCCAGTGATTCTGAGCCCAGACACACTCTTCATGGCCTTCTAGAAATTTACTATGACATTTACAGAGAAATTCCACTCACTCCTCCTTATACATATGTAGTGAGATGGGAAGCTTAAGAACATAAAAAATATTTAACACTAGGATTTGGGAATCTTAGGGTTATATTTTCTTATTTATATAATATTAATTTAGATAATGGTACTTAGTATTCATGGTATGGTTACTAATTTACAGGTGGAGTTATCTGCATACAATAAATAATTGGACTATGCTGGCTAATTAAAATTTCTGGCTATATAAGTAATGACTATACAACTTCTTTTGTTTTCCTCTTTATTACTGAAAATATTTTTGAAATATATTAGTACATCTTTTTAGTAGAATAGTAATGAAATCTTCTTTCGATGAAAAAATTTTTCATGCAATCACTATAAATATTAATGATCATTGTTTAAAAGTACGTTAAACTGAATTTATATTGAAACTGTGTTATATCCTGGAAGACTTCTCTTTTTTTAATACTAAATCATCAATATGGGTTTATTTTAGGTAATTTCTTCATGTTTTCTAAAAATAGAATTTTCAAAGTGATTCTGGGTAAATGGATTTCAATTAATAAGGTCTGGCTATACACTAATGTTTCGAACAGTTCCACAAATGCCTAATTTTTGAATTGCTGGGTTTGGAGAAAGCTCTAGAGTGAAAGACACTAAATACAGAATAAACACTGAAAGCATTGTTTGTACAAAAAAACAGAAGGCTATGTTTTTACAAAGTACACATTTCTGGCACTTCTCCCATATCTCACCTAGATAACCCCCTGGAGAAGACAGGCAGATGTGATACTGGTTTCCTTGCCCCTCATTCAGCCCTTTTAAGGTCCACTCATGAGAGAGAAAGAGAGAGAGAGACACACACACACAAACAGACAGACAGACCGAAAGACAGAGACAGAGAGACAGAGAGAAAGAGAGAAAGAGACAGAGAGACAGAGAGAGAGACAGAGAGACAAAGGGACAGAAAGAAAATCCCTGAGAGTCAGTTAATCAAATTTCTTACCTAGTGCAGACATGCCTTTGGCAGCATTCCTGACAGGCAACAATCCAGCCTGAATGTTAATTCCTTTAGTTACAGGGAACTCTATGTCAAGGGACGTTCCTTCCTTTGTCAGATACTTCTAATTGCTATACTCCTTCTGCCACCCAGTCAGCAATTGATACTAGTTCTGGCACTTGGAGCAACTCATCTTATGAACATACTATTTCACAAACGGACATCTCAAGGCTTTGCCTAAGACCTTGCCTTATCCAGTTAGGGAATTATTAAAATTCCCTAAAAGGCTGTTCGAGGTTCCTTACAATCTCTGGACAAAATAGCTATTGGAATGTATTGCCCTGTCTTACAAGATTGAGTTTTTCAGACTGAATTTATTTTTAACATGGATGAAAGCAATGCATTTTACATTATGTAACTGAACAGTTAACATAGTAAGAATGGACTGTTCTCAGGTGTCTACATCTATTGGAGTTATGCTAGAAGCCACACAAAATGGGTTCAAAACAGGCAATGTTCCATTTCTCTTTGCAGAGTACCTAGCAGAGTCATCAACTCACAGGGTGAATAAATGAAGACTGGCATGCAAAAAAATAAAAATGTGCACACAAAATCAACAATACACTAAAAGGCAGCAGAGTGACAAGAGCCCAAGATAATAAACGTGTAAAAATTTGCATAATTAGGTCTTAGAATTTCTTTAGTTGTGAAATATGTGTGATTCACTTAATTCTGGGTGTAGTTAGGAAACATTCACCTCACTTAAACTGAGTCTGGTAGAAGCCAACCTGGCTTCATGTTTTATTAATCCCCTGGGTGTTTGCTCTGCTGGGTATCATTAGCCAACTGGTTTAGCCGGAGTTCTTTGTTTTTTTGCTCTGATATGATTTATTTTCTGAGTTGCCTGAACAAACAGGTTGCTTAGGCCATTGTGTTGGGAAGCCTGGGGGTGGTTTTAGGAGAAGATAGAGCCTTCTTCCAAGGAAGGACTATTACTCATCCAACTAGTTTCCCTTGAAGACATTCTCAGCCAAATATTTCCAAACCACTCTCCTTCCTCATGGGCCCCTAATAGATTGGAAGGGGGTGGTTTACACTGAAACCTTTGGTGCTTTGATGAAGACATCCAAAATATCTTGTTTGTGGGTCATGAAGTAAGAAATCTTGCTGTCTGTGGAGAAAGCATTAGCCTTTAAATGATCAAACTTGAAATGCATTCTCAGCTTTGCCATTATCAATTTCATGACCTCAGACCCTCTCTGAGTCTCAGTCCTTAATTGTAAAGAACTGTTGTTACATTTACTTATGTAAAACACCTAGGATAGTGTCTAGCGAAAGACTTCTCAAAGTGTGGCCCACAGACCAGCAGCATCAGCATCACCTGAGAACCTGTTTGAAAAGCAAACTTTCAGCCCCACTCTAGACCTACTGAATATGAGGGGGCAAGAAGGAGACAGCAGCAATCTGTTTTTAACAAGCTTTCTAGGTGATTCTGATGCACAATAAATTTTGAGAACCACTGTCCCAGAATATGAAAGGCCCTTAGAAAATGGCAGCTTTTACATACTTCATATTAGTCCACTACTTTACAACTTACCAAGTTGCTTTTCCACTCAAAATAACATCTATGTTGCTCCAGTTTGCAATCCCTTTGATCCAGTGATTCCACTTTGCAAAATTTTCTTGAGGAAATAATCAGAGATGTTCAGAAAGATTCATGTAGTAGAGTGTTCATTGAGAAATTACTCATGCAAGTGAAAATTTGGAAACTAGAGTTAAGTAAACAATATAGGGTTGGTTTAATGAATTCTGGCACATCTCCATAATGGAACACAGTGCAGCAATTAAAGACCATGTTATAGACTGTGTCTGTTAGAGCAAGTACTGAGAATCACCTAAGATACTTTTCAAAATGCAAATCTGTGGTCCACATCTCAGATTTATGAGTTAGAGTCTGCATTTGAGGGACTTTCGAATCTTTGTTTTCTAAATACTCCCAGGTTATTCTTATGTACCCAAAAGTTTAAAAAATGTGTCTTAGATTAACAATTAATAACATGCAGATAATCATAGTATATTATTCAGTGGAAAAAACATGTCACAAAACAAATATCTATAGTATTTCCATAATATGAGCACCATAGACATATGTATACATATGCATATGTATTAAGAAGACCAAAAATACATGTGCTAAAATAGTAAATAATTATGTCTGGATGATAAGATGGCAATTCTGGTGGTAGTTTATTTTATTCTGTTTTAAATTTGCCACATTATCTGTATTGTGTATTACTTCAGTGAGAAAAGCAATGGTATACCAGAAGCCACATCTATAATGCATCGTCATTGAACTATAAAGTGGGACTCTATACTTGAGGACAGCAAATTCTAATATAGACACATGTGAACAAGAAATAGAGAAATAAAAATAACAAAATAAATACATCATTGAACTAAACAAATACACTTGTGTTTCAAAAAGGAGAGCACTTAAGTCCGCTTGAGGAGTGAGAGCCAAGATAAATTTAAAGTTAGGCTGGAAACCATCTCCTGCTCTTCTTCCATCCACTAGCTATGCCCAGTTTATACAGATGCAGCGTGCCATTCATTATACAATGCAGGTGGCTGGTCATGCTGCTGACTGTTTGTCCCTGATGATCACTGGGGACAGAAACAAAAGGAAACCAGAAGATATTAACCTGCCACAGAATTTAAGGAGCCTTCAATGGAGTTCTGTTATAATAGGAGAGTAGTTGCCATCTTTCGAGGATGATGAAGGTGTGGCACATTCTGAAGTCAGAGCAATGTACAACTGTCTTGACCAGATTCCTGATTTCCCCAACAGTGGGCTCTGGCAGATAGTGATATGAGTATCTGCAGGAGACAGTCTGGTGGAAAGTGCTCCCCCACCCCAACTGACCAGAGCAACTGGGAGTTTAAGAACTGCTGTCAGCAAGTGTATATTAACTGTCTGTCCCAGGCCCACCACCAAGCTAGGCCCTAGAGAAGATATCAAGGAGGTAAAGAGTGAGGATCACCAGTGCAGCCTCAGGCTCAGAGGCAGTGGGCAGGGGCATTCTTGGGGCTTAATGCTCTGCGGTCACCTCTTGAAATTTTTAATAATTTTATTTTGAATTAGTGTTTTATCAGTGAAGTCCAAAGAGAGAGTAAAGCATGGGGGGTGGAGAGGAGCTCAATCACCCCACCACCACCACCACCATTACCTCCCACAGGTTCTCAGTGCACAGACCACAGCCATTGGGGCCTGGACAGAGGAATAGGGAGGGTAAAAGTCACGTATACCAGGGCTCTGGACACTTGGAAGGGTCTGCAACTAAGTGTCCCTATGCTCAAGGGGGCACTATGTCAGATAGCAAATAAAAAACAGCATGACAGATCAGGAAAAAGACAGAGAAAAAAAGATAAGAGGTTTTTCCTGCTTTTTGAAGAGACCCTGTGGGGGTTTTGCCCTGGGAGTTGGGTCTGATGAGGACCTACAGGGGTGGGAAGCACTGAGGGATGCATATGGGATAAACAAAAAGAGAGGACTTATTAGAAGAGGCTTCTTCCTTAACAAGTGTTTCTGGTCTGTCTGAGGAAGCTAATTTACCCAGGGAGGGTGTAGCCCTTGAAGACATCACACTGCAGAGCAAATCGTGTGGTTCTGTAAGAAGAACATTTCCCCAGAAGAGTCTCTGGTGATTATAGACCAAGACACAGCCCTGCTTAATTACATGCAGTACAAACAATTATTCTAAATGGTCTTTATGTATAGGGATGTATGTGAAGCCAGGACTCACAGAGAAAGGACTGGGAGTTTAACAGACAAGGTCTTTGGCATTCGTTAAACAATGTCAGGAGGGAAAACACAATTATAAAAATGAGTCGAGTTCACCTTTCTTCCTAGAAATGATCTTTCCAGCAACTTCTATTATTCTCCTCTTGAGAAAGTGTTATTTTTTTTTAAATAAAAATAATAGAGCATCCTTTTGGAAAACATATTCTCACACTTTGTTTATTAGCATTCTGGAGAGTAAAGGGCACACATGCACAAACAAATCACAATGCAAATGCTTATTAGTGCAGAATATTCTATATACATGTTTATAAAAATCAATTACATTTTACAACAGTCTCTAAATTGCCTCCATAGAATTAAAAACCACTTTAGGTGTTCAACAAAGGGAGAAAAATCCATTAAACTCCTGAGTCCTGCTGACTATCTCAGTGAGAAGAATAAGAGCTTAGTAATTACATGTGGCAGAAGGAATGTGTGAATTCTAAGGTGGTCTTTTCAAAGACCTAAACCTTAGCCTACTTAATATAAAATCACACAGACCTCTTCCTTTCTCTAACAAGAGAATTAGCCAGGATCCTCTTACTTATTTACCTGTCTCATGTCCTGTATTACAGAGAAAAAGGTATAGGTAAGAAGGTGGTTTAAGAGTATGCTCAACTTGCTCTCAGACATGAGATGTATTTCTATGGCTATGTCTGTTTGGAAGACTGATGGGATAGGATCTTCAGACGGTTCTGCCCTTAAACTCAGGCAAATGAGACCCTAGCCTGAGGCCCATGTTTTAAAGAGAGAAATCCATGAAACCAAGGGACATGCCCACCTGGAACCACTATACCTCCTTGTAGTCCATACCTTAATAACTTGAACCCTGGAATTTTCTTCCTGAATGTCCCAGCCTGCTTCAGAACCTGTGTGAGCCTATTCAAGTCACAGCATTGGAATAATTAACTGCATCCTTAGCCTGATGGTGGCCAAAGAACAGCTTCTTTGAGCTGGGTTGTCAAGTATGCACAGGTCCCTTAAGTTGTAAAACTAAGCAGACACTAGGAAAACAAGAGATAGGCTGTGCATTGGATGAGGTGGAAACATTCATTTGTACTCTTACCCCTGCCTGCAAATGTTAGTTAGGACTGGATCTTCTTTCAGCAGATCAGCCTTCTAAGCAGAGAACATTTTAAAACAGGAGTGAGGGACATAAGGTTGACTTTATATTGGAGCCTCATTCTCTAGTTGAAAGAATGACTGTGAAGACTGCATGAGATCCATCCCTTAAATTTATCATTTATAATGATGTGAAACTCAGCTGAGTTAAAACTAAAACTTATTGATTAGCATTTGACAATATAAGAAATCCTCACTGGAGTTTTTACAAACAATCTAATCTTCTGGAGATTCCTCTTAGTGGCATGGCTATCCACAGCTGCCAGATAGGCCAGAAGCTGTGCTAAGGACTAAGGGTAGGTCATCTATGAGTTACCCACTCTGTGCTGACATTGACATGCATAAGAAATCTGCCTGCTGTCTAGGGATATCTCCTTGCATGTCTACACCTGAGGCCTAAAGTTTCACCTGTAGAAGATCATTCTTTGGGTTGAACTGATAGTAACTGAGATATGAGACCCCACATTTTAAGCTCTGATTGAGTTTATCAGAAGCAGAGTGGAGGGCAGCCATAGACATGGAGAAAGAATTATATAAAACCTCATGAGGGCACAGATTACAAAAAATCAATAAGTTCAGCCTAACACTTTATCAATAAGGCATATATGTATTTATACTGCATGTTCACCTCCCATAGTTAGATTTCTGTCATCACATATTTGATCCTTTTTACCCTCTCTTTCACCCCCCTCCCCCCATCCACTATCCTCAGGTAATCACTAGTCTATAGTGCATGTCCATGAATTTCTATTTGTTTGTCTTGTTCATTTGTTGCTTTTATGTTTATATCTACATATAAGTGATATCATGTGATTTTCAACTTTTTCTGTCTGGCTTATTTCATTTAGCATTATTATCTCAAGGTCCATCTGTGTTGTCACAAATGGCAGTATTTCATCTCTTCTATGGCTGAGTAATATTCCATTGCATATTTGTACCACAGCTTCCTTACCAATCATCTATCGTAGAACACTTCAGTTGCTTCCATGTCCTGGCCACTGTGAAGAATGCTGTTATAAACATCAGTGTGAAAATATCTTTTTGGATATAAATTTTCAAGTCTTTAGGGTAAATACTGAACATATATATATTTTCAATTCTCTTGGAAAAATACCTAGGAGTAAAATTGTTGAGTTATGAGTGTATCTTTTTGTCTTTTAAATCCTTTTTTTTTAATGGTGTTAGCCTGAATCTTGGGTTTCCACACTCTACCAGAAAGTCATATGATATGTGTGTAGAATTTAACTAATTTATTCTCTCCTCCTCTTGGCTACCAAAAAGTCCTAGAAACCATTAGAACCAATGGTTATTGAAATAAGTATTAGCAGATCAAGTTAACTGTGGCACTTTTCTCAGTTTGTTCACTATGGAGTACTTCTCTAAAACAAAAGTTATATTTAAGAATTCTTCCTTCTAAAAAGTAACATAAAATAATAACATGTGAAATGTTCAAAGTGGAAACATGACAATGTGCTCTGGTTTGGCTACTTATGATTCTTCTCCCAGAGTTAGGATACTGTGAAGACCAAAATAACCTCATGACTTGGAAGATAAGCATAGCAACTTCACAGGTATGGGTGAACACTTTTTTCCCCCCAAAAGATCTTTCATCTCTTCTAAATAAGGATCAAGAATGCAGAAATCCATAAACTATAATCTTGGTTAATGAGATGCGAATCATATTTTTTACCCATGTAGATAGCTGATCTGGCTATACAGCAACTAATCAAAAGTGAAAAATTCAGTTGCATGGATCATTTAGCATCAGGTCATTCAAGAATAATAACCCAGTATTACTTTTAGTAGAGTTTTTCTCTCCTCAAATTCATCTTGTTTGTAGACCTAGCTATGATTTGGAGAACAGAATGTATACTCAGAAATGTTCTACATTGATAAATTATGCCATGAAAAAAGAGGCAGGATATATTTTTGACTTTTTAATTTGACTGTTACTATTTGCATTTTCTATTTTCCATATGTGTCATCATAGCCTTTTTTCTTGTAAATTTTTCAGTTCTCTCTCCCTACTCCATTCTTGATTTTTTTGTTTGACCCCACAATTCCTGAATCACCATGCCACCACTTGTGATTGTTTTCAAACTAATATGTTTCACACAGACGTTTCAGAAATATATCCATCAGCAGAAAATTGTAAGTGCCAATAAAAATCGTCTCTCTAATTTGTTAATGCATGTCTGAAAAATACAGAAAGTGTGAGATCAGTACAAAATTAACTTGAAGCAGAAGGCTGAGGATTGGGAGGAGAGGAAATATACATAACAAGCAGTTTATTGATTCCCCCTCCCCCATAAACTAACCCACATGTTTCTGTCTACTGTGGGGTTTATCTAGTGTTTGTCTAGTGTCTGCACTTTAAGCATCCACCAGTGGAGTTCCAGGCCACTGACTCTCAAGCTTCATGCTTGTCAGTGGTAATTCATGCATCCAGCATGTTCCTTTCCTGGCAACTCTTCTAAGAGATGAAATGTTGTAGCTTTATTCTAATCATAAGACTCCTTGGGAAAATCTCTTGGATGCTGTACAAATCACTCAAATCCAATCTTTCACTGGGGATAACTGAAATTTACAGGGCCCACGGTGATAATTCATATTTGTGGTCCTTGTGATTTGCATTAACAATAAGCTTCCAAAGTGTCAGAAAGAGTTCACTGCATACTCAAAGTCACCAAAGATAGTTAGAGCTTGTGCTGCTTATAGAGCTTAGCACATGCTACTCTGTGTGGTGGGAAAAAATAATGGCACAGCCTACATTCGTCTCAATTCAGCTTAGTAAGGCAATTACTAGGCATAGCACTGTCCTAGATGCAGAAGAAATTACAAAAATAACTTGTTCTCGAGGATCTCAGGAGATAAGCTATGATAGAACAATAGAAACACAAATATGTGTTACAGTGGTATGAAATGTGTATACAAATGCTTAAAAAATGAGCTAATCATCATGAGAATATAATCTTAGCAGACTTCATTATGGAGTTAATTACCAATCAGACCACTAGAGAATCTATAAGATTTAGTTTGGCAAAGTAGAAAGAGAATGTCTTTTGAGTTGTGGAGGAAGAGTGAAAGTAAAAGAGTAGAAAGCAAAAAACTCTAGCAATGTTTTTTGAAATTTAAAATTCACCTATTCTGCAAAGCCCCTCTAGTTAAAGGTGACCATGTGGCCTCATTCTGGCCAGCAAGTCAGCAGAATTCTGCTGGGTGCCAGAGTGGGAAAGGTTTGCTTATCTTAATGCAGAGGCAGACTCAGCCAACACCAACCTTCTTCACCCTCATGCCTGACTGGGAAGATAAGATGAGCATGATGCTCGAAACTGCAGCAGGATCTTCCAACATGAAGGAAAGACCAGAGAATCATCAGACACTGGACTCATCATCTCTAGGTCCTCTTTTTAATGTGAGAAAAATAATCCCTCTTGGTTATAAGTCACATTTTCTATTATTTGTAGCTAAGCATATTCCCAATTGACATTCTCGTGTGGGTTTTTGGCCAGGAAGAAGTTGCCCATATGTTAGTTGTATTTGGTAAATTTAATTTTAAAATAAAAATGCACATGATCATAAAATTATTTCATGGGAAAATGATTGTTCTATATCTTGCAAGTTCATTCACATAAATTTAACAAATATATAAAATATATATGTGTATACATATGGATCTATATATATATATATATATCCACTTTATAATTTATAGCCAAAAAACCAAAAGATTTCCTGAGCTTTCAGCTACATTTAGTCCATCGAACTTTGCTATCTCAGTTGAACACATCTAATACCCTCTGCGTGACCATGAATTTAATAAGTCAGCTAGGATTTCAAGGGACAGATACATTTACAGTGCCATTTATTTTCCTTTAATTTCTCTTCAAGCTCTGTGAAATAATGCCTTTGCTGGCATTTTTTTTTCATATTGAGAAGATTGTTATATCAACTCCAAAATCTCATCTTTTTATAGTTCTTTCTCATATTTCATAAAATAAAGGTGGTTTAGACATTCATAGTCCCTATAACCTTCGAGAACTGCTTTTTCCAACTGTCAGCAGAGTCAAGGATGACATATCTGGAAGGCTAGCAATTTTACATAGACTATAAAAACTAGAAGGGACCATCTGGGCTAATGGATCCCATCGCCAGTTGATCTTCGAAATCTTCTGGAGGACTTCTTAAAAATAAAATTTCTGAGATTCATTTCCAGGAATTCTGATCCAATGGATCAGGAATGAAGTCCAAAAAAACTAAAAAAAAAAAAAATGTCTCCAAATATTAAGCCAGGTTTTGGAACTATTAACCTAGTTAGTCCAGTGCTTCTCCAAATGTGCACACAACAGAGCTGAGGATCTTGTTAAACCACAGTTTCTATTTCTGTAGATCTCAGACTGGCCCAAGATTCTACTTCTCTAACAGGTTCCCAGTGATGCTCATGCTGCTGGTCCATGAGGCACACTTTGAGTGAGAAGAACCTAAGCCACTTCCCACCTTTCAAACTATAGGTGAGAAAATTGAAAATGAGAGTGGCTGTCCAGGTCACATAGACATGCAGAGGCAGTATGAGGACCAGGACCTAGCTCCCACAAGTGCCAGGCTCATGCTCTCTTCACTGTTACACTGAGTTCAGAAAAGAGCGATCTGTCCATGAGACCTGCTGGTGTTGATTAGGACTGGAGAACATGAAATCACTTTCATTCACAATCTTGTTTTATAATATGAAACCTTTAAATAGTTTGTGACCTCATTCTCCCTCTGTCTTAACCTTCTCTCTCCACCTCATATCCAACTAGTGGTGTGCTGGTAAATATTTAACAACCAGTTCTCTTGATGGAGGCAGGGTTATGTGTAATGTTTGCTGATTTCTATGGTGTACATGGTCTTAACAAGGCCAATTTGAAGTTACCCACCTGAGGTTACTAAATATAGAAAAAATGCCCCAACCAGCTCTCATGAACATGTAGGACTTGATTCCAGCATTCCACTCAGTCAGCTCTCCCCTGACCCAGAGGAGCTGAGGCCACAGGCCAGGACACCACCTGTGGTTTCAGCCAGGCTGCCAGGAGTTGGTACAGCAGGTCCTCAAATAGCATCATTTCATTCAACATCATTTCATTATAACATTGATAAGATACCGTAGAAACTTAACTCTTATTTATATTAATTAGCCTATGGTAAAATTGGTTTTATTATATGTCATTTTGCTGCTGAAGTGAGGACTTACTGTACCCGGCTAGGGCTTAGGAGAAAAAATAGCACTATTGTTTTTTAAATAAGTCAACCTCTGGTGTACCTGGTAAGGTGTATTGATTGTTTATTAATGAGAATTTCTTAGGAAAGCTAATATCAAAAAAAAGAGGCAAGATAATGGGGGAAAGAATTGGCTTCTAAAAGAATTGAAACATTTAGAAACCTAAAAGAAGCAAAAGAAATGAACTGATTAACTTGACAGTGGACAAGTATGTGAATACTTTCACTTAGTCTAAATAGAACCAAAAAACACTGGATTAATTTTCAATTCAAGTCAACAGTGTTGACTGAGTGCCTCCTGCATCCATGACATTCAGTTAAATTCTTGCAGCATCGGCTTTACTTTCATGTGATCTTATTGGTATTGTTTTTCTTTTTCTTGATATAATCCATTTCCTCTAGAAGTCTCACTGGAGAAGACAAGACAAGCAGTCCCTTATGCCTGTGCACTGGTTTCTGTACTTAATTTGCCACTGGCCATCAAGTAATTGATGATATTTTGTTAAAATGAAGGATTTCTGTTAAAAGTGATTCTTTATATTAAGCAATTTACACAGCACTAGAGTAAGACTACATGTAATCATGCAGAACAGATAACATTGTACCAAACAATATTAGATCCATATATTAGAAAGTTTACATCATTTAGACATAGACCACACAAAATAGTGCAAACATAACATTATGACTCTATTCACTAAAAAACACTTATACATTGCACATAAGAATTATTTTTTCCATGTAATTAATGAACAATATAAATGCAAAAAAAGAATAAATAAGGACTTTCAACATGGAGGAAGTTTATCTGTCATATATATTTATTAAAAATGGTGTTGTTGTCTTCCTCTTAAATTTCCATTCTCAGCCAGTCACTTTCCCTAATAGAAATCTTTTTACCAATTGAAAAAAAAAAAATCTATTCTCCTCCTAAATGTTATCACCACTCACTAATTCTCTTGAGGGAAAAAAGTGTAATTCTTTCCCATATATGACATATATTTACTAAGTGCTATGTAGGCTGAGGAACACTTGCAATAAGTTTGATTGGTTTCCTTTTGTTATTAATCCCTGCAGTTCAGTGTGACAGGCTGAAAAGATGAAGAAAACCCAGAGAAATTCTGCTTAAACTACATTTAGCAAAACTAAACCAACAGGTTTAGGAGCAGAAGATCATTATAAAGTGACCTTATCTATTCAAAACATAAAAGGAAAAGCTAACAAGAATGGGGCCAAATTTCTTCATTTAAGGATATCTGGACATTGAGTTGCAAATTTCTTGAAGATTTGTTTTCAGTTTACCTGGCAAAACCCTAGAAGTTTGCTATAATACCCATGTAATGCCAGTTTAATTCAAGAGTGTATTTCAATAAATATTTATTGAGCACCTACTTTACAAAGATCACCGTAAAGCATTGCAGATCTGACTACAGGGAATGCAAAATAACTTTCTACTTTTTTTGAACATCAGCACTATACAAAGAATTATTTTAATATATAATCTTATTTTTAATCCAAGGTAGAATAATCTAGTTGGTTTAGAATGTGGTCCTAATAAATATTGTCTCTATTACACATTCTTATAATAATAAATTCTCAAATACTTTGATTACTTGAAAGAAAAATGAGAGAGCATATGTTCAACAGAAACCCATCCTCTAAATGAAGTCCTGAATAAAAGGCGGAACATTTATGCCAGTCATTTTTTTTTCTAGGCCTCAATTTGTACCTAATAAATAGGCTTGTTATGAAGATCTAAATAGATGAAATGCATGGAAATTTGTGAACTCAAACACCATACAGATGTAAAGTGAAATTATTATTATTATATATAGGTTTTTACACAGAGGAATTTACAGGGTCCACTTTTAAGGAGTTCAGAGTGTGAAAAGGAATATCTCTCCTTCTAGAAAAAAAATTAAATGGTCAGTATCTGGCTTTTTATTTTCCCACAGTTAATATGAAATAAATGTAACTTTCTTCCATAGTAAGATTATATTTTGCTCTTTATTTCTAGAAACATTTTGCTTTCTCTCTCTCTCTCTCTCTCTCTCCATACACACACACACACACACACACACACACACACACACACATACATACACACACACACATATGTATATATCTTATTTTAAACATACATATCTCCTTCCTCAAAAAGCCTAATAAACGTTGTTGTTGTTGTTGTTATTATCATTATCTTTACTTTTGTAGCTGGAAGAAGCTGAGCCTTGAACTCATCTAGCTACCTCTTCATGTTACCGATAAAGATGTGAGTGACACATGAGGCAATGTCAGTCAGAGATAGTGGCAAAGATGAGACCAAAGCCCAGATTTCTAAATTCTAATCAAGTATTTGCTCTGGAGCATTTGACTTAGGAGGAGAGAAATAAATACAAATTTTAAGAATTCCTAAGCTTTGGGCTCAGGGAAAGAAAAGTTACATTAAGTCAGAGTTGAGTAGGATAAAAATAATGTGAATTACGTAATAACTTAGAATGAAACTTTTAGAAAGACAAATGTCAAAATAGATGAGTTCTGTATTTACCTTGAAATATCTAAATTGTTTTGTTGAAATACATATAGACCGTCCTCAACTGAGGATGTTTCGATTTGCATTATTTCGACTTTACAATGGTGCAAAAAAAATATGCATTCAGTAGAAACTGTACTTCAGATTTTGAATTTTAGTATTTTCCTGCACTAGTAATATGAAGTACGATACTCTGTTGTGATGCTGGGCATTATAAAATAAACTTTGTGTTGGATGATTTTGCCCTTTTGTAAGCTAATATAAATGTTTAAGGTAGGCTATTCTAAGCTATGATGTTCGATAGGGTAGGTGTATTAAGTGCATTTTTGACTTATGATATTTTCAACTTATGATGGGTTTCTTGGGACATAATCTCATCATACACTGAGGAACATCTGTGGTTGAACACATGTATTATCAATTCATCCAGATACATAGAAACCAAAGCCAAATATTTCTCTATGCAAATTTTTTCATTGATTGCTTTCAACATATGGTCATAATTATGGTGAAATGTTGAGGCCAGTCTGTAAGTTCTTTTTCAAGTCAAACCTGGAAAATTGCTTTATATTTGTCATTGACTTCTAATTTTCAGGCATTATATTTTTTTAGTTATAAAATTCCCATATGGTTCTCTTCTATAGTTTTTTTGGTCAATTTTTTCAGTTATGTCCTTTAATTCTTTAAACTTATTAAGAATAGCATGTAAAAAATAAAAGTCTGATAGGTGCATTATCTAGATCCATATACATTTGTTTCTATGGACTGTTGTTTGTTTTGGTTTTTGGTCATATGATCTTGTTTTCTTTTATGCTTGGTTATTTTTGCTGGGTGCTAGACATTATATATAAAGAACTTTGGAAGAAAGTTTAAGCTTTTAATGATATCATTTTTTTCTGAGAATGATTTACTTTTGCTTCTATCAAGTAGCTAGGCTTAAGGCAGTAGCTATCTGAAATCACTGAAGTTCAATTATGGATTAAGGTGATTCAAAGATGAGATTCAGTCTCTATGAAAGTTTATCAATTATTGAAATTGGCAATTACCGTAAAGGGAAAAGTAGCCCCAATTCCAAACTCAATTCTCTGGCCTCTTTCCTTTTCTAATCTTTGTCCTGAAATGCCTGAATTGTTACTGCTTCAAAATAAAAAGACATATATATGTTTTTAAAAATTCAGAAGAATGCTTACAGTTGTATATACTTAGTTTAGTATCAAACACTACATGAAATACATTTAATTTAAGAGATTTTATGTGGTTTTCAAAATATCTTGAGACATGTAATTCAAAAGGGTAATTTGGATAGGCCTCGGTCTACTTTTTCACATTATTCTCTGACAATATTTAACAATTTCATATCTGGTGAACCTGAGAAAGTCTTCAAGGAATTTCAGAGACTTGGAGACTTTTTGAAGTGTCAATGTCTATAGGAGATTTGTTGTGCTCTGTTAACTTGCTAACTTGATTCTATATCCCTCCTATCCAGACTCCTTCTCTATTGGCCAACTCTTAGCTGCAACTCTGCTAAGGTATGGTGAAATAACTAAAAAAGACTAACTCCCTGAATACTTTAGGAAGCAGTAATTACCACTCTCTATTAATTATCTATCGGCACACACAAAAGTTCATTCTAAAACATAAGAGCATTTTATGTTGTAGTACAGACATCCTCCAGAAAAGTTGAAAGAGATTTTTGAGTCTTGTACAAATTAGAAAGTATAGAGGCATTTTTAATCTGGTAGGAAAGCAAAAATACAAAGAAAATAAAAGACAAGGACTTACCAGATCGATGTCAAAATTGGCAGTATTAAGCAGACCTCCTGATTTTTACTTTAGAATTCTAACCATAAGAGGAGAGATAAGTTTAAGTAAAATAAACAGTAAGATGACCAGCTAGTTATATCATTTCCATTTTTTCAGAAGTTTTTTTTTTCTCATTGTTTCAGTTACTTGGGCACCATAACTTGTCCACTTTTCACAAACATGGGCAGAAATAGTATTTTATTTTGTTTCTAATGCTCAACTATACCTCCATGTAGCTACAACAGATGATCAGTTTTCTCTCTAAATCCTCAATTCCTATTAAAGTGACTGGCAATTACACTTAGTAATTATGTGAACAATGCACATTTTCTTAAATATAGAATATAGTAAATATTCTATTTATTTTGATTGTAACATAACTTTTATATAATCCTTGCAAGGTGACAGGAAAGCTCTTTTTAAAAGGTGTAATCCTTGTTTGTATTTTTTTTAACCTTTATCCTTTCCTTGTGATAATATTGCCTCTCTAACCCTCTCTTTTCTCCTTCATGTTTCCAATTCCTTTCTATCCCTGTTTTGGAAATCTGTTTACCCTAATTATAAGCTATCTAATATAAAAGGAGAATTATTTTAATTCAGGATTATAGTTAATACTTTACCTTCTTTCCAGAATTTACAACAATGGCAGACTTCTTAATAGAGATAACAACTACTGCTCATATTTCTAGAAGGGGAACACTGAAGCCAAAGAGTGGCATCTAACATGGAGAAAGACCAACAGGGAGAATATCCCTCAAATCCATATCATCAACAATAGTATGGAATGTGGAGCAGACTCTGAGAGCCTGGGATATTGTGTCAGGATTTAAGTGCCAGTCATACTGTGGGTGTCAGAGGTCACTTCTTCATTTGTAGCTAAAAAGTGGAAGATGACCCTTGCATCTTAGCTATTGATGTAAACAAAATATCATGGAGAAAGATGGAAAAACGAAGTGGATTCATAAGAAAATAACTCTCCCAGCCTTCTCTTTTTCCCAACTTGTAAACAAGCTGAGCTTTGTAAGGTGCCCAAGGACACGGACTTACTTCAGTAGCAGGTATAAACATGCAAGATTGCAGCGAGACCTCAAATAGCTTAGGTGGCCTATCTAAATTCTACAATCTGTCAACCCGACTTTGTCCTTCAGATATTTATATAGTCCTGTAAAAGGAATGTTTCCATTACATAAGAGAAATTACAAAAATAATGTACCCCAAACCCATAGATTAATTATAATAGTACACCTTTTTTTTCCCCTTATAGTTTAACAATTTCAGAACAGTATAAAATGTTGGCCAAGAACAAGAATTAACAAATCTTAAAGGTGAGGATTTTAGGTCTTTATTTTGTTAATTCCATTGAAAACCTTTATGTCATTGGTGCTTTTTGGTATATCATCATTTTATATATGTGTTTGGAAAAGACTTCCAAGAGACAGTAGGATTTGAAAAAGAAAATCAAGTCTAGTTGTAGCATTTTCTGTATACCTAAATGTTATATGACAACTGATTTCTGCTGTCTGGTTTGTATGAGATAAGTTATTTTTAAAAGCACATCTGTTATTTATAATTAAGCCTAATTTGGGTTTCTTAAGAATTTCTTTTTTAAAACTGCCTTTCTTTCAGTCTCAAATCTACCCTAACACTTGTTACATTCATAATAAAAGGATAAAGGATTTTAAAGGCAAGATTGTTACTTAAGAATATGTAATTACTCTCTGTAGCCTCTCATTCCTTTGAAGATAGAAAGGGAGTTTGAGATGCCCTCTCATTCTTAGAAGTTTCTCTAGGGAGGTCTGTCATTCGCAGCTACCTGGGCAGGCTAGAGCAGGATATAGACTATGTAGGAAAGAATAACTGTGACACAGACTATGTAGGAAAGAATAACTAGGATTGAACGTGCCTTGTTATCTCAAACTGTCAAAACTTTTGTAGAGAAAAGATTAAACTTATTTTTCATTAGTCATTGTAGTGGCGCTTGTTTTTATTTTAAAACAAGTCATTGTTGATGCCTACTTATGAGCAACATATAACTTATTATAAATGTCCATGGGCTTAGTCACATGACCCACCCTTCTTTGAATGTGCATTTCATGGGGACAGGGGCGTGTCGGCAGTGTTTGCCATTGAGTCACTGCAGTCCTGACATTCTGCAAGCAATCCCTGATGGATAACCAGGAACATGACTGCATCCCATCATTGTTGTGGTTTTCAGAAACTAATAAACAATGAAAACTTGTTTTAGCTACAAATAAGACTCCCCGAAATTACATTTCTTCTTCTTGAAGATGTGTATATGTGAATGTAAATGTACTCTTAATAAGGACATTTATACCTAATAATTCAAATAGATATGGGGGGACTCAAGACAGATGTCCTCTTAAGGTCTAAGTAGAAATAAGTAGTAGTTGCTAGACAAGGTTCATTGCCAGGGAAGCTGAAGTGTGAGACAGGTGAAAAATCTGCCCACCAACGGCTTCGCATGACCCTTCATTTGCTCACTTCAATTAAAGGATGCCTGTGGCCTTAGCATCCCTTAGTCATGCCTCTTCAAATATAGTATTTTTAATAATTCATTTGTATATGATGTTGAAGTGAGAATTACAAGTATAAAAATTATATCTACCAAAATTTTATGAATTCTTCTGCACAGAAGATTTCTTTGTTCTCTCATTTTATTCATTCATTCATTCATTCATTCATTTATATCAGTATAGATATGTGGATATTTATTATATAATATTATTACTCTGAGTAATAATTCAATACTACTTTATTCATTCTCTTGCTCAAATTGTTCCAGCTTTGGTCAGGAGCTTTTTCGGTCGGCTTCTATGTCCTTTTGATGTATCCCTATCTTTGTGGAGTTTTTTGCTACTGTTGATGTTGTTTTTGAGCACTTTCTTACTACCTGGAACTCACTCCAAAATGTTGTAGGCTCATTTTGTATATTTCCTGCCCAGTCCAAAATCAGCCATTTCTCCAAAGAGTTTGGTTCCTTTCATTGTAGAATGATGTTTGAAACCAGTATTTCCTCACTACTGAGGCGATGTTGCTTTCAGGCTGTCTCAGTTGACAAAACAAGGAAAAGTTTGTGTGTGCACTAACCGGTATTTATACATACATCTATAAACATTTCTATATGTATGTTTTTGTACCTCTAGTAAGCCTAACATAAACATGCCCAATTCAGTACTACATGGGTCATTCTAATCTAGGATCACTGAATCATTCTAGCTTTCCCCCTTTGCTTGTTCATAACATTCAGCACGAAAGTGAGAAACATGGCCCCCAACATCCACCAGCCATTGACTTACTGTTCAATTCCAGTGCACATGTACAGTGATTTCAAAATTAACCCATATTCCTGTGAAACACATCTTTACGAACTAGCATACAGTGCTTATCTACAGTTCCTTTGGGCTTTCGTCTAATAGTCCCCATTCAGTTGCAAAGTTAGAAACCAGCAATCTTTCCCTCAACTCCTTCAGTAAAATCATTTCATACATTTATAGTACAGTTAAATTATTTTGTCATAGCCTGCATTTCATCCTAGGATCCTCCAATCTCTTAAACGATTTAAATTTTTTTCATCTATTTAAAAAAGAATATAATGTTAGCAGTTATTTATCTCTTTTAGTACCCCAACCTGACTCCAAGGCTGGCTAACATACTTGCTCATAAAATTTTGTATTTTTCTTAAGAAGATGTTATTCTCACAGAGAAAGAAGTGAAAATGACTTTCAAAACTTAATAAAAATATGTTATGGTGAAATGGGTATCCTGTTATAGCTCTGAAATTAGTTTCCCTTCTCCAGCTTTCTTTAGAGACCTAAGTTTCGCTCTTAGTACCCAGTCTATTTCTTCCTGACTTTGAAACCATATTGATTTTTGCCTTATTTTTTATTTTTATCTCATAATAAAACCTCTTACCACCAGGTTGACAAAATACAAACCTAATTTGCTTCCTTAAAATAATGATTACATTAAATACTTACATAAGTTAAATTCTCTTCTTTGTAAGTGAGGAAAAATTTTTGATTATTTTGGTCTACTCTATATAGGGCTTAAATTAAATAAATTTATTTTACCAGCACAAAAAAATTGTGGAAACTGTACCTTTGATCTAACTATTCTCTATAAGAATAACATTTTACCCTCCAAAAAAATTTTGCATATATTAAGTATCACTTTTTGTGCTATGAAGCTCTATTCTCTCCTCAAGGAGCTGGACCATAACTCTCCACCCCATTAAGTATGAGCTGAACAGAATGGCTTTTTTTTAGAGTGGAATATGAAAGTGGCAGGACAGAGAGTAACTGCAGTAGAGCAGCCTGACAAACACTACCTCATCCAGGTGATCGAGGTTAACAACATCAGTCTTAAATCATATTGATAGCAACATGACAATAAGAGGACTTAGCTCACGTAAGTATCTACTGTAGCGTTATTTTAAGAAAACAAGACTCTAGGGAATTACTCGACTCCTTTTTTCTCACTCCCTACGATAAATTCTATAGATTTTGCCTTGTGCCATTATTTATGAAATTATCTCCTATTCTCTCTTTTTCTATCTCTGCTTGCATAGCTATAATGAAAGCCCCCTTAACTCTTTGCAATACTTCTTAAAGATTCAGACAGGAGGGACTCTCTCCCTGTATGTTATGTTATAGAGGGAACTGCATATCACAAACACAAACAGTTGTTGAAGAACCATGGTGACTCTGTCACACAGGATGTGGTGCTCGGCATTGCAAAGCCAACCCATAGTCCCAAACGTTCACTCATGTGACTAACTCAGATCAAACTCTAGGGAAACATTTCTTCATATCTCTTCTCCACATCTCTTCCTTTAGATTTCCCCAAACAAAAGACAACTATCTGAATGCTAGCATTCAGATACAACATTTGAAAAGTGAATTACTCAAGTTTATTAATGATAATATAGCCATTAAAAAAGGGGAAAATAAAAGGGAATATGACAAGGGCATAACATTTAAGCGTTGTGTAAAAACAAAACCAAACATAAATGAACAAACAACAGAATAAAGTCTTTTTGAAAGAATGCTACATGATCAGCTATGACTTTATCTTGGGAACTATAGAGCTATCTCAGATGATGCTAATGACACAAAATCCAGTGATTCATTTCTAACGTATCTACTTATCTTTTGGCATTCAATAACACACATCAATGCTGACTACAATTAAGCCAAGTTTTGAATTCTAGAAAAGTTCAATAAAATTTCTTTTCTTTTTAAAAACACGTACATTTATTAAACCCATCGTGTAGATAGTCAGAAGATGGGAATAGCCCTAATGTCCATCAACAGATGAATGGGTGAATGAAATGTGCCATATGCGTACAAAGAAATATTATTCAGCCATAAAAAGAAATAAAGTTTTATATACTCTACAACATGGATGAACCTTGGAAACACTATGCTCAGTGGAATCAGCTAGATGCGAAAGGGCAAATATTGTATGATTCCACTTAGACCAAGTGTCCAGGATAGACAAATTCATAGAGGCAAAAAGTAGATTAGAGGTTACCAGAGGCTGGCAAGTGGAGAAACTAAGAAGTTATTGTTTAATGAATACAGAGTTTCTGTTCTGTGAAAAAGTTTTGGAAATACACAATGATAATGGTTTCATAAAATTGTGAATATAATTAATGTCACTGAATTGTACACTTAAAAAAGGCTAAAGTGGCAAGTTGTACATTACATATACATATACATATATATATATATATATATATTTTTTTTTTTACCACAGTAAGGAAATAAAACATATTGTGTGGTTTGAGCACAAAACAGAGTTGAATAATCAATTTTTCTTGATAGGCCATGATGAGAATGGCACTTTACGTCTGTGATCTTGCTCCCCCAAATTCTTAACTCCAGTCTAATCATGAGAAAAATATCCAAGAAACCCTAATTAAAGGACATTCTACAAAATAGTTGACCAAATTGTCTTCAAAACTGTCATGGTCAAAAAACTGTCAAGGTCCTGAAAAACATGGGAAATCTGAGAAATTGTCACACTTGTGAACCTAAGGAGACAAGATAACTATATATTATGTGGCATTCTGTAGAAATCTGGGATAGAAATAGGGCATTAGGCAAAAGTTATAGGTATCTGAACACTGTATGGACTTCAGTTAACAATAATGTATTGATATTGGTTCATTAGTGGTTACAAATATACTGACGTAAACAATAGAAGAAATGGATGTGGTGTGCTTGGGATCTATCTTTTTAACTTTACTATAAATCTAAAAATATTTTAAAATAAAAAAGTTTGTTTAAAAAAACAAAAATAAAAATAAAGCAGAAAAATTACATTTGATGCCTTAAGGAAAAAAGGACTTGAAAATCTGAGAAAAAAAGGCTGAAGAACTTTGTTTCAATCAGTAATAAATATTTTATCCTACTGAGAAATCTTATGGGGTTTTTTACTTGATATTTTAAAAATTAAAAGTAGGACATTGCCTATGAATCTAGCAAGTAGGAATGGCCCAGAGGAACTCATCTCTAAAAAATGCATTTAGATTGGGTTTCTTGCACTTAGATTGAACTGATGACCCAAAAACCTATTTTGAATGCTAATCAGCATCTATTAAACTGAAAATTATTATATCCTGAAATGCTGTCTGGGCCCCATATTAGTAATTGAGGTATAAGTTCATGTCTCCTTTTTTTTTTTTTTTTTTGTATAATTGTTTTGGGACACATTAGACTATGTTTCTGAGGGGGATATCATGGATTACTCAACCCTATTTTGTGTTCAAACCATGTAATAAGTTTTACTTCCTTATTGTACTAAAATTGTATAATGTGAAATTTGCCATTTTAGCCCTTTTTAAGTGTACAATTCGATGACATTAATTACACTCACAATTTTATGAAACCATCACCATTATGTATTTCCAAAAATTTTTCACAGAACAGAAACTCTGTATTCATTAAACAATAACTTCTTAGTTCCTCCACCTGCCAGCCCCTGGTAACTTCTAATCTACTTTCTGCCTCTATGAATTTGCCTATCCTAGACACTTAGTATAAGAGGAATCGTAAAATATTTGTTCTTTTGTGTCTAGCTGATTTCACTGAGCACAATGTTTCCAAGGTTCGTATGTGTCATAGCGTGTATCAGAACTTTAATTCTTTTTATGGCTGAATAATATTCTATAGTATGCATATGGCACATTTCATTCACCCTTTCATCAGTTAATGGACATTAGGGCTATTCCCATCTTCTGACTGTTCTACACGATGGATTTAATAAGTGTACGTGTTTTTAAAAAGGAAAGAAATTTTATTGAACTTTTCTAGAATTCAAAACTTGGCTTAATTGTAGTCAGCATTGATGTGTGTTATTGAATGCCAAAAGATAAGTAGATACGTTAGAAATGAATCACTGGATTTTGTGTCATTAGCATCATCTGAGATAGCTCTATAGTTCCCAAGATAAAGTCATAGCTGATCATGTAGCATTCTTTCAAAAAGACTTTATTCTGTTGTTTGTTCATTTATGTTTGGTTTTGTTTTTACACAACTCTTAAATGTTATGCTCTTGTCATATTTCCTTTTCTTTCTCCCTTTTGTTATGGCCATATTATCATTAATAAATTCAGATAATTCACATTTCTATTGATATATGTACATCATTAATTAGCACACTAACTATAACCATAATTTATCAATTAAATTCTGCTAGCTGGCATAATTAACAAGGCTGTATATATGACAGGAAAATGAGCTGAGGAGATGTGATTAGTAGAATTTGTCTGTGGAATTTTTTTGCCCAAAAAGCAGCTCTCTTTTTCTCTCTTAGCGGTATTGCTACCACCTAATCACCCAAGACAGACTCCAGAGAATTACTCTAAACTCCTCTTTTTTCACTTTCTGTATAAATTCTACAGATTTTGCCTTGTGCCATTATTTATAAAATCATCTCCTACTCTCTAGTTCTCTATCTTTGTTGCATAGCTATAATGAACGCCCTCATCACTGCTTGAAACACTTCCTGGAGATTTACACAGGAGAGACCCTCCTCAGTGAGTGCTACGTTATAGAAGGAACTGCATATCACAAACACAAAAAATTGTTGAAGAACCGTGGTGACTCTGTCACACAGGATGTGGTGCTCAGCATTGCATAGTCAACCCGTAACCCCAAACATCCTCTCTCATGACTAACTGTTCAAACCCCAGGAAAACACTTCTCCATGTCTCTTCTCCACACCTCTTTCTCCCAAACAAAAGGCAACTATCTGAATGCCATTAAAGGTGACAGTTGTGCTATTTCCTATATACCAGAAAAACACAGTTTCCTTCACCTTGCTGAGGAATTTAAGTAGGCAAGTATTTAGGTAAAGGCACACACAAAATCATAAGCTTTCTGTGATGGTCTGAAATGTGTCCTCCCAAAATTCATATGCTGAAGTCCTAATCTCCAGTACCTCAGAATGTGACTGTATGTGGAGATAAAGACTTTGGCATGAGAGTAAGTTAAAATGTGGCCATAAGTGAGCCCCAATCAAAAAAAAAAAAAAACTGTCCTTATAAGAAAAGTAAATTTAGAGACACACACAGAGGGAAGAGCATGTGAAGACACAGAAAGAAGAAAGCCATCTATAAACCAAGGAAAGAGGCCTCGGAAGGAACCCACCCCACCAGTACTTAATCTTGGACTTTTATCCTCCAGAATGATGAGGAAATAAATTTCTGTTGTTCAAGCCACCCAGCCTGTGGTACTTTGTTATGGCAGCTCTATTAAGCTGCTACACTCACCAAAGTTCTTCCTCTCAGAAGCGTAACAAAATATCGGTTCCTGGTACTTTTCTTGCTTCTCTTTGTATAGTGTTGTGACTTATGGTTCTTGGGTCACATTTAGATTCTGGCCTTGGACTGAACTTTAAAAGGCTCACCCTGGCCTTACCTACAGGCCTCGCAGTATAATGGGCCTAGATGTGCCTACCTGAAGCCTGTATCCCCTTCCACCTCAGAATTTCTTGTCCAAATGGTCCTAGAGCCCATTACTGGGGACCAGGTTGGCCTCTTCATAAAGATGGACTGTGCCACCTAATGCACATTCCTAAGCCTGAAAGATAGCCTTGAGCAGGTTTGTGTGTGATTTGGTCACAGCTATACATGTAAAAGGGGTGTCCATATGCAAGTATGCAAGGCCTGCATGGCATGGGATGGAGCTGGAAGGTGGCAAGAGGAGAGGGGGAAGTGCAGGGCTGGAGGCTAGCTTTACTTGTGCTGTGACCTGCTGATATGGTTCTCTGAGAAGCCCAGGAGTTAGTAATTTGAACTTGACCTTCCAGGTCCTTAAGAATGTATATTCATCAAGAACAGAAATAAGATATATTTTATTTTGTGATTTGTTAATATGATTCATAAATTTTATCTATTTAGACATATATTACATGGACCTTCATATCTTACATCAGATCCCACAAATATTAGGAGTAAACTCAGTGCTTCTGGAGGGTTTCACAAATCAGAACAATATTTGCCACTGCTGCACATGGAGACAGAAGACATTTTGCAATATTAAGCAATTCTTATTACTCTTAAATTTGTATACATGTATATATACATATATAGGTCTATACATATAAGTATGCAGTACAGTATCAATTTTAATATTAGAAATAAGGTGGATATTAAAATTAAATCACATATAGTGTTTATTAAATTTAATATTCCATTAATTTTTTAAAAAACTCAAAAACAATTTTGACTTGTTTAAATATTTTTTATTTTAATTCTTATTATACATTATAATATGCATTTTGTTTTGAATTTTAATAGATTAATATATTTCAAGATAAAATACATTTTTAAAATGTTCATAAAGTTTTATTTCCTTTACTGTGATTTACAATTTTGATAAAAACATCAGAATTTTGTACACTTTGATTACAATGACATTTGTTTTTTTATTCCTTTAGAATAAGCAAAAATTGTGATTATAATAGAAACAGAAAAGAAACAATAGTGAAGTACAGAGAAAGTATAAAAGGAAAAAAGAGACAGAAAATCTTCAGAAAAACAGTCTTTAGATTTTTAAAAACTGGAACAAATGAAAAAGCAGATTTTTACTGAGCATGTCCCACATAAAATTTTGGAATAAGAACTTGCAAATTATTTAATAAAGATTTAATTATTGATCAAAACAAGAAAAATGAGTGAGAAAATTATTCTTATGAAATCTACAATTTAGGAAGAGGTCAGATGAAATCCCTGCAAGTTCACATTCTTAACTAAATAAATTGCTAATTACTAATTGGAACAGTGGAAACATTTACCGTCCTCCCTGACATTTGTCCTAGTGCCTTGCATCATCCCATGAGACAGCCTCCTCACAGACTTCTGTCCCCACGCTCCTTCCCCTCAACCTGTTCAAAGTGCTGATGTTAGAGTGGGCTCGCTGCCTCCTATGCATGGAAAGACCCTGCAGCAACCTGCCACCGTGTCAAGTGGAGTTACCCAGGAGCACGTACCATGTGTGGTTTACGATGCTGTGAGGGCTGGAAGGCTCTGTGGTTACACAAGTCTGAGGCACCGTAGGTACAGCTACTTTATTTCTGGAAGCTTTCCCAAGACTTTCATATATTAATCCACCGAACAGGCTGCTGTTCTTGGGAGCGCTGGTCTAGAGCTGCATCCCCCAGCATGCCGCCTCCAGCCGTGGATGGCTAGTGAGTGCTTGGAACATGGCTGGTCTCATTTAAGATATATTCTAAGTATAAAACACACTGTATTTCAGAGATTTAGTACAAAAAAATGTAAACTATCTTTTTTATGCATTTGTATATTGATGAACACTTAGGTTGCTTCCATTTCTTGACTATTATAAACCATGCTGCAATGAAGATTGAAGTGCATATATCTTTTTGAATTAGTGTTTTGCACTTCTTTGGTTAACCACCCAGAAGTGGGAATTACTGGGTTTTATGGTGGCTCTATTTTTAATACATTTCTTAGAAAATTTTAAATTCTACCTATGGTTTGCATTATATTTCTATTGGACAGCAATGATCTAGAAGTTAGCATAGAACATTTGTCTATCTCTCCAGCCCTAATTCTTAATCTCTTTAAGGCTCTGATTGCGCCAAACTGTTTAAAGAAATCCCTTCCTATTCTTGCCAATGACCCCTAGCAGCGGCAACAAACAGGTTGACACCTCTATTCTTTGCTCATTCCAACTCCTGGCTAAATCCTATTCAGCTTCTAGGATGGAGCACCAAACACTGATACAGGAAGCCTATCCAGAAATTTAGACACACTTACCCCCTGGCCTGATTAACCCTTACTTGCACTCACTACATGGTTTTATAAGCATCTGCTTATGTATGTCACTCTTCCATTCATTGTGAGCATCTGGAAGGCAGAGATAGGTCTTACTTATTTTTATGTTTCTGGAACCTATCACAATTCCTGGATAAATTTTTAGTAGATAAATGAATGAACGATTCAAGAATAAAACAGATATGACTTCTTCCTTAATGAAATGGAGTACACTTTAGACAAGGAGGCAGATATGTGAATGAATAGTCGAAATGTGTTGCTCTAAACTGTGTTATAAATAATACTGGGAATTATATGGAAACTCCAAGCAGAGAACTTAACTAGGGCCAGCATCCTTGGTGACCTGTCAGGGCTTCGTACTTAAAAGGGACTAGTGTTAAGTTTAATGTTCTGTGGTCACTGTCTTGAAGTTCCTAATAATTTGAACATGGAGATGAACATTTTCATTTTGCTTTAGGTCCAGTAAATTATGTAGACGGTCCTGCACCAAACCCATGTGGGGCTATGTAAGGTAGGGAAGAGGTGAGGGGAGGGGGTCTAAAAGGACTTCATCACTGGAGTCAGCTAAATGAAGTGGGGCAGAGTGGGGGAGCCAGGACAAGGAGGACTGCATGCACGAAGGCTCAGAAGCACAAGAGAGCATGGCCAGCAGTTCATCCTGCTGCAGCTCAGCTTCCAGGAAGGAGCAGCAGTGGACATAATGCCATGCTTAGGAGTGGATTTTATACTGAAGACCAACAAGAGGCTTTATATGGATTTAGGCAGACAAGTAGCATGATTTGCATTTTTAAAAAAAATTCAGACTGGGACGGTGTTGAAATGTTTTCCTTCCTCAGTATTATCAAGGGGAAGGAGGTGTGGAGAGAAAAGGGCGGAAGAAGCGTTGTTAAGAAAGACGCTCTTCTCAGTCCTGGTGAGATGACACCACCTGTGGGAGTGAAGAACATGCTGTGGGAATAGAGAAGAGACTTTAGGGAGGTAGACTCAGTGGGATGTGGTGATCCATAGGAAACAAGAAGTAAGGGCGGGACAGAAGTCAAGGATGACTTCCAGATTCCAGCATGTCAAAATGTTTAGTTTTTTTTTCCTGTGTACGAATGTGTTCATTTTCTCGTCAATGGAACGTGAACAGACTCCACAGAGTGAAATGATTACGTTTTATTCCTGAGTTATCACTCCATCCAAACGTGATCTTTGTGTTGTCTCCAGAACTTGAATGTTTATATTAATGGGAATTTTGCCATGGTCTTTTAGAGAAAAGGCTGGGGATTTTGTGTTTCTGGCAGAGACATTGGAATGGCAATTCGAGGCTTGCCTTTCAATGTCAAGTGACTACTCAGCAGGTGCTCCTCTCTTTGGAGGATGATCCACGTGTTACATGTCAGCACTATGTCAAGAGCACTATGTCACACAGGTCATTTTCCCAAGTTTGGAGACAAGAAAACAATTGCTCAGTTCAGTGAGAGCTAATAAGTAGAAAAGAAGAGACTCAAAGCCAAGTTTTCGTGTTCTTAGTTTTTCCATCAAATGATGTTTCTTGAAAGAATTAAACCGAGAGAAGTTGAACAGATTAGTTTCACCTATTTCTGAGCTTTCTTCTTTGCCCATCATTTATGTGATCTTAAAGGTACCTGGAAAAAAAAATAGAAACACTAAATAATATGAGTAAGAGGAAAGAGAACAGCAAGAGCAGAAGAATTGTAATACTCCTTAAATGACTACTGTGGCAGAGAAAGCCAGGGTGGAATGACAATCTGTCTGTGATGCAGTCAAGAAGAGTTGTGGCCATACAACGCGAAAGGTGGGTGCACCGCTTATCATATCATCTTTCCCTATTCTCTGTTCTTTGCAGCATTTATGTCTTTTCATAGCATCATTTGAGGTTATTCTGAGATTATTATGTACTAATTAGTTTCTATTTCCTGCATTAGATTATCAACTCCTTTGGGCCAGGGACCATAGTGTTTTGTTCACTGCTATATCCCCAGAGCCTAGAATATGGTAGCACATAGAATCACTCAATAAATATTTGTCGAATGAATGAATTTTATAAAAAAAATAAAACAGGCATTCAGGAGACAATAACTTTTAAACAAACAGTATAAACTTCAACTAGCTGAATTTAATTATTTTTTAATTATCAATTTTGGTTGTAGAAACCTGTGTATAACTAATATAGTAAAAATTCTGTCATGTCTTTTTGTGCCATTGATGCCAGGAATCCTAAAAACACACAAAAGAAGGCTCAATTAGCCCTGAAAGATGCACAAGTAATCTTAGGGCAACATAAGTCACCACAATTAGTGTGCGTTAGAAGCATTAGTAAAAACTCTTATAAAGCCACATTGTCTTTTATTGCTAGGGCAATTTGAACGAGTTATTCAGAGACAAATGCCATATGACCTGAAATACCAGAAAATTCTTAAGAATTTCATGGAAGGAAAATCTCATTTCTGTATTAACGCTATGTGTGTGCTTTGATCCAGAATTCAGGAACCAGGCAGCCAAAGTGGAAACAAGGGTGTCTTTGCTTATGGACAGTTGTAAAACCTTAGTTCTTTGATAAAAACAACACTTACTTAACTTTAAATAACAATACCACTTGTTCCTTTGTGAAGAAATATCACGTTCATTAAACTGGGGAAAGGAAAATATGTGTATATAACCCAGATGCTTAAAATTAGTAATTTGGGAGAGATGGTGATAACATGTAACCTACATGAGGAAACTAATGGTGAATGCTAAATAGTCTTAGACATTTACATTTTTGTATATACACATCAACTATTTTTACTTAACTAAGTAACAAAAATTAGAAGATAAAAATAACACCTTTTATTGCTTAAGAATTGTTTTATTCATTTATTTAAATTAAAAAAAATGTTCACCCATTTCTCCCACCCCCAGCCCCCTTCCTCTTGCAACTACCAATGGGCTTTCTGTATCTATGAGCTTGAGTTTTTTTAAAGTCCACATATAAGACAGATTATATGGTATTTTTCTTTCTCAGTCTAATTTATTTCACTTAACATAATGCCCTTGAGGTCGGTCCATCCATGTTGTCATAAGTGGCAACATTTTATTCTTTTTTTATGGTGGAATATTTCATGATTTTGTACTCATTGATAAACGCATCACTTCCATATCTTGGCTATTGTAAATAATGCTGCAATAAACATGGGGGTGCAAATATCTTTTTGATTTACTATTCTCATTCAAATAAATACTCAGAAGTGGAATTTGTTAGTTCCAATTTTAGTAGTTCAATTTTTAATCTTTTAAGGAAGTTTCATATGGTTTCTATAGTGGTCGCACCAATCTGCATCGTCACCAACAGTACATAAGGGTTTCCTTTTCTCCGCATTTTAACACTTGTTATTTCTTGTCTTTTGATAACAGTCATTCTATCAGCTTTAAGATGATAGCTCATTGTTTTGATTTGCTTTTCCCTGATGATTAATGATGTTGGGCATTTTTTCATGTGCCTGTTGACCATTCGTATGTCGTCTTTGGAAAAATATCTGTTCAGATCTTCTGCTTATTTTTAAATCTGCTTATTTTTTGCTATTGAGTTATAAAAGTTCTTCATAGATTTTGCATATTAGCTCTTTATCAGATATACAATTAGCAATTATGTTCTCACATTTAGTAGGTTGCCTTTCATTTTGTTTATAGTTTTCTTTGCTGTGTAGAATGATTTTAGTTTAATGTGGTACCAATTGTTTATTTTTGCTTTTGTTACTTTTGCTTTTGATGTCAGATTTAAAAAAAATCATTCTTAGAACTATGTCAAGGAGCTTATCACCTATGTTTTCTTCTAAGGGTTTTATGGTCAGTGTCTTATGTTCGAGTCTTGAATCCCTTTTGAATTAATTTTTATGTATAAGACAGCAATTCAGTTTTATTTTGCATTTGGCTGTCCAATTTTCCTAACACCATTTACTGAAGACACTGTCCTTTTCCATTGTATATTTTTCATTCCTTTGTAGTAAATTAATTGACCATATATGTGTAGGTTTATTTCCAGGCTCTCTATTTTATTCCATCGATCTATATGTCTGCTTTTATGACAATACTGTACTGTTTTAATTACTATAGCTATGTGGTATAGTTTGAAATCAGGGTGCATAATGCCTGCAGATTTTTTTTTCTCAAGATTGCTTTGGCTATTCAAAGGCTTTTGTGGATCCACACAAATTTTCAGACTGTTTGTTCTATTTCTTTGAAAAATGCCATTGCGGTTTTGATGAGGATTGCATTAAATCTATATATTGTTTTAGGTAATATGACCATTTTAACTATGCTGATTCTTCCCATCCATGAATATGGAATATCTTTACATTTCTTCAATTACTTTCAGTAATGTATAGTTTCAGTGTATAGGTCCTTCATATCCTTTGTTAAGTTTATTCCTAGGCATTTTATTCTTTTTATTGCAATTGCAGATAAAACTTTTAAAATTTTTTTCTACAATTTAATTTTCTATTTAGGAATGCAATGGATTTTTGTACACATATTTTGCATCTCATAAACCATTCATCACAGATCAATTTTTCTTAAACCCATCAGTATCTAAAATCTTTTGCCTCTTAGAAATTCTTTCTTATGTGAAACTATATTAGAAAATATTTGTAATATATTAACTATAGTAGGAAATTTTTTCAAAATTTTTATTTGGCATATTCTTTAAATACATAAACAACTGGTACCTATAACAAAGGTCAAATTCTTCTTTTTCCTAATTCTGATTTGCCATTTCCATAAAAATAGACATTTCTCCTGTCCAAGGGTGTCTTCTATGATTTCTCTCTTTCCTTTTGGGAATGTTAAACCTCAAATATTTATTCTTCATAGCTTTTTTTTTCCCCACAAGCATTTGCTTATAATTTCGCTTGTATTTTACACTCAGAAGAGGAATTGTAAATTCAGGAGCAAGTGTATACAACCCAAGCCCAGCCCTTTCCCACCAGCATCATCACCCACCAGCATCATCCCTACCCTATCTTCTCCCAGACATGACCATAAACTTGTCTAACCACTTTTTCTCAGTTCCCTCTTTCTGGATCCTTCCAACATTAAAGGTGGCAGTTCTACCAGAAAAATACTGAACTCATTTCCGTGTGAGTCCCGAGTTGGTGCAGACAACTGAATAACTGCCTCACCAGCTGACTCACACCACAGGTCACTCGCTGACTCATGATCATCATAATCTAATATAGACTCTGGAACATTCTGTCCATATGGTCAGAGAGGTAGAGATGTGACTAATATGAGTTGCTGCTGTTGTTGTTTTACTCTTTTCTTTACAAAAACAAATACCCCATCTCTTCCATTTTGTAATGAAATGTGAGGCTTTGGTTGCTAAGAACTTTTGCCACTGCAGTTGAGGGATTTTCCATCTGATAGGAAATTTAGGTCATGATGAAGTATTTAGTAATAGCTATATGTACTTCTTTTATTGTTTTTTTTACAGCACTTAGAGATTGTTTGTTTTGCCTCAGGATTTTTCTGTATTGAAATCTAAGCATAATTGGGAAATTGGCTCAAAATCTCAGGTAGATACCTAACTTTTTTTTTTTAAATAATAATGCAGTAGAATGAGGAGATGGAAGGTAGAAGTGGAAAGAGAGAGGAAATACATTTTCTCTGATACCAAGTCACCTCTGTTTCTATTAAAGTTACAGAACAGATTTACTAGCTGGTCGATAATAAAAGTATGCTTAGATGTTTTTTAATCACTGTAATATTGGGTAAACATTATTGTAGCCATTACATTTTTTTTTAAATTAAGAGCAAAACCACATTATCACATCTGTTTAGCAAATCAACTGCTTTGATTTTCTCTGGATTGAGTACTTGGATCTCTTTTAGATTGCTATTAGATAGGAAAAACATATGTCTGCATTATACTATTATTTTTCTTCTTTCCTGGACCCTTCACTTTATGTAGGGTAAGATAACTTGAAAGTACATACAAGGATCTGAAACAACACCATTAACAAAATATACTTCCCCCATTGAAACATATACTTCCCCCTCTCCCATTGGCCAAGTGACATATTAGGTGCCCTGGAAGATACAAAAATTTCTGCTTCTCAAGACTTTACAATTTAGTGACAGAGGCAGAACAGAAGCATGAAAAAAAATAAATCTAGAAAAAAATAGATGCTCTACATCTCCATGGCACATCTACTTTTTAATGAGATGGCCTAGGAAAAGTGAAGGCTGACTCTCCTACATCATTCTAATGTCCACTTATTTGCAGCTCTAGGAAAGACCAACCAAAGTATCATTGTGATATCTATGCAACTATCATTACAACCATGGAGCAGACCTTGATCCAGTAAGAAGGGGAAAAAAAGCAATTTAATCCTCTTGAGGATTGAATCTTTCCCTCTTAATACTTCTTCATGTTCTTCCTGTTAATGATTTTAAAAATCAGGTTTGGGGAATGGCTGAGGGAAGGGAGTATGTTGGTCTTAGTGGAGAGAGTTATGGGATGTGATGTGGAGTTAGATTCTTATGCCAGGCAGAGTCTGAGTCATCCTGAAAGTGAAAAAGAATCAAAATCTCTGATCAGGTAAGAAATAGAAGATACTTCTGAGTTTAGAGACTGGTAGCTATAGGAAGTATGGAGAGAAACAACTCATTAGCACTACATCAATTCAAATATATTATCTTAAATGAGCTGTTATGATCTGGCCTGGCCTGGGGATATCCTCACTATTTATAACATTGGTTTTATTAAAAAATATATTTTTAATTTTAAACAACCTACAGGCAAACAGACTTTGGGGAAAAAGCTTGTTCATAAAATGAGATGATTCTCCTGCAGTGTATAGGGTCATGAACCTCTGGATTCTAACAAAATAATAATAATCATCTCTGAAGTACTGAGAAGAACAAACAAAGCAACACTATCTTATTTCTGAAGATATCAAAAGTTCAATCAGAAATCTTGTCCTAAAGTCTGTGTTATTCAGGTTCATTTTCATCTTCAAATGGTGAAATTAGCATGGTGCAGTCATTCTTTCTGAGAGATGTTCATCCAAAATCTATTGATTAAAGCCTATGTGCCAGGCATTTTGCTAAGTCGATTATTCATGTTATTTGATTTAACCTTTACAATCTTCTAAAATAGGTATTACTATTCCCCTTTTCATATGAGGAAACTGAAGCTTAGAGGGTTAGCTGATTTTACCAGGGACACACATTTAACAAGTAAGCAGAATCAAAGGTGGAACTCAGGTCTCTCCGAGCCCAAAACCAGGACATTCAACCACTTCACTGTATGCCTTTGTGGATTAATTCACCCTTAACCCTTTTTGCTTTGGTCTCCAGCTTTAAAAAACAAGTCTCTTTTAATACAGTGACTGGCTCAGATAATAGGTGCTATTTGTCCAAACTGCTCCCACCCCTCTACTCAAATCTTATTTAAGTACTCAAACATGACAATATTTTCTGCATGCTTTTCAAGTGTTCAAAATCTCACCATAACACTCAGAAGTAAGTAAATATTCACATCCATTTATTCTGTATTGGTCAACTGAGGTAGAAAGATGAATGACAGGTTCTCGTTGTAGCAAAAGTGGAAGGAGCCTCAGCAAAACAAATAAACATCGATGGACTCATGAGTGCACAGGAAGAAATCTCCCACCCGCAGTGGCAGCCAGGACTTGGAGATCTCAGGGCCATTGCTTGCTAATGAACTTGATTCCTTCCTCCTCCTTTAACCACAGAATCACAAACACATAATTGTATTTATGAGTCCTCAGCTTTGAAGTAACAGATTTACAATATCTTTCTGGATGTCCTTTGGTGACAAATATCAGAATCATAAACAATGTGTTTTCTAGGTCAGAAAAACACCCATGTTCCATTAGACCCAATTAAAGAATTCCATCTAGTCCAACTCAGGCTCACACAGGGACACCGTCAAGGCAAATACAGACCTTGCAGAAGACATGAATGGGGCATGGACAATAGACTAAGCACTATGTACTTCCTTAGGTTCCTCTTCTGAGGCTCAGGCTCAAGGCAGCCCTCCTTGCTAACCTGCACAAAAGCCATAGGTTTTGGGAAGCTCTATCTTGAGGTGTCTTCACTACATCACAACATCACAACAACACGTCAATAAAAGGCAAAAAGAAACAACCAAATTCTTTTGAATGACAGATGCATAAGTGTCCCCAGAAGTGTCCCTAGGTGCCTTGCTCATAGCATTTTTCACATGCATTTTAAAGAAATGCAGTGTCCTTGTGCAACCTTCCCTAGATGGCTCCAAATTGATGCTTGACTACGTAATCATGCATACTTGTATGTATGCAAATATAACGTGTATAAACATACACAACTTTTACCATTTGTCAGATGCTGTTCTAAGTGCTATAAACACGTACTCCTGTTAAACCTCATAACCACACAGTAGGATATAGGTGATGCCTTAATCTCCATCTTACACGTGAGACGACTGAGGCAGAGATGAGTTGTCAAGAGCACTTGGGAAGTAGAAAGCCAGAGTTTGAGTCTAAGTCACTCTTAACCATCACACTCTACTGATGGCAGCTATTGTGGAAAAAACTAACTCTTTGATAAAATCTCTGTTGTAAAAGATTTGACCTTATGATCTTAACTTCCTTGCTAAACAAATTGGATTGCTCTTTAGTTAATCCAATTAATCTTCCATGAGTGCTCTCATATGAAGTAGGCAGCAGCGGGGTAAGTGATTCCAGGGAAACACCCTTGCCTAAATTATCTTCTCTATATATCTAGGGCTGATGTCCAAAATCCCACCAGTATAACCTCAGTTCTGTTTGGTAATACTCTCCCTTTCTCTGCCCTTTTTTCCCTATGATTACAAAAGAACAAGTGCTATACATCTGATACCCAAACGAGAGCTAAAGAGTGACTACATGAAAAATCAAACATATACTTCAAACTCCTTAAGCTGAAAATAAATTGCATGCGATTAATACCCTGGGGAAAGTTGACATTTGGGTGGCAAAAAAGATTTCCTTTGTTTCTTGCTTTTTCTCTTTCCTCCTTTATCTACTTCAGATTCCGCAACCATTTGGAATTCCTGACTTCCCCTCCACCCCTCCTGCCCCTTCTCTGTCCCATCCTTCAGAGCCCATATGACCATTAGATTCACAGGTCTCTAGAGGAGCTGATTTGGCTGCAGTCTTCTGTGTGCTCAAAGATCCACTGATATCGAACTTCTGGTGTGTGTACAGAATCTAAGCAAAAGAAAGAAGAGAGTGACATAAGAAAGAAGCTTTTTAAACCTCTTTTATACTACCTTATAATGGCCATTAATACTTAGAAGGGTTCAGATCTCAGCCATGTCTCATGTCAACTCTGAGCCTTTAATCAATCTCAGCTTGTGTGTTCACATTTTCAAAATGAAAACAATAATTCCTAGCTCATCAAGTTGCATTCAGTGAAATAATTCAAGTGAAAGCTTAATACATGGCATTTCTAGAAGCTCCAACAACTCAAAAAGACCAACTATTTGCTCAAAGGAAAGGTTTTGCTCATGGAAGTTAAGCAAGAAGCTGAGGCTGGGTCCTTTCTATAGAGGACAAGAGAAGACAGTGTTCCCAGTGAGACATAGTAGAAAGGGAAAAGAATTTATTGACAAGAAGTCCTGGGCTTCCTACGGTCTGGGGCCAAACTGTCTCGTCTTGGTTAGAGAAACATTGACTTTGAGGGCATAACACATAAGCATGCGTCTGGTGAGGGATCCACTTTTCCCTCTGAACTGGAAAGGGAAAGCTAAAACCAGATCAGATGCCCACATTTAATAAATAAAGGCCTCCACCCAAGAATGCCTCATTATCCAGCTTAGTTAGCCTAAGCCAGGACCAGTGCTGAAGTCATCAGGGCCCTAGACCTCTCCATTCCACAGTGCACTGCAAGGCCCTATGTAAGTGGGAGTGGGGTAAGGTAAAGGGATCATAGCAAGCTGTATCCCTTGGCTTTCCCTAACATGGGCAGGCAGCTTGGAACTTGAAGTTAAAGGTTACATATGCAGCATCGTAGAAAACAAAAAACTTAGAAAGAAAAGACCAAGCAGGTGACAGCAGGTGCTGGGAAATTAAAAGTACTGCAGAGCCCCCAAACACATAATGCTCATGTAGGCGTCTGCTTTATCTCTGCTGTGGAACATTGTGATAAATTATTAATCAGACAGTTTGTGCAAGTGGTGATGAAAAAGAGACCTACTTTTGCTTACCAAACTTAAGCAAATGAGAGGCAAGGGACTTTTGTTTTTCAGTATGAATTTTAAAAATACTTTAAAAGCAAATGTGTAAGTAAGTGTATCTGTGTTCTTCATAAATAAGGTGGGGGTGCAAAAGTATAAAGGTTAGATCAGAGCAAATACTCCTGAGTAAGTTAGCTTCAAAGAGTGGTGTTCTTGATACTTAGCTTTATACCCTCAATCCACTTCAGTCTTGGACTCAGAGAGACAAACATTTATTTAAAAAGATTCATTTCACTTATTGGGTTTTTTTTTTTTTTTAGTGTTTTTAATTTTTTGTTGTTTTTGTTTTTTATTTTAAATCTGTTTTCTTTTTTTTTTAGTCTGCTAGTTTTAATGGTCAACAATGAACATTTAAATTTCAGATCCTGGCTTTTAAAGAGGGACTAGATTGGAAAGTCTGGAGCCCATACCCCTAAATAACAAATGAATCAACTGCAGTTAAGAGGAGTCACTCCTACAGATGGGTGAGCACTTTCACCCTGCCCTTGGGTTCCTACATTTTTGTGGTTCTAAGTCTTCTTCCCCACCCACCCCACCCCTCTTCACACTTGTTTATTCCCTTTCCTTTCTCTAAAGATATTTAAATCTGTTTTAAATTCTTCCTCTTCCTTCTAGCAAAAGAACTTAATTAGATCATTTTCTCAACCCAAGTCTACCCAAGTAAACCATGGCACAAAGGTCATGGACAGACAGGAGGCAAGTTTTTAAAAAACATGTTTTTTAATTTTTACAATTACATTGGCTTTTTTTTTGACACTCATATCATGTTTAACAGTTAAATGTTCAGTGTTACAAAAGAAAAGTCATCTTACTAGGTCTCTTTCCTTAAACTCTACATTCTTCATTTCTGTCTCAGAAAAGAAAACAAAAGATGTGTAACACCTCTGATCTAAAATGTTTAAATAATTAACAAATAGCAACTAAATTATTTCAAGATAAAATGGAGGTTGTAAATTTCACAAGTATTACTATTTACACTGAAAAAATATGAAGCCTGCCTATAAGCCATGTACATGGGAGCATTTTGGTAAATAATAATTGGCTGCTGATGATATTGAGACAAAGTCATACAATGATTTACTGGCAAAGATGGGAGTGACATCTACTAAAAGGCACCCAGTTTTAATCCTTGCCTAGTATGTTTGCTGTTTCTTACAGACTCCTCATGTCTCAAATAGGACTGGCCCTAAGAGCCATAATGTAGCTGGTTTTTTCTGGTGACAACAGGAAGTTTTGGCTATGAGGAAGGGGCAAATACAAGAGGCAGTGACTGGTAATCACCCCTCCATACCAGCCACTCACTGGCTAGCTAGATTTAGCTTATTGTTATTCAAACTAACATATATGTAGACCTGTGGCTTTCAGGCTTCATGTATAGCAGGATAAATTATTGAGGTACTAATTTGTGTTTTGTTCTCTGAGTTTTCTCCTTGTTTTATTCCTAGAAGTTAGCCAGGCTCCTGCTATGTCCTTGCTTTTGCAGGGCTGAGAGCAGAAGCAGCATCTCTGTCTGACATCAGGGAAAGCTAAAGTGCATTAAGGGGCCGGGAGAGAGGGCAGAGAAGACTGAGAGCAAGGGCAGTGGGCCATGGGCAGTGCCTTCATAAGCAACAAGCAGAGGGGAAGAGAGTGTGGTGGAGTTAGAGAGACCCATAGCAGTGTCACCCCTACCAGTGCAAAGAAGGTGGCAGGACCCTGAGGAGGAGCGCCAAGGTATACAGAATGACCACTATACCTTGAGGCCTTGGGGTTCTTTGCCTCTTGAGACTGTTTTTGCACCCCTCCCCTCAAATATGGCCAGGAAGTAAAGCCTTGGATCTGAATGACACTTCATTTCAGGGCAATAGAAGCCTCATGTAAACCATAAGCTTCTCATGGGCATACTAATCACCTGTCGAAAGTCAGAATCCTGGAGCCCACCCCAGGCGCTCTGACTGAGTAGTAGCTCTAGGGAGGACATCTCTACTGTAACAGACTTGTCAGAGTTAAGTGGTCTTAGATATCCACATAGGACTCTACTCAGAGACATTAGATAAGGTAAAATAAAATCTGCAGTGTTCTCTTCATACCTGCAGGAAGGTCTTTTCCTTGCAAATAAACATAATAGAAAGTATCTTCATAAAGCTATATAACTCTAGTTCTTTGCATCTTTAAGGCCCAATAACTTATGTTCTTAGGAGCAAAGCAGAGACAATTTCTTCCGTCAATCCCAGAATGTATAATTTCTCTCTCTACCCTTTATTATGAAAAAGTTTATAGCTGGTGAAAATTAAAGTAGATCTATCAATTTCACAGTTCGTGCAAACCATTAGTGAATGACACAACATCCTGATGAATAATGCTACTACCATGTCTGCATCAGAAATTTTTCCTCAGAGTGAGGTTTTATTGTGTACTCTTGCAAATGTAACGATTAAAAGAGACAGTATTTGGGTAAGTCAGTTGTGAACATGCCACTTTGCTTACTGGTTGTGAATCCACACCTCACTTCTTCCGTGGACGCTTGATATATAATCTAAATACAGTCACCTTCCTGCTTTGTGATTGCATCATACATAATATTGCATAATACTATAATAATAATATTTATTTCCATAGAAGAGATTATAATAACTACTGTCACCCCAGCAGTTACTTCTATGGCTTGTCAGGATTCATGAACCTTCAGCCTAGATGGGTGGATGCACTAATGATCTTCAGCAGCAGTTGACAAATGAGAGCCAGAAGATTAACTCAGACCTGCCACCTGTTTTTTGTAGGGCCTATGAGCTAAGAATGATTTTTATATTTTTTTCATTGTTTGGGAGAAATATTTTTGAACATCAATATTATAAGAAATTTTTAAAAAGTGTTTTTGGGACCTACCCGCCCTTACTCCTTCTTATGTCTGTTGTCTGTGGTGGTCTTTACACTATGACTGCAGTTCTGAGTAGTTGGGACAGGGATCACATGGCCTGCAAAACTAGAACTATTTATGGCTCTTTTTATTAAGAGTTTAATAAAAACCTTTGGGAAGTTTGGCATTTTATTTATAGCAAGCACAGCAGAGTTTGTACATGTGAGGTCACTACATAAATAAATATGGCAGGGGCAATCCCTCCCTTTTGGAGTATTACTATTTGGTGTGTTTCCAACAGTATAGTGGTTATCAAAGGGAAAGTGGGGGGGAGACAGTAGAGGGGGTCAAATATATGGTGATGGAAGGAGACCTGACTTTGGGTGGTGAACACACAATGCAGTATACAGATGATATATTATAGAATTGTACACTTGAAACATAATCTTATTAAAAAATGTCACCCTAATAAATGTAATAAAATAAAAATATATATATTTGGTGTATTTTCATATATATATATGTATATATATATACATATATATATATATATATATAAAGAAATATGCATATCTATTTTCTAACTGGTATCATACTATACATGCAGGTGTTGGTAGACTCTATAAGTACAATAATATATTCCTCTTTTATTCATTTAATAATTGTGAATGGTTTTCATGTCAATAAAATTCTTTGAAAACATGTTTAAATGACTGGTATATGAGAAGGAACATCTTAAATTCTCTATTAAGTAAGACAATATCCATAAAATACTAGTCAGGAAAATTATTTTGTCCACTGAACATCTCCTCCTCAGAGCAGGAACCACAATAAGTGCCTGGAGAGGTCAGGCAGGCAATGTAAATGTGAGAAGGAGGTCTGCTTGAAAAAAATGCGCTTTTCCATATTCTCTTAAAATGCATGGCCTCCTCAGTGTATGTTTCATTTCCTTACTTTTTATAGAGATGTATAAAAAATTCATGTTTTCTCAGTTATAAGAAAAGCAAGATTTTGCATAAGTAAGACGACAAATGGCAACTGAAAAATGAGCTCAGTAACAATAAAGACAATAGGAAGTGATACGGATTGTGACAAATTAGATGCTATATTTCCCACCCTAAAGCACAGATGCCATGTAGGAATATCCAGCATTTCTAGATTATGCAGCATTATCAAGAGCATTACCAAAAAGAGTTGAACATGTTTTTGTAAAATCTTTTGTAAAATTTTTGTAAAATCTCTGTGTTTTTAAATGCTGGTAACAATTTTTTTTGCAAATCAGAAACTATATTGGCTGAATCTTTGAACCAACAGTTTGAAACTTCTTGGGTTATCTGGCAGCATGAAGGTCCAGACCACAGTCCACCAGATCTCTATGTCTAAGGACCCATTAGCCTGACCAAGCAAACAGATTTGTCCAAGACTGTCCTAATTCTAGCACTGGAAGTCCCATGGTTCAGACCGCCTGAACCCAGGGCAGATCTAAAAGATTAATCATCCCTCCAATCAACATTCACCTGACTCTTTTTTTAATTCGGTACACACACATACACACAATTTGTTTTCAAACCTATAATGAAAGATTGGTTTTTTGGATTTCTTTTTCCCTTTTTACTTTCTTCTTAGCAGCTTTGGTTTCTGATAAACAGATCAGGATGTTGACAGATTTGGGTTGGTCGCAGATATTACATTCAATTTTTAAATCTATTTCATCAGCTACACCTGCAAGTCATATTGAGTAGCAAATGGCAAAACCCATCCTGAAACTCCATGGCATATCAAAAAACTGACAGCTGACACTGACAGCATTCTCTTAAAAAATAATCTATTCCAAGTAAGCCACTTAAAAAAAAAAAAAGGATTACAAGAGCAATAGAATTACTTAATATCCATTCTACTACAGGTTGAGCTAAATTAGGTTACTAAATAGTTAAAAAAAAAAAAAAAAAGGGTGGCTCCACTGCCATGGAGCCAATGAAATGGTTGGAGGTGCAGGAGAGTTTGCCTTTCTCTTTATATAGGTATGCCCTTGTTCAAACGATGGTCCTGTTCGTACCAGTCGCCTTTGTAATGGGGATCACCTTGCTCTACAACAGCACTTTAGGCCCCTTTAAGTGTGCTGAGGCTGAAAAGCTAAAACCACATTTCCTGGTTGCGGCTCTCAGCATCATTTCGTACGTGATGTGGGCATCTCCTATTAGATGCATTCACGCAACACTTCAAATCTGAACTGAGTCACCTGGGGGGAAAGGTGCTATAAGTACAGGCACTCACTTTGCTGATGCAGGCTGGAGCAAAATGGTGTGGATCTGCACTAGGCAACTTCTTGATTTGAAAGCTTCCCGATCAGTGCGGACCTGATAGCCAGCCTGAACGGCCTGATTCTACAATGTGGCTTGGGGCTCATTCATGGTAAGAAAGCCTCAGTCCATTTCCTCTCACCTCCCAGCAATTTGGGAATTATCAATACTCCCTAGTAAATACCATTTTGCTTATGGTAGCCAGAGAAAAATTCTGCTCTTTTAAAAAATACAGAGTAGTACATTGAATTGCCCATTTTAAGCTTTCCTGAAGTCCATAACTTTAAAAGTGAGTAAGACTAGAGAAATAAGTAGTATATATTTCTTCTGAAATCTCCTATACTCTATGGGAAGAGACAAAGAACAAGGGGAAAAAGGGTTAAAAATAGTTCAAAATAATAAAGCTTGGATTGTTGGATCATCAACAGTTATTTCACATTTTTTGATTTTTCTGCTTCAGGATTACTGGTTTAATTTGTATCTTTCCTCTTAGACTATAAACTCCATGAGATCAGGCACCCATATTTGTTTAGTCAATACTGTATATGTGATACCTAGCATAGTTCTGGTTTATAGTAGATGCATAATAAACATTGTGTGACTGTCTAAAGAGGCAGGGGCTAGTAACGAACATTTCAAGGTAGACTGTATATCTGTTCAGTAGTATTAACGGTTACCATTTATCAAGCAACAGCTAAGAGAATGGTTATTATGCCAGTCATTTTACATACACTATTTCACCATTTATAGCGTAGGTTTTATTACCTTCATTTTACACATAAAGAAATTGAGTCTCAATGAGGTCAAGTAAGAGTCACACCTAGTGATTGCATTTTTATTTAAACACCAAAACTCTGATTTCAAAGCTCATGATGTGGTTTCTATTACACTCCATATGTTCAGTGTTAGGGACTCAGTGCCTTTTCAGGCAGCTATGAATCTCCTCATCATGACTTAATCATATAGGAAACCAGAGCTTCTACAACACCTTCTTTAATGCTTTCAAAAGGATTCCTGGCATTTAGCTGTATCTACATAAAAAAATACTCCTTCATGTAGGGGGCTTTTTTACATTCATAGGGTCATATCTGGAAGTGGGGAGACCTACTCACACATATGCTACCAGAGGATAAGAGTCTCTGCTCTCAGAATGCTTTAGTGGTTCTGTCAACAAAATTCTGAAGACACCAGAATGGATCCAGAAATGGAATGTAACTTCTATAACAACACTAATTTTCCATGCAGGAATTCTTTCAGAAAAAAACTTATTTTGCTGAAGGATTGTTTCTATAACACAGTCATAGTCACTTTGAGGATGCTTTGGGGCTCAACTTAAAAACCCCTTTTGAGAAGGGGTTAAGATGTACAAATTGCCAGTTAAAAAAACAGTCACAGGAGTATAAAGTACAGTATAAGAAATACAGTAAGTAATATTGTAATAGCTACATATGGTGCCAGGTGGGTAACTAGACTTATTGGAAAGATCACTTCATTAAGTTGTATAAATGTCTAACCACTATACTGCATACTTGACCAACATAATATTGTATCTCAACTGTAATTGAAAAATTAAAAAAAAAAACTTTTAAAAGCCAGTATGACACAGAAGGAAATTGGTTGGTTCTGTCACACTTTATTATTTATTCATATATTTACGCATTCATTCAACAAATATGTATATAGTTTTGACTACCCATAAAACGGTGGTTTCAGGAGCTCCACTCAAATGTAATAGTTTTATATAATCACTGCAGTAAAACTAGGAAGGATGAAACACACTGTTTTGTAGTAAACATTTTGGGTGTCTCCATTCTTAGAACCTTGAATCCTGTTTGTATGTCTGTAAGAAGCAGTTCCTTTCTTATAGAAACATTTAGACAAAGCTTATAGAAATATATATACCTTGAATTTAAATGTGACTCATCACCATCCAAATTAATATATAAATGTCCCTTGGCTACATAGTGGTTCAAAAAACATGCCCATGATATCCAACATAAAATCTAATGTTTAAAATGTAACATATCATCTCTTTGCTTTTGGAGGTTTCTTAGATCCTTAGATCCCATAACGTTCAGAAAATTTTGATTCTCTCCTGCCCTGCTCATCAGAGCACAGGCACTGATATAAAGAAAAGCAAATGCCAACCTCTAGCAGATCTTAAATGAGATAGTTTTGCTGGAGCCACTTTAAACCAATTTTCTCTGACCTTTTCATTCAGTTGTCCTCCTGAGATGGCAACTTGGACTCCAGCTGATGATTCATTATAGATTCGAGTCCAGGTGTAGGATACACTCAAGCAAGGGATCAAGTTCATTATAGTTATACCTGCAAGGAAAAGTCACCGCAGTTCAAGGTCTATTAAAAATGTTATAACTTGCCCATGAAAATTTAGCTTTGGGCTAAAATATGGGATATGAGTTTCTAGTCCATAAGTACCTCAAAATCAAAAAGCTCAATAAGGTACTTCTAAATTAAATGTCTGTTAATTGGCAGAGAATTGAATTTTGATGTTTTAAAACTTCTTGCCAAAAGCTTAAGAGACGTTTTAATGTTTAAAAATATAGTGAAAATATAGTGTAGTAATTAGAGTAAGAAATCTGAGAAGTCAATTCATACTTGGCTTCCTGCCCCCATCCTCCCACATCCCTGACTATAGGAGAAACTTCTTCCATACTTCTGCCCTGGTGTTTTCTATGTGGAAAACTGTGGTATTTGCCTTTTCCCAGAAGATGTCAGGGAGCCAATTTAACGACTCCAATCCTCTTTTCAAGTTCAAGCACTCTTCTAAAGGGAGGCCCAAACGAAGTCTTCCATCTCCCTGGTCCTCAATGGTTCCTGAGCACAGGCTCACCCAACCCCTCAGAAAATAGAAGGCATCGGGCTACTCTTATTCCTTCCTGTCTGTGCGCAACAAGAATAGGAGTTTTCCTTTTGCTAATTCCCAGCAGAGAGGGCTTTGTGCCTCACGGAGAGTAAAGAATTTAATAGTTTTAGTGGCCTGGGTCGTGTGGACCATTTCCTGGTCTGTGAAGTCACAATTGCTATTTGTAAGGAATGAACAAGAGTGCGGATGTAAAATGTCCAGTGCTCAGTGGACTATCAATGGCAACTGCAACAGTGAACACCCAGTGAAAGAGTCCAACCCCGTATAATCCACTGGTCAGCCTCGCGGGTCTCCCTACCAGCCTCAAGGAGTTCTCTCAACCTAGGAAAATCAAGGTCATGCAAGCAGGCGGCTTTCCCTTACCTTCATGCAGAGAAGTAAAAGGAATGATCTGGATTGAGAAAATATACTCAGATATTGCTTTGGAGACGATGCCTAGGAATAAAGGAGATTGTTCATATTCTAGGTATATAATGTCAGAATTTCCCAACCAGTAGCATGATTTTCCTTTTCCTAAATACTTTTTATAACGATTTCTAATATGAATTTGCTTATTTAATGGGAATATAATGTGTAATTCTGTGTTTCTTATTAATACTCTAAGGAGCAATAATAGTCAAAGCTCAGAAAGCTTATTAAGACTAATACCCAAATGTGGTTAAATGCATTAAAAAGACTTAGTAAAGACTATGAACGATTGATCCCACTCACAGTCTTGGCTTTCGCAGAGGGTCCATTAAGGCACAGCATGTTATCAGTGCAAATCGGTCCCCAATGAGCAGCTTTTCTCCATTTTAAAATGAGGTGGCATTAAATTGAAGCAGAAATAGCCTGAAAATTGCTGAATAATGATAGTGGGTTTTTTTCCTCTTTCTATGTTTTATATAATTTAATAGGGTTTTTAATATTTAGTGTCTCATGTGCAAATGACAGTTTCCAAATTGATTTAAGGATATTATAAAATATATTTTTTATATATCTCAAAATATTGCTTTATTTTTCTTCTGAGGGGTCCAATGCAGATAGATAATAGACACCAGGCCAAGTCAGATAAAATAAAATTTATGTTACTGAATCCTTATGGTCCAACTTTTTGTTTATCAAGAAAACTTTGAAATTATTAATCTATGTAAAAATGTACCTCTCCCACTAATTAATTTTAAATTTTATTCCATGATGAGCAACCCATAAAAAAATTTTAAGTATTTTTTACTACAGACAACTAAATAAGATTTGTTTGTTTTTCTCAGTAATTTTTAAACACTAAAGTGAAATTCACATGATATAAACGTAGGCCATTGCATAGTGTACAATTCAGTGGCATTTAGTACATTCATAATGTTATTCAATATCACCTCTACTTAGTTCTAAAACACTTTCATCATCCCTGAAGAAAACCCCTGTACACCTTAAACAGTTGTACCTTGTTATCCTACCTACCCCCGTCCCCAGCCCCTGGTGACCACTAAGGTTTTATTACTTTAAAACTGCTTACCATCTATTAGAGAAAAAAATTTCTATGCCTTTACCATCTCAGTGCTTTTACCATCTTGAAGTGTTTGATAAATATGGAGATTCCTGGGCCTCTGCCCGAAGACTTTTAGTACAATCAGCCCTGAATATCAGCCTAGAGGCCATTTCTTCAGACCTCTGAATACACTAGGGAGCTTTCTCTGCTCCTAATACAGTTCTTCAGCCTAATAGGGTGATGGAAATGTGAAGATAAGTTTCCTCTGATGGAAATGGCAAGATAGGGTGCAGCAGGGAGGCAGGTTGGATCAGAGGAGGGTTTGGAGGATGGTGCAGTAAAGATGTGTGCAGTTAGGAAGCTTCTGCTGGAGTGTCATACTGAGAAGGAAGAAAGGTAAGAAGAAGGGAAGAAAAGGGAGAGAGAGAAGGAAGGAAGGAAGGAAGGAAGGAAGGAAGGAAGGAAGGAAGGAAGGAAGGAAGGAAGGAAGAAGGAAATAGGGAGTAAGTAAGAACGGCATTTAGGGTATCTGTGATCAGCTTTTTATCAGAGAGGAAAGAAAAGGCAGGTACAAATGCAGGCAATTTATGGATATGGTGGTAGAGAGGTAAGGTGCTTCTTCAGCTTTCTCTCAGCAGCATGACTCATTGCTGAGAGAGGGAGGTGAGTGTGTGGGAGTGTATTTGGTTCTTTAGAGGAGAATAGAAAAGGCATGAAGTTGAGGAGTATGAGAGCAAGCTTTCTAGAGAAGCTGAGCAAGTTTGCAAGGCTGTGCTGAAAGCACAGCTGAGGGTGTAATCATGAACGTGCAGTAATTCCAATCTTGCTGGTTGTAGAATTTTCTCAGTAAGCCCATCTCTTCTGTGTAGTAAAGGCAAAGCAACTGTGGAAGGTCATCCATGGTTCAGGTTCACCAGGAGGAGAGAGGAGAGGACTGAGGGCATGAAGGCATCTGTAAAAGAAAATTCAGGCTCTCTCAAGAACACATTGAACTTATAGAAAAAAAGCTTTTCATCATGAGTGAAAATAATGAGTAAATGTTTTCCCCGTCCTCACTCATAGCTCTGTCTCTACTCCATTCCCTGCCCAGCCCAATGACAAATATTTTCCCCCTACAGAGTACATTTTTAAAAGCCTTTAAAAAATACAGTTATCATGAAAAGGCAATTCGCATAAGAGCTAACACAATTTGATAATAAAAATGTGAAAAAATGCTTTAGCTTCACTAGCAAAGAAATTAAAACTTATTTGCTAAAATACAATTAGCTTTGTTTCTTACGAAAGAGATATGTTGCTTTTATATGTCCAGCCTCCCTCTCAACTATTTGATGACCAAATCTCGTCCCCCTACCCACCTACAGGAGGGACTTTCATTTCTTTTGGTTAAGGATTCTATATGGAGAAACTTCCTCCAGGAATATCCTGATCTTCTATTCTACCACCTACCTGAAATCCCTAAGCAGGAGAATGAGAGACATATCTGATGAAGGTGACTTTTTCTCTTGCATGGGTTTGTGAGCCAAGCTATCTATCTGCAAAATACGTATGTCTTAGTCTGTTCTCTGTCCATGGCCAAGGGGCCCTGGGGAGAGTGGAAGTAGCTTAGCTACATCCACTGATTAAGTAGATAAATCTGTCTAACCCGGGTTTGAAGAATTAACAAATCCACTTGGCCACTGCTGTAAAACCATATTTTCAAGGTTTATCAGTAATAAAACTGATTTTTTTGAAGGTGGCAGTAGGGGCAGGGGAGGACTCTTAAAGTGCTATTACTTACTGTCAGAGAAAGAGAGCTCAGAGCTTCCCAAGATTTCTCGGTTCATGGCACCTTTATTGTTTCAATAATTTCTTCCTGGTGCTCCTAGGCCCAGAGAGATACCTAATAATTCTGTTTATTAAGGATTTAGGTACAAACACTTCATAAGTACTTATGTTCTAACAATTTACTAGCTGTTTGAAAAAATACGCATTATTTGAAAAAAAAAATAGCCATTTTATTCTTAAATAGTCACAGTTACTTACCAATAGGACGTGTGTGCCTTTTGGGCCCTCCACGACTTCTGAAACCTTACGATCAGAGTGTGTGTGCACTGCCACCCTCATTTCCTATTCCACTCTGACTTTCATAGAGACTTACCTTTTATCATGACAATTACCCAGAATCCTGCTACGCAAAGATACGATGTCATCAAAAGAAATGTAATGTGATCTCATTTTGAGACTGAGCTACTTTGGGCTACTAGTTCATGTGCTATCCAACAGATGTTGAATATCTCTGTGTTTCCCTCTACATGTTTTTTACTAGAATCCAGAGGTTCACAACCCCTTACAGTACAGGAGAATCCCATTTTACGAACAAGTTGTATTCTGAAAGTTTATTTGCCTTTAGGCTGTTTAAATTAAAAAATATATTTTTCAATAGAAATAACATTGAAATTTCTGTTGAAATTATAATTAGTGAGGACTTTGCCAGGCCAGGCCATATGCCTATTAGAGTAAGGCTAATGCTGTACAAATCACTAAGCTTTCAGTTAGAACAAATGGCTGAGGGCATCTCAGATTCTGTTTTAATTCTCGGTACATTTATATCTCACAAAAACTTAAGGGCAATTCTAAGTGGCTTTATAATGTGTCCATGTGTGCAAACATGTGTGTGTTAAAATAAATATTTAGCAAAAAACTAAATTAGTTATCACTTGGTTGACATATATCTGAAAATACCTCCTCACTAGGCCACTTCATTATTTAGAACGTAATACCATAAATTTCTGGGGAAATTCAGAAATTCAAAACTACTCACTTGCATAGTGGAAATCTTGCTTAGATGCTCTTAAAGAAACTGGGTCTTTTTTCTTTAGGGGGTGGGGATGAACCAAATCTATTTTTTTTTTAAACTGAATACCAACTTGATCAGTGTTCACTACAGTGTTCATATTATTAATGTTCCGGTCTATATTTTCTAGTCTAAATAAATATAACTATCTTACAGTCATTCTTACATTGTCAAAAACTCAGAGAAGTTACTATATGAAAAACTAATAGCCTAATTTATTTAAAGTTTGAACTTGTCTTAGACTGAGATGTTCAAGCTTACAGATACTGTAGTGATAAGGGCCGAAAGCTCTAGATCACTTGCTCTAAGGGGTACTGTACTAGACATCTTCCAGATATGTTCTCATTTAATTCTCACAAGTCTGGGAAGTAGGCATTATTTTCAAAATTTTACATATGATATATCTTCATAAGAAGATAAATAATATTTCACTGCTACTAAAATTATAGCTTTAACTGTCAAGTAATTTAAAGTCATTATTCTAAAGCCATAAGATTGAAACAGGTATTTTACATTTGCTGAAGGTTAGCATTATGATTTACTTAATTTGTTTGGACTATTTAGGTTCCTCAGTTACAAACAAAGAAAACAGATTCCAGTTAACTCAAGTAAAACTGAAATATATTGGAAAGATATTGAATAGCTCACAGAATCAAAAGTGAACAACTGGATTTTTGGAGGAATAATAAATACAAAATTTTCCAAAATTTGATCCTGGTGAGTAAAAGTTTTAGCAGAAGGAAGGAAAGAAGCAAGGAAGGAAGGAGAGAAGGTAGGAAGGAAGGAAATAAAGAAAGAAGGAAGGAGAAAAAGGGAAGAAAAGAGAAGAAAGAAGAGAAAAGAAAAGAAAAAAGAAGAGAGAAAAGAATAATATAAAAACTATTCTATACTATCATTTATTGAGCCTGTTCAAGACATGAGGTAGAGTATATGTCCACATATGCAATCTCAATTGATGGCAAACATAATTATTGTTTTTTAAAAAAATGTAAGTTTGTGAAGGAAATGAAAAAATGAAGGTAAACAAAGAACCATGACATTACTCCAAAAAAATGGGCTCTGGCTGTGCTATGCTGAAGAGTCTAGTAAGAATTCATACACTGTTTTTAAACAGGCTCCTGATAGTTCAGTGAGACTTATTGAGCAGAGGGGCTAAGGATGCTATAGATCTAGACTGTGGGAGTTCCAATTCCACCTTTACCATTTAGTAGCTATGTGATCAAAATCAAATAATACCATGTGGGCCTCAGTTTCCTCAGATATAAAATGAGAATAATAAAACAACCTACTACATATTATGTGTGTGAGAGAGAATATTTCTAAGAAACTTAGAATGGTGCTTGGACTTTATATTTTATATTTATTGGTAAGATACTGTGAAACCACAAAAATTATGTTGTAGAAGTAATATCTATTGACATGTGGAAATGTTTGCTATAAGTTAGTCTATATAGAATGAGTCTAATTTTATGTTTTATATATATGTAGATAGATATAGATATAATATAATGTAATTATATACATATAGATATGTAATATAATGTTAACAATCTCTAAGTTGTAGGGTCACCTTTGAGTGATAAGACCATGAGTGATATTTACATTATTTATTATGTTCATTTTCCAAATTTTACCAAACGAACCTTACTGATTTTATAATCAGAAAACAAATCACTATAAGTACAATCAGTATTTTTTTAATGGTTTTCTTTAAGTAGAAAAAAAAATGAAATCAAGTAGAAAAGTTCTTTCCATTTTGATGATCAAGATAAAAATGAAAAAAAAAAAAAAAGCCTGGTCATAAAGGAATTAAAAAATCTGAGGTTCAGTGCAGAGTACCTGAAGAGAAAGGAAAGAAATGTGGGATTCAGATTCAAGTGTGTGCTTAGATCTTAACTACAAAACAATAACTGTGTGACCTTACATTAGCAACTTAACATCTATGACCTTCAGTTCCCTTTTATAAATTAAGACTGGTTGATATCTGCTGTGGAGAATGGGTGACGTAGGTAAAGAGCTACACAGTACACATTCAATAATATCTTTATCTTAAAAAGTGGTCAATTTGTCATCTTTATTACTTATTAAGTAAATATAAGTATATATTGATTTTAAAAATATAATAAGAATAAATTGGTGAGCAAACTGAGTCTCAATTTATTTATAAAAAAAAGATTTAGTGTTTTTTTTTAATTAAGTAATAGTAATTATATTATTCACTATGGGCCTTCATGACACTCACCTTGATATATCAGGCATGGTTTTCATTATTTTGGGGTTTCATGCCTATTGAGTCTCAAGTCAAATGGTGTCTAAATAAATAGAGGGAAAATAGAGAAAGAAAAAAGTCACTCTATTATTATCTGGTCCCAAACCTCATTACTCTCAAAAGCTGTGCTTTTCAAATTTTAATGTCTTGATGAATCCTCCAGGCATCTAACTCAGTAGGTCTGGAATAGGGTCTGTGATTCTTCATTTCTAACAAGCTCTCAGGAAATGCTGATGCTACTGGTCCATGGGTCATTCCTTCAGTAGCTGACTCTAAAAGGGCTCTAGGCATAACACTGTATCTTGTCCAAATGAGTCTATCTTATAGGAGACATAAAGCGAGGAAAACAAAAATCTCTCATGAGTTCAGTCCTCCCACCTACTCACCCATTATTGTTTTTAATATTTCTAAGCTTCTGCTCATTTGTTCCTCCTGACTTGCTTTCTAAAATTCACCTCCATCTGGCAAGTTCTTACTTACCATCTAAAGTTCATTTCCAAAGCCAGGTCTTCTGGACCAGTGCATGGCGGTAGCCAGGTCCCTTAATAAATCCCTGTGGGCTTAAGGGAATGTGTCTGCTCTCACTGGCTTCTCTGCTCATCCTCATTCGACTCACCTGCTCAGCACCCATCAGAGGTCCCTTGAGAGATCCTTATGTTGGGTAGAATGCCGTTTCAGGCACATTTCTTCCAGTTAGGCATTCCCCCAGACTCTGTAGTTTTCCAGGACAGTGTTATCCACTTGGCCAAGAGGAGTTAGTGGCTTTTTTACCCTTGAACTTTCGAATAGTCTTTTGAGTTCCCTGAGGGGAAGATACCTATGAAAATACAAGATAACGTACAAATGTGCAAATAACACCGTAACATTTAATAATAAGAGCCTTTTTCTTCATAATATACAAATATTTCAGTGCCACTGAATCGCCTTTCTGTCTGGCAAGGGCAAACTCAAACTTCCTGGCAAAGATGGGTCATAAAGATAAAATAAGTGAGTGAAGGTGGTCAGTTAGGGTCAGTGTCCTGGCAAGCCCATGACTCATCCAAGCAAGGCAGCATCCAGCCACCTTCCCACATGGGAATGCCACCAGGACTACCAGATCACTCAGATGCCAGAAATTCAGATTTTTATATGAAATCTCCCGCATCAACAAATCCAATTTTTGGTTGTTGTTGTTTAAACACTGTGAAAGCCAAACCAAATAAATCTCTGGGTCAAATGCAGCTGGTTGGGGAAAAGGTAGGGAGGAACATATGATTCTTTTTCTTTGGTTTCAAGTAACACTGCTTTTAAAATAATTTTCACTTTTAGTCTGTTGCAATCAATCAGAGCTGAGTGCTTGACTTCGTTTGTACTCAGCAATGAGGTCACTCTTAAGAATGTTCAATGAATAATCAACAACAATATTTAGTGAAAGATAACTCTTAAATCTAAAATAAATGAATAAGTAGAAAATCTTCAAAAGAAAATCAATTGAATAAAAAATTCAACAACAGGACACAAACCAGTGGACAAAAAGCATCCATCACCAAATTTTATTTCCTTTTCTATGTACAGTGAGAAGACCACTGTCAGAAATTAAAAGATCTGACCCGCCATGTCTGTACCTGAGTAATAGTTTCCAAATAATATCCTGATGACAGTCAATTATTTTTGGGGAAAACAAACAAACAAAAAAAACACCTATTCAGTTGAACAACTTTGTTCCTGCACCTCATCCATTCCTTATCTAAGTGACTCTTTAGAAAAACACACACACACACAGAGAGAGAGAGAGAGAGAGAGAGAGAGAGAGAGAGAGAGAGAGAGAGAGCGAGAGAGAGAGAGAGACTGCAAATACTCATAAAAGATTAAAGCTAAGCAATCAGATACCTGGTCTTGCCAGTCCTCTCTGGGATCCAATTCATTTATCAGCCCACCAGGGTCACAAGATTTATCAAAGATTTGTTTGTTTAGCAATTAGAATAAATACTAAGTAGTTAGCTAACCAAGATATTATCAGGGAACATTTCTCACTTTTGTTTCATGATTATTCCACCATATCAGAGGAAGAAAGTGTGGATGGTACTATTTGAAGTGTCTAGTTTGCAAAGGCGTGGCTGAGGTAAACCTGAGAGACTGATACATATTTCTCTAGTACGTCATACCCACAGGCAATATGCTGCAGAGTTTTAGGGCTAGAAGGGACATATAGGTTATGTAGTTTGAACTTTTTATCTTACTGATGAGAAAAATATGTGGTGAAGTGACCCACAGGAATTCAACTAAAGTTTTTGTTGATCAGTCGAGTATACTCTGCTCTCGCTCTTGCTCTATGAAATCCCTCATGTTTGTTTGAAGTGGAGACCCCGAGTTCTATAAAATCTGCAAGTCTAATTTTCTGAGAGATGGAAGGGAAGAAATCTAAGCCTCAGGGACTCTACCTTCCACCAGGGAACAAACTGAGCAGCCATCTGGCTGTTTCACGTAGCACTCTGTTTCAGAAGCAAGGCAAATAGGCAGGTGAATAGAACAGTTCCGCGATACACTTCATTTCCTACACTCATCCAAGGGCAGTCTGAATCTCCATTCCTGCATTTTAAGGAGAAGCTGTCCTTGCCTTGTACATCATGTGTGTTCCTATACAAGCATGTGCATTCATTTATTCATGAAACATTCATGGTATGTTGAGCATATACTATGTGTTAGGCATACTGCCACACCCTGCAGAGAGAACAATGGCAGTGGACAGGGTAGAATGTTATAAGTGATACCCTAAAGGTACTTACATAAAGTTAAAATCAAATTATATTTATTGTATCCATGTATATAGGTCTTGAATTCAAAAGACTTCAAATCCACACAAAAATTATTTCCAACCAAATAAATTTTCACCAGCTTGTCCCATGCCAGGTTGTTGTAGGTAGGTATCACTGAAAGCAACTTGGAAAAATTTATAAATTCAACTTGGTACCCCATTTTACTATTTACTAGCTGAGTGACCTTAAGCAAATTTACCAATCTTTCTGATCATCAATTGCTCTTGTCTTCATCAAGTAGGATAGTACCTATCTTATAGTTTATCAGAAAGACTTAGATAATACATGAGTGCAGAGTTAACAAAGCAACTTACTTCATCTCTTTGTGCTTGTAAAATTAGGACAATAGAATCTATGTATGCCACTGTTGTGAAAATGAAATAAAAAAGACACATTCAATCCTAAACACGTTTTAGTTATTCTATGAGTGTGTCATAGAACTATAAAATACACTAGTTAAAAGTAAAATACTATTAACCATTAAAGTTAAGTAAGCTCAGTCAAAAGAAGAGTATTGGGATCAGAATCATTCCAAGGTGTTACACATCCAGATACCTGGTACCTTTAAATCTCAGACTTTCAGGTTCAGTGCTATTTTGGAAGTTCAAATAGATGGCTTTGCTTCAGCTATAATGTAATATACCCCTTCAATTCAACATACGTTCCTTTTGAGACCCTCTTTTATGATCTTCTCTTTCTTTTTAGATCACTTCTCTATGCATAATTCCTTTAAGGATGAGTTCTACATATTTATGTTAGGCCTGTGTGTATACAGAAAAAGAAGAGAAATGATGCCAAGGTTTTCCATTTTGGTCTATACTTATTCTTTTTATTCTTTAAAATAGTAAGAATAGGCCTTTTCAGCCATGCTTCTCTTGCTCAGGCCCACTTCCACGTCTGGAAGTGTACTTTCCCTTCTAATAAAGCTTTTCTTTTCTGCTGCTAAAAAAAAAAAAAAAAAGTAAGAATAACATTTCCCATTCTTGAAACTTTATGTCCTCAAAGTTAGTTGGAGAATTTGAAAATGGAAGGGTTATCTGGGTAGAGTGAATATAATTGCCTACCAGAATTTGAAATTACAAAAAGAAGACTCAAGACTGTGTTCTTTGAGTTTGAACCCATCCACTACTTATGGGTACTAAAGAATCCCTGCACCAGTGACCATTGGAAAGTGGGTGTTAAGCTATCTCTAGACCCATTTTATAAATGGCTCAATTCAGGTAAAAACAAATAACCACATTAGCTACTTTATTTTATTTTGTTCATTCAAACGATCATTTCCAAAGCAATCAGGTTTTTTTTGTTGGTGGTGGAATTCACTCAGTTTCTGTTTATGCAATAATTTGTATATGGAGACAAAACTTAATAACTCATTTGGTGGAAGAAAATGAGCATGAGTAAAGTATTAACCTGTCTTAAATTCAGACTCATTCAATCAAAAGTAAACAAGAGTGTGTGAAGAAGCGTAGGCACTCAGCTTAAATCTGCATTAAAAGAATGACTATCCATGCTTTTAAATTGTGGGTCTTATGATTTTTATAATACAAAGAAGACAGAGGAGGGAGAATAACCTTGTTGCAAAGTATGGAAAGATGCAAATGAGAGTCAGGTGAAAATTTCAGCCACAGTAATCCTAATATGCATTTCCATGCCTGTTGCATACTTAGAAGAAAATTACCTTGGTTTTCATATTTTCTAGTGAAAACTTCTATTCTGATTTAGCTGTCTTGGAAACACCTGCAGGTTTGGAGCTGCTAGCACTATACCTCTCTGTATGGATAATAGGGCGCCCATAAATGATTAAAACAAGGCAACCAGAAACCTGATCCTGCCCGTCCTCCCTGGGATCAAATTCGTTTATCAGCCCACCAAGGTCACTGACCTTGGTTACCCAGAGCTTAGCTACTAAAAAGATTAATTGATTCATTCTCTTGATTCACTCACTTAACTTGAAGGGTAAAAAGAGGTGAAAATATTTTCAGTGAATTGACCCGTAAGCAATTGTACTTAGCTTGCTGCATCCTCTAAAACACTAATTAATAGTAGTGAGAAGCATGAATACATTCTACAATAGAGATGAGTGAACATACAAACCATAGCCTTTCTTACACATTTTCCTAACATTAATTAACTTGTCACAAGTTTTATCCTCTCTCTACAGTTCTTCATGCTATTCTTACTTCAAAAGGTATATAGGTATATGAATTGAAAGAATATACTGGCAGATATGGAGATCTAATTGGATTTCTGTAGAAGAAATATTTAAAGAATGTTTAAAAATGAGTTTATTTTTGTAGTCATCAGTGAAGAACCCTAATATTGAACAAAACAGTTTCCCTCAATATCTCAGATGAAAAGCTTTCCATTAGAAGTTTTCTGCAAATTATATTGCCTTCATGAAATGGTGAGCAGAGAGGAAATAATAAGAGCATATGTATAAACTAATTTATTTTCATTGTAGTGACCAATAATCAAATAACTAATCCATTCTAAGCACTGAAAAGCATCATGCAATATTGTTAAAATGATTAAAGGATTATACTCAGTAGTGTAGTGGTATTTAACAGCTTGTTATGGGGCGGGAGCTCTGATTTGCAGCGGGTGCTGTTATCTGTGGGATAAATACACCCACTGTGACTGACAGCAAAGTCATGAGCATGGAGTTAGGTAGAAATGTTTTGTAATGCACCATTATATAGTATTTCCTCCATACAGAATCTGCCAGATTTAGCAAATAAAAAGCCAGAATGACTAATTAAATTTAAATTTTATGTAAACAACAAATAATTATTTTAGCATATGTGAGTATGTCCATGTTTTATTTGGGACATATTTATAGTAAGAAATTATTCATTATTTATTTGAAATTCAAATTTCACTGGGCATTCTGGATTTTATCTAGCAATCTTAATATCAGTGCTATAGATATAAATAACCTCAAATGCATAAATAATAGAAAAATGTAATGATGAGTTTTAAGTACTTATTACTTTTATTTTGAATATATTTAAAATTTTAAGTTTACATAATTTAATTTTTAATCATGACTGTGTTTGACAACTGGCTTCACAAATTCCTGAAAATGTAACAATTAGTTTTGCAGGTCAGTTCTAGCACACCTCTGATAGTAAACTTCAGTATAATAGTTCTACACCAGTGTTAGACTATGAAAACACAAAGATAGTATAGATTTTAAAGTGTTACTATGGTTTTAAAATAGTAATTATAAACATAGCTTCACTAAATTTCACAAGAAGTCAGTTTTAGTGCACTGAACTCTACTAACCCGCACATCACCCTCAACCTCCATTACTGGGGAATTTTAATGTTGCAAAGAAGAATGTATCTTTAAACTTCCCCCTTTCTATTTTTAGGAATTTTTGTGGTAGACAGTCCTCTTTAGAATGGGGTAATTTTAATAAAAAAGCTCTAACTTCAAAACTTCTGCCATTTTTCTATGGGATTGAAGGATGAAAACCTAGGGTAGAAGGTCTTTTTGTTTTTGTTTAGTTGAGCATTTTTATCAGATATTGGAAATTTGGGGTAAAGGTGAAAATTTTGCTCTGATCACAAAGTAATGGGATTAGGAGCATGTGGGTTTGCAGTAGAGAGAAGACAAGATGAAGATGGGCCCTAGAGAACAGGCTACTGAGGAGGCCCAAACAACAATTCACTTAATTTTAAAAAATTAAATAACTAAATAAACAAAATAGATGTCTTTGCTTTAGTCAAAAATTATGTTCAAAGGGATTTTCAAAATAAATTCTCTTTTTTGACATTTGGAGCATTCTTATTTCATGACAAATAACTTGCAGTGTGAAATATCACCCCATATACATTATTTATTAGACTAGGTTATTCCCGGTTTTCTTCAAGCGGGGAACCCTCAGTACATTCTATTTCATATTGTAAATTTATGTATGATCTAATTTAATTCTCAGTGGACATTTGCACTAAATGTTAACTTCAGTTGTCCTGGGAGAACATAAAAATATATACTAAAAGTAGTATTAAAAACAGTACTTTCTCTTTTGGGTCAAAGCCTGTACCTGATAAAGACATCTGCATGAAAAGTAGCAAATTTGGATAGCAATACCAGTAGCTAACTATAAATTTCTGTAATCTAGTTCTTTTTGTTAATTTTATCTTTTCTAATATTAAAAAATTATATCACAGATAGAAAGTTACTAAATATATTTGAAATCTCTTCTATTAACTTGAATTGTAATTCAGTGAAGTATTCCTAGAGAATCATCACATTTGTTTAGAAATTTTATGTAGTTTGCAACCTGAATTTCGACTATACCAGAAAGCTGTTATTTATTAATAATAATTGAGCTAGACAGAATTAAATTATTTCACTAGTGTATCAAGGTCTTAAAAGCTTCTTCTAACCATTTGATTGAACTGATACTGATTAGCTAATAGGTACATCCTAAAATTATTTTTACAAATTGCATCATTTGTCAAACTCCCTATATTACCTAGGACACTAAATGATAAAATTAATCTTCCTAGGTTTTACTTTTATAAAATGAAATTGAGTGCATTCCATTTTTCTCAGTGAAATTGAAGATGTACAAATCAAAGAGAAATATTATAAATATGTCCGAAATAGAAATTCCAGAGAAATCTTTTAATATTGAAGTGTTAGTGCAATTAAAATCTAAAAAGTATATATTGTCAGTAGTGTTGATCTGTTTTATTTCACAGGGAACTAGCAATTGAAAGCAGTTTTCAAAAAATATGATCTTTGTTTCTTAAACCAGTATTTTTCCAACTGTAAATCCTTTAAAATTAAAGTTTTTTTTTTTTTTTTGCTTTAAAAGTGCTGTTGCTCAAGTCTAAGGAAGAAAAAGCAAAAAGTGAGGTCAATTCATTGGTGAACATTGTAAAAATTATATTCTTCAATGTAGTGCACCCTTAGTCACAATAATGTAGTGGTATTATCTTTTAAAAAAAAAAAAAAACTCTTTCCCCAATGATTTACTTTCAGGAATTTATCTCATATGAAAAAAAAATACACAAATATGTAAATATATAGGTTCAAGAATGTGCATGGCAAAAAAAATTGATAAAAAACTCAACAATGGGATATTGTATAAATACAGTAGAGAACTTTTTTATGGTACTATATGCAGCTATTTAAAAGAATAAGAACTATTTTATTAAAATTAAAATATGAAAGCAAATTTTTAAAAAAATTATAGAGGAGTATACATAATGTAGCTACATTTTTATTAATAAATATATATATAAACAGAAGTTTGCGTGTAGAGAAAAGCTTGGAAGAACACATATTAAAATATTATGTTTATGTTTGAGTAGTGCAATTGGCATAAGCTTGGGAGAAAACTATAACTTTTATGTTTCTACATATAAATTTTTACTATGAACAAGTATCATTCTTACAACTTAGAGAATCCACAATCAAAAAAGCATGATAAAGTTAAATTTATAATTGTTGCAAAGAAAATATGAATTTATTGTTTTTGTAGATTATTTTAACTAGAAAAACCCAAAGAATTAATTGAAAAGTTAATAAAAGAGTTCAATAAAGTGGCTTTTTACAATATTCACATTCCACTAAAATAGTTTATCAGTATTTTAATCATAAAGAGCTAAAAAGTATATGGATGAAATATAAATGACTAAAAATAATATTTCTCATTTCCCTTTTTCACTATCTAGACCATGGTTTTTGTTCGTTTGTTTGTTTGTTGTTTTCATTTTTGTTTTTGTCCTCATCCAGAACCTCAGTTGGTTGGGTTTATTTACCTGGTGATATGACCCAATTTTATCAGTGGTCCTTATGTATCAAGATCCTGTAATTTTTCACCAACTTTACTTTTGGACATAAAAGTACTAACGGGCAGCCTAGAGAATCCCTTGGCTTCCACATATTGGCCTCCAATTATTGAGCAGTAGCCCAATTTCCTCTTGATAATTAGGACAAATCATCCAAGACAGTGAACTAATCCCCTTCTTTCCTGTTGGTTAAGTAGAATGAAGATTTCAAAATTGTCTAGGTAGCAGTCTCTTCTTCCAATTCAACAGGAAACTATTTTTGTGTTCACAATGGAGTATTCCTCCCTTAGGAAGTAAGACTGCCAATCCAACAGATTTCATAAGTGTAGGGACAAGAAGCAAAGATTCTATAAATAGATTATAAGCTGAGAAACAATAACTTAATAATTGGCATATGTGTTAAATGAACAGAAGGAATAAAAGGTATGTACATTTAAAGGAATATATTATAAAAAGAAGAAAAAATATCACAACTATGAAATGGGATCAGGACACTATAAAAAAAGAATACTCAAAGAACACTCAAAAAAGAGATCAATCTGAGATGACTAGTGTGTTACTAGAAACCACCCCCACTCCTGAACTCCCACCTACAGAAGAAGAGAAAACAGAATATAGTCAGAAGGTTGCTAACCCAGAATACTATCTTAAACATCTTTTACAGAACAGATGGGTACTCTGTTTTTTTTTTAAACTTGGCAAGCAAACTTTCGGCTGATCTCTAAGTTTGATACTGTTGAAGACTTTTGGGCTCTGTACAACCATATTCAGTTGTCTAGTAATTTAATGCCTGGCTGTGACTACTCACTTTTTAAGGATGGTATTGAACCTATGTGGGAAGATGAGAAAAACAAACGAGGAGGACGATGGCTAATTACAAACAGCAGAGACGAAGTGACTTCTATTGCTTTTGGCTAAAAACACTGTTGTGCCTTATTGGAGGATCTTTTGATGACTACAGTGATGATATATGTGGAGCTGGTGTTAATGTTAGAGCTAAAGGAGGGTGTATAAGAAAAGGTTAGGACTTCTTCTAAAGGTAATGATTGGTTATCAGTCCCATGCAGACACAGCTACTAAGAGTGACTCCATGACCAAAATAGGTTGATGGTTCAAGAAGATACCTTCTAAGTATTCTCATAGGAGACTGCATCAAGCAAGCAATCGAGATTTTGGAGCTGAACCAAAGCCTCTTCAAAAGCAGTGTGGACTGCATTTAAATTTGATTTCCATCTAAATGTTGCTAAGATATAAGAAAATTCTCATTTATCTTTGTTTTGCACTTCTGTGTGTGTGTGTGTTTTTTTAAATTTGGCTAAAATGTCCACTTTCCCAATCAAAGAACTATGATACACATTTTCTCCAGAATCTATAAATATGTTCCTGGACCACTCTGTAATAAGTTAGTGGAATTGCCATTACAAACACATTTTACCCATCCACAATATTAAGAAAGAACTTTCATTTCCATATCTTATACTAAAAAGAATTCTGTGTATGTTCCATTGTGTGTAGGAGCACATTTTGTTGATTTGAAAGAGTATGATGCATACTGTTTTCTAGAAATTATTTTTGTTTCTTTTTACAGTATTTGTCTTTGTTGTACTCTTGTTGATGGCTGCTAGATTTTAATTGATTTGTTTCCCTACTTGATAACATTAGTAATTCTGATTTCAGTTTTTCATTTGTTTTGCTTCGATTGTTTTCCCTCATGCGACGCTGGTGAAGGATCCAGGAATATGACACAAAGGTGAAATAAACATTAATTTTGTGCAAAAAAAAAATTCAGAAGAGATCTTAAAAAATAAAAATATAATAGCAGAGAAATTTTTTAAGTTCATATAAGTGGAGAAAGATAAAGCTATGGCAGTCTCACAGAGAGCAAAACAACAACAAAAGATAGGAAATAAAAGAAAGAAGATAATAAATTTAGGGGACCAGCCCAAAAAGTCCATGCTCCAAGTGATAAGATTTCAGAAAAAAAAAAAGAAAATAGAAAACACAAAAAAAAGTTAACAAAAAAATTTTTTAAGTTTTCAGAATTAGAGAATGTTTCTTAATTGAAATGGCTCATCAAATGCCCATAATAATATACAAAAATAGACCCGCACCAAATTTCATCAGTGATTACACAATACTTGGAGCAAAGATCCTACAAGCTTCCAGAAGGAGAAGAAAAAGTCACATACAAAAGATCAAGTGAAAGGATTTCACTACCAACACTGGGAGTTACAAGGAACTGGAGAAATGTTTTCAAGATTGTGAATGAAAATTATTTCAATCCGTAATTGTATATCAGCAATACTATAAGTTAAGTGCAAGAATAGAGCAAAGGTATTTTCCGGTCTGTAAGATTCAAATTTATCCTCTGTGCACCTTCTTCTGGAAGCTCCTGGAGGTTCCAAACCAAGAGACTAAATCAACGAAAAAAAAATGGGATCAAGTGAAAGATAGAAGTGATAAAAATCCCCAAGATTATGGCAAAGGCAGATGCCAGGACAATAGCTATAGTAACTGTAAATGAATATGACAACCAGTCTAAATTGGAGCTGTTACAAATGCTCCATAAGAGATTTTTCCTTTAATGTAAAATTGATAGTTTACCTGATGTGTCTGAATGACTTGAGAGATTTTAACAGTGACAGAGGATTGGTGGTTAAATTAATAATTAGTACATAGAAAATTAAGCAAATGCAAACGTAAGACATTTATTAACTCAAAGGGAACAGAAAATAGTATAGGAAAAGAAAAACAATAATACGCAACAAATTATATAATTTTCAAGTATATAAAATGATAGTATACATAGCAACTAAAAGGGTATTGAGAAGATACAGTAAGAAGACAGTTTAGCACACATGGAAAATATGATTAACTTAAATTATTAGATCTAATAAAAAGGCAGATGGTAGAGTAAGATTAGAAAAAAAATGACCCATCACCAAAACTCTGATTTCCAATCAAAATGAGAGAGATTGCAAATAAAATGCCAAGTGGATGTATCAGTCAAGGCCCCAATAGGAAGCAAGTAGCACACTCCATGAAGGTTTAGTGAAGGGATTATTTATGAGCTATGGCAGGTGTGGAGAAACCACAAAGAAGAGTAAGGTGCCCCTGAGCTAGTAATAACAACTGTTATGACCTGTAAGCATAAAGGAACAAGAAGAAGAAGCTGAACACAGTGGCAGTATAGAAAGTGTCACCTTGAGAGGAGCTGTGACTTTGGCCTTTGATGGTGATTATGCAGCCAGCCCAAGCTTACTCTAGAGGGAGGGAGCACAGAAATACAGAGCATCCCCTGCTGTGCTCCTTCTCTCCTGCAGGGGCTCCCTATTGGACAAACTTAGCTGGAAACCAGTGGACAAGTGAGCCTGTTAAAGTAACTTGCACAGGTCTGCCTCTGAAGCACAGATTTTCATGCAAAAGGCTGAAGAGTAGCTGGTGAGAGGGTTGGAAATGGTAGGTATCTGGCACAGTGAACACAGCACATAGTAGTCCACATAATTTTTTTACCCTGCTTTTTACTGCTAGTTACCACATAAAGAAAATATCTCATCCCTATAGAAAATTATCTACTTTATTTTAGTTTGTTTAGTTTGAGACCTAATATTAATAAAAATAACATTAATAATAATAATAATAAAATCAAACTCTCAACAAACACTTCAGTGAAACATTCTTTGGGCACATTCTGATCTATTTGAAAATAAAAGAAATTTTTGTGAAGATAATTAACTCATTGCATTTTCTATGTGACTATAGGCAGCATAGGGAAAGACCATGGACAAAAGAAGGATCTGAAATGCATTTGAAAGGCCTGCATTAATATCATTTAAGAAAGGGGTGCTTATTTGGTTTGATTTTGCAATTGGATTAGATGAATGGAAGAAACAGCACACTTTGGCAGGTAATGCTTACAGCACTACTTGCAATGGAATAGCTTTGCCATTTCCTGATTCTGAAATACAGAATCTGATCTTAGCTTTGAAAATATATCTCCATGCACAAGTAGGTTACCATACATAGATATTATTCAACAAATATTTATTGATTACAGACTCAGTGGTAGGCATCATTTTGGGGGCTATTGATATCACAATCTATAAGACAGACATTGTCTCAGCACTAATGAAAGGTTTGTTCAAACAAATCTTGTACAGAAGTCCATTATATTTACATAAAAGGAAGAAGATGAATAATGAATAGAACAGTCATGCTCTAGTTTAGTTAAATTTAGGGAGCCTGCAGCCCTCTGCCTCCCCGTTCCTTCTGTCCTATGGAACAAGGTACATTCGTATGAAATCGCTGTCTTTATAAGCTTCACACAGTATTATCATCTCAGAATTAAGGGATCCCAGTGTCTACTGGAAAGATTAGGCTCATGTAAATCTCAAAAAGATGTTTGCACATACTTTTTATTTAAAGTTTATAGAAAATTATTTATATTATTGTTTTAGAATACGCTAGTTTTGTCACTCATTCATCTATTCAATAAATGAGTGCCTTCTGTATGTAAAGAAATGATGAAAAGACAAGATTTTTTCCCAGGAAGAGAGGTTTTAAACACCTAATTACACAATCAATTATTTAATGACAATTGCGATGAGTGCTATGAAGGAGAAGTACAGGATGCTTTGAGAGTGTGGGGCTGTGAAGTCTTCCTTGAGAAAGTGACATTTGTGCAGATTACTGGCTGATTTGTAGGAATTAATCAGTCCAAGGACTGCATACTCAAATTCCTTCTGGGTGGCAGTCAGGTAACATCTGGCAGGGTAAGACCCATGAAAACATTAAGGCTCTAGGCAGACTGGAAGAAGCTGATTGGCCTTAAGGCATTCAGATTCACACTTTAATAATCTCTGAGCTGGCCAAACAAAAGAGGCCTGCAGCCAAAGACAGCAGAAGGGCTGGCAAGCTGCTACTGCTTCAACATGCAGGCCGGGGGAAGAGCAGGTGCAATGGCCCTGAGGCAGGAGGGAGCCGTCTGTTCCAATGAACTGAAAAAGAGCATGTGTGGTGGAGTGCATAGGCTCCAACAGGCAGGGAGAAGAGCCAGTCACTCCAGGCCTCATCGGCAGGTGAGGGCTTTGGTATTTATCTCAAGTACTCTTGGATGTATTAAAAAGTTTTAAGCAGAAAAGTGAATTAATTGGACTTGCATTTTTAGAAGTTCACTGGGCAGCAAGTAGAAAAGGATTAGAAGCAGACAGGAAGCTGTCATGGTGGTTCCCCATCTCTCTTTCAGTTTTTCATCTACATAATTTACATAATTGTGCCTTCTTACCTGTGTTCCTCACTCTGAATGACTAGGCTGGATGCTTCCACCTTAGTCCTGACTCTGACAATGAAATTACAGGTATCTGAACCCTGGAATGAAAAGACCTGAAGTAAAAACCTGGAAGCCCATACATAGAATCTTCTACCTGCTGGTTGATCTGAACCTTGGTTCACTTACTGAAACCAAGATGGGCAAGATAGTCCCTTTTCTCAAGAAGAGAGATACTTAAGACAACAAATATTAAGTACTGTGATGTCAACAATGCTAATGTAAATCCTGAGTATCGTGGAAGCATTAGAATGTGTGCCTAACCTGCCAGGAGGGAAAATCAGCTGAGGTTTCACCTGCAGATATAAAAACTGTTGCTAGATTTATCATTTGGTATTATATTTTAAAAAGCAACTCTTATTTAGAGGTGATCTCATACAGACTTTTGACAATTAACAGACATAAATGTATGTATATGATTATATTACTTGTGTATGTAAATAACTTTCACTGTTAGTTTGTCCCTTCTTGGTGGCACTATTTTTGGTTCTTAAAAAAACAAGGTGAAGGTAAGTAATGTGAGTCAGCAATTCTCCCTAATGGTTATTTAAAGGTGAAAACTCAAAGTTAGGAAAAAGTGAGTGAGCCAGACACATTTGTTTCTCCTTTTAAAAAATGGAAATGACAAGCTCTTGCAACTTTCATATACAACCTGACATGATGTATTTGTGTTTTCTTGTACAATAGTACAAGACAAATTGGGTGAGCATTCAGATGTTAAAATTAACTCACTTTTTTAAACTTATTTATTCATGGTTATATTTAGGCTCAAAATTAATTTCTTCTCTCCTTTTCTCTCTGTACAATTTTGTATAAAACATGTCCATATGATATTATTGCTATAAATAAACCAGTGAGATTCAACGTTTTCATAGTGAAAATTACCTCCCTTGACATAGTAATCATTCCTCTGTATGATGTCTCTAAATCTAGGTTAAAAATTCTCTAGGCTAGTATTAAGATTTAATTTTAAGGCTATTCAGTCCTTGGATAACTGACATAAAATCTTATGGTATTAGAAAATCAATTTTTATGCAGAAATTGTTTATTTCTGCTCATGATCAAGGGAAGGGCTCTACGCTGCAATCACCAGGGAGGAAGAAGATTTCCAGTGCTCCGCATAGTGAACTGATGACATGGAAGTTTCTTTAACACAAGCGTTTGCATTCTTACTCCCGGGAATAAGAGTGAAGAACAGCTGTGGGATGGCAGATAGTCCAAAAGTCAGCCAAACAAGGTTGCTATCATCATGCTGACTGTTCGTTTCTACAATGTTGCTCCGATGTCTCAGACACAAGCCCAAACATCTGCCAAACCGCTTTTTCCCCTCCAAAGAACAAAAATAAAAGAAAATAAAATGACAGTTGCCATCAGTCCACTTTTTACCCTGATTATACAGTCCTTAGCAACCAGAGTTTCTACATTGAGACACATTGTAATGACTTTTGTAACTTTAAAGAAACCAAATCTCTGATCTTTTCCAGAAAGATATGTCAATTTTTGATGGTAAAATGCCTTTCAGCCTACAACTGAGATGTGAAATATATATATCTCACTAAAAACTCTTTGATCCAAGCAGTTGATAGAGTGTGGAATTATTAGTGATAATAATACTAGTGACTACTGTGTGCAGTGTTTTAAGACTTCTAAATATAGTATTTCATGTAATTCTTGCAACTATAAAATGGTAATATAATGGGACTGTGTTTTGTTTTGATGCTAAACATGGTTCTTCATATATACTACAGCTTAAAAGAATCAATAATGAGATATGGGGTTTAATACAGTGTCTATCATATAGGGATCATTCAGTATATTCATTTATTCAAAAAATTCATGAATGAGTGTCCCAAAGTTGCCTTTCAACTAATATTTCTTCTGATGTGTCTATTTAGATGTCTCTAAAGCAAAAAATAAATTTTAAGAAGTAACTACTACACATTTAATATGACAAACACATCATTAGGAAAGTAAACCGCATGAAGCAGATGTGGTAGAGTTGAAAGAACTAGAAGCACCAGACTGAATCCCACACCTACCTCTTACTCACGAGTCCTAGCCAGCAGCTAGTGGTCAAATATAGGATAGTGGGACAAGAACATTTTCCCCTAACAAGACCTAAATAGATGCTAGGGTCATATCCCAGTGAACCAAACTTTAGGCCCACAGGGGCACCCAGCCAGTGTACGTGGGTGGCTGTGCAGAGTGTGACTCAGGACAGCCACGTGTTAGGAGCTCATCACAAGCACACCTGGTCCAAGCTGGGGAGGGCTGAGGCTGCCAGGGTGTCCCTTGCTCTGGAAATACTTGGATCAAAGTCTCTCTGTACCTGGGCATCTAAACTGGTAAAGCTCAAACTCCTTAGCCTGACATGAAGTACTCTCAAGATCTTCCTCTAGCAGACCTTACTTCTCACCATCTTCAGATATATGCTCTACATTACAACCAAACAGCTAATTTATGGGCCCAGGAAGTACTCAGCACTTTCCCAGGGTCATTCCTTGCTCTCACTACTCCCACTACCTGGGGTGACCCATCTCCACCCACCACTCTCCATTACTTGTCCAAACCTTTGCCACCTTCAGAGCCCAGTGCAGAAAGCACTTCCTCCACAGAACTCTCCCTGACCCACCCACCACCAATCAGACACGATCTTACTGCCCTCAGAAAGCTCACACCACTTTCTTTGTATTTAATGTTTGCCACTTCCTACTTTGAATTAGTTATTTGTACCTGTGGCTTAATCCCTTTTGTTAGACTAGAGGCCCCTGGGAGAGTGATCAAGTCGTCTACATTTTTGTACTAACCACAGTACCTGGGCTCGTTGCCTTAAAAAAAGTGGTTACCCAATAAAAGCCTATTGAGGTGATCGCTGTCTATATTGCTTCCTTGCTTGTTCTATTGAGAGTGAATAAATAACCATAAGTTAATGGTTTATATATGTACACAAGTTACTGGCGAAGAATGACAGAAGTTGAGAAAGCAGGCTATTATTCTACAAAGCATAAATGGTGACGTGTGTGTGTGTGTGTGTGTGTGTGTGTGTGTGTGTGTGTGTGTTTAAATTAACACAAAAACTTATTTCCAATAATATTGCTCTTACCAAAGGGTAACAATAACTCTATTTAGTATTTACGATAACACAGATTTTCTGAAAATGTCAAAGGAAAAAGAGGAATGAGGTAACTAGAGGTCTTGAAGTTAGCAATTTCAGACTTCCCATGAAAATGGACGTGCTGAGAGGCAAGGAAGCCTGATTTCCTCCTGCACTGGAAATGAGTCCATATTATCCTATCGAGAAATGCGTTGTTTCATGACTTTTGTCATTCCTGTTTAACCGAGAGAAAAGAAGTGAGAGATTACGAGGACACCTGCTGCCTCCTTTACCCCTCTCCGGGGACCTCCGCAGGAGCCACGAGGGGGACTGCTTCCTCCCTTACCAGCACACTTCCTACTTTGAGCAGACAGAAACACCAACAGAGGCAAAAGGCTGTTTGGATGTGGGTCAGGAGGAATTTACTGCATCATCAGTCTAGCTAACCTTGAGATCTGACTGGTTTCATTTATCTGGTTTTGTGATTGGGATAAAAACCTTGTATGACTGCAAAACTGATTTTCATGCTGGAAAAGCACTCTTAGTTCTCACCTGATGTGTTGGTCAAGTCCCCATGGTTTTTGCCTTTGAGAGCGTTAGGTGCTCTTGAGAGCTTATATCCTGCTGCACAAGTAACACAGGCTCCCATAGCTACCGAAACAAGCAGAGGCTGAGAGTGGAGACGTCACACTGCTGCCAGAGAGAGCACCAGGGCAATGCTAGAGCTTTTCAAGCCCCTTCAGATGCTCACATCCTATGACAACCAACACTGCACTGAAGGAGATTTCTGTGGGAAGGACCTGGGTCAGCTGGCCCCAGCTGACAGTGAGGATACAGCAGGGCCCTGAGGAAGAGGGAAACAGATCTCCATGATTTCATATCAGGAAAACTTTGCTTACTGAATAAAGACCAGAGAGTCAAAGCATAAATGGATACAAGGGCAATTTAAATGAGATAACCTAAAGTATAAGTTTAATTAAATTAACTAAATGAAATCCCATGCACTTTTATTCTAAAACTCTATGTCCATTAAATCCAATTACTTCCTTCTGTGCCTTTGGCTTTAAGTGAATGTCAGCAGTGATTACATTGAATTTCTGCATCCTGCCCAACCCCTAGCTTTCACGGTAAAGGTGCAGTTATTAAGTGATTGCAGTGGCCAAATGTGCTTCCAGTTCAACAAAGAGGCAGACACTATCTAAATACATACACTTAAAAATACTGGATCTCTTTTTCTCTTTTTCCCCAATTATTCCCCTTACTTCCTCATCCTTCAGAAAAGTTTTATATATGTGTGTTCCTCACACTTTCTAAGAGGTTAGCAACTGGGCTCACATGCATTTTTTACATGTATCTTTCATCAACATCAGAAGCCAGCAATCCAGTTCATAAAACTCATTTCATCAAGTTGATGCAAGTGACATCAGCTAGGAAGGGCATGCTCCCACCCTCCTCTTAGCTGACCGGGCAGGTGTCCTGTGAACCTCCCTCCCATCAGATGCAGCCAAGTGGAATCATTTTCTCAGGCAGTCACTGTTCTCAAAAGCCAAACCAGCCTTATTCTTGCCCACTACCACTCTTGTGAAAGTTAATAACCTTGCTTAGGAAAGGAGATAAACATATGTGGCAAAATGGAAGTTTCATAGCTTTGACTGGCTCGTGGATGTAAATTTGCTCCAGACTAAAGGCTCAAAAATCCATCAAATGTAACCTAACAGCAAAACCATCACAGCTGATTTTGTTACACTTGTTGGACTCTATAGGGACTAAATTCTCCAAAGCTTCGAAGTTAGAAATTTTATGGACAAACTGAAGAAAAAAGCTTTCTTTAGCAATTGTTTTTACTGAATTTCTTGATGAATTCTGCTTCTAAGTAGTATAAAAATATGAATTTGGGGATTGTTATTACTACTTCACCATTGTGTGATAGATCTCTCTGTCTTATCGGGATGCTAAATCCTGGAATTCTACTTCTGTCACTTAAATTGTGAAATATAGTCAAATCCCAGAAAAATCTCAAGCTGAGAATAATGCCTGCATAAATTATTCAGCTATTAAAACATTGTCAAATTAAGTTTTGTTATTGTTGATAGTGGTTGATTTCAATAGAATTAACTTTTGGAAGTATCATATTATGAAGCTAGCAGTGGTTTTCAAATTTGGCTACATTTAGAATTGTCTGGAAGCTTTGAAAAACATTATACTTAGGCTCTACCTTAGGTCTAAGAATCACACACTGTCTCAGAATGGGAACTGGGTGTTGAGATAGCTCAAAACTCCCTAGAGGACTCCAGTGTGCAGGAAGAGTTGAAAACCACCAAGGTGTAGCCTGAAATGCAAATTTAAGAGGTATTATGTGTGTAAAATAGAAAAAAAGCATAATTACCTAAATTAATCTTCTAATTAAACTATATCTATCCTAGGCATTTTAAATAAAGTGCTAGATGTCCAAGTCCCTAAATGGCCATTTTTGGGTCAAAAAGCCAAAGCATTTATTTGTGCAAGACTACAAGATGTAACACAATAGACCTTAGCACAAAGGGACTTCTTAAGATCACTTTTCTGAAGATAGCTGGGACTCAATGATAAGGAAGTCTGGCAGAAGAGTGGGTAGGGATGACTGACTCAAGGTGGTGCCAGGAGCAAGGCTGCCCTGCCCTTCACTGGGGGCAGGGTTTCTAAGCTTATATTCCATGAAAGTGCTTCACTACTTCAAAGGAAACAGGCCTTCCTTTAGACCTGCAGGAGTAAATCTTTACAGCTAACCAAAGCCTTCTATGCCAAGAACACACTATTCTTTTATCTAGTATCCTGCTTCCATTGTTCACAGAGCTCAACTAATCAATGAGAATTGGGACACTCTAGTGAAGTGACAAGGCTTTTCCATGACCTGGCTGACTTCACTTTTGGAAGCTCTACTGTGGCCAGCCGGGTTTATGGTCCCAAATGAGGTCCTCATCTGCTTCCAGGAAACGATTGAATCACACCCACAGGATTTAACTGAAGAGTTACTGTCATTTTATATTTACAAAAAAAAAAAAAATTCTTTTTAAAACTAATTTTATATATCACCACTACAAAAAAAAAATTGATTTTGAGAAATTATATGATATCTGAAGGTCAAGTAACATTAGTGATGTATATAGAACATTTCATTATTATGGCATGTTTTGAGAAATTCAGTTTTTATTGTGTAGCTCTACCAGATGGGAAATGGGCCCTAAATAGGCCCAAGGTCAAGAAGGCCATGGTTCTTACTCTCTAGGTTATATCAAAATCACCTGTTGAATTTGAATCTGTGTTTTAAAAGTATGTCCCAGATTAAATATCAGAAAGTCCTCAGACCCCAGAGATGGGAGATGAGCACAAGGATCCTGTTTGTGCAGTTTATGCACAAGGACAGTGACTACAGACAGTATCATTTACCTCTGACAATGTCTCCTGGAAATGAATAGGATTCTTCTAGTGAGAGTTCTATTATTAATGTGAACAATATAGATGTTTCTGAGACATTCTAGCCCAGCTAAAGTCCCTACAAGAAGCAGTAAAAAAATCTTTACCTTTAACTGAGGGATGCCTATTAGGCCCTTCCATCACCACTGCAAATGTTTGTCTCTGTGCTCCAACTCCCGCCTTCCCCAAACCAGTTATTCTATGTCAGCTTCATTGGCTATAAGATAGAGAAGTATAGCAGTATCTCGTGTGGCACACGTTTAGACCTTTAACTGTTTCACTGAACTATATATTGGTCACAAACATGTTGTTTAGACATTGTGTAATTTACATTTTAAAACCTATGTTTGCATATAAACCAGTTTAACTTAAGGGAGGGTATTATTATTATTTATTATTATTATTATTACATGGTTGACTTCGAATGTTGGTTTTATGGAGAAAAGAAGAATGTAGTTGTTGATGGTTTTAACATAAGGGCACTAATATAAATTTTGTGGATTTATTGCTTGTCAAGTAAGATATTTGAGTAAATGTTTCACCTGGCATCTGAAAGAGACCTAGACCAGACTACAGATAAAGTTCAGACCTGATTGTGGAAAAGGTGAAGAAAAAAATATTTATGATGAAAAAAATGTTCATAAAAGAAGCAGCTATCTGTGAAGTAGAGAGACATAAAGAGAATACTCGGGGTGTTCCATAAACAAAGAAGGCTGCTTTTCGTAATGGAGAGGGAATAGAATGGAGTTCGTGAAAGACACCCTAGGGTCAGGAAAGGGGGAAGGCTATCTTCCTTGGCACATTCCTGGTCTGAGAGAAATAGATTATGGATAGATAGAGAAATGGAGCAGAGATAGAAATAGAGATGTGGGAGGAGAGGTGAGAGAGAGAGAAAATGGCAAATAAAATAAAGCTTTCTAGAGAGATAGCTGAATTTCCTGAGCCCTTCCTATGGGCACTAACAGTCATATAATGTAGGAACTCACACTATCTGCACTTTAAAATAAGGCACAAAAAGGTTAAGCACTTTGCCCAAAGACCTATTGAACTCAAATTCTAATAAGCTAGGCAATCTGACTCCAGAGACTACATGCTTAACCGCTCTACTTTAGAACTGAGAAAAAGATGGTTCACAAAGTAGAAATGCCTTTTTTTATATGTGTTTTATTGTATCCCTGCTATCAAGTTCATAATCATTCCTAAGGCACAAATAAATGAAGATGATTTAAAAATAGTTAGAGATAGGCTAGTGTTTAAATGTGCAGATTGGTGGAATCTGGCAGCTATTAATTAAACAAAACAAAATAAAACAAGACCAAAAGGCTGCTTATCACATTCCAATAATTAAAAATGAGAGAACAGATATCAAAAGCTGAAGTGATGATTTTTGTTTACCCAGCTATTTACCAAGAGAGTTAAAACTGGCCATGATCTATTTCTGAGTCTTCTCTAAATCCACAACAAATAGATACTAACAGACTTTGTTTTTTCACTCTAAATAAGTTATCCATGAGGCTTAATTTATGTGGCTTTCTCCCTTTATCATTTCATTGTGGAAGTTTTCAAACATACAGCAAATTTGAAAGAATTTTCCAATGAAGGTTCAATGCACTCGGCACCTGGGCTTCTCATGCTGGCGTACCCAGGATATACCCTAGCAACAGCATTCTTGATCAGTCTTCAGCTTCATCTCTGAGTCATCTCACAGTGCCCTGCATGATGTTTGTTATTAGTTGAGTCATTTGGATGGATGCTGATCATTCACTGTGCCTTAGGCAGGAATAAGTGATGAGCAACTAACTAATCAAGAGCAGAATCCACAGAAGCAAAACAAAGAGTCTTTTGTATGGTGCCTATTATTACTGATAAACTCTCCGTGCAAACTTATGATTAACAATCACATGATAGTAAAAGTTTTAAAAAGATATCAAAGCTATAACATTTGCATTGTGAGCTAAGATTTATTAGAATTATTTTTCTCCCTTAATTTCATTTTTTTCTGTTATTTTTCACCTATCCTGTGTAATGAATGGGATAGAACTCACATGGTGCATAAAAAGACATTTACTCTCACATGCACTGGCCAAATAATCCTAAGTGCACTTGAACTTCTATTCCAACAGTACTCAATCCTGCAGCAAGTCATTTGAAAATGGAGGCCACATTTATAGACATCTCAACCATCCTCTCTTTAGAAAATCAATGTCATCAACTGAGATAACTAGAAATATTGCAAGGACAGCACACACCACGAACCACAGCCGAGAGCCATTTTCTGCCTTCCCATGTGATTATGAGCTAGGTGTAAGTATGAATTGCTATGGTCTGAATTGTGTCCTACCAAAAACATGTGTTGAAGGCCTAACCCCTGCTAATTCAGAATATGTCTTATTTAGAAATAGGGTCTTTGTAGATTTAAACAAGTTATGATGAGGTCACCAGAGTGAGCTTTTTAAATTTAATACAAGCGGCGTTCCTCATAAAAAGAGGACATTTGGACATAAAGACAGATACACACAAAATGGGGGAACACCATGTAAATTTCAAGGTAGAGGTCAGGGTGATATGTTAGCAAAATATCAGAAGCTAAGAGGGAAGAATGGAACAGATTTTCCCTCACAGTCCTCAGATGAAACCAACCCCTCTATTTCAGACTTCTAAACTCCAGCATTGTGAGACAATAAATTTCTCTTATTTAAGCCATTCCATTTGTAGTACTTTTTTACTGCAGTCCTAGCAGATAATTACAGAGATGTTTGCAGGAATCCAGAGACCATTGCCTTTGACAATATCATATACAAGGCTAAAAGCAGTGATGAGGAAAAGAATTGATTAGAAAAAATCTAATTGCACAAATTTCCTAACAAACATGCACCAGCATTCTGAAAATATTCTTTAAAAGGAAAAATGTTAAATACATATTTTATAAAGTGACCTTTAGACACCATATCTGATGATAAAAAATTTTTTTTTGCCTCTTTGGCTTTTAAATGTGACTTATTTCTGTTTTATTGGAATTTGTAATAGTACAATGTTTTTCATAAGGATAAGTAAGTGCCACAGAATATAGGTGTATAATGGGTGAGCAGATTTGGGTGAGAAATTCTTCCTTCTTCCTTTTCAAGTAAACAATGTCATTATTTATTTCTTCTTGGAGTATATATATATATATATATATATATATATATATATATATATATAATCATGCAGAAGATAAGAAACTAGACATTTTAAAATAAATAATTAACCAAAAATCTTTAGGGACATAGTAGAATTTAATTCCCAGTTTTTTCTTACCCCTGGACCCAGAAATCAAAAAAAAGGGAGCAATGCCAATGGCCAATTCTTTAGAATTGGAAGGCCTTATGGCCTTTAATTATTGGTAACCATTTCAGAGGAATCACAGTCCCTCTAGGATGACCCAGATACTTTGATTTCTTTCTTAATTCCTTTAACCAAAACTGTAAATGCTGTTCAGTCTCCTTCTTCCTCCTAATTCTTGTGTGCACCAGCCCTCGAATACTGAAACTTTATTCAAAGTCATCCAGCCTGTGAAACAGAAAGTGGCTCTAACTTCATGAGTTGTCCTAAGATGGCCAGATATTGGACTGTGGCCAAGCCAGCAGTGCCGCAGGTTACTGCAGGTGGTGTTTTCCTGGTAGCTGTCACAATAAGGACATGCCCTAGGGAGGATCAGGGCCTCTGGCCTCAGAGTCAGGACTGCTTCACATACATATTGGGAGACTTTAATCCTCAATTACATAAACTGAATCAGAATTCACTGAACTTTTATTGAGTTTTCTGAAACAGTGAAGATAATCCCAATAATTATTTACCTTTATGTCTTTTTCGATTGGATATAAAATAATATCTAATTTTTGTATATATGTAAATACACACACATTCTATCTTTAAAAATAAAAATAAGCTTAACATTTTGTTTTTGACTGCCATATGATTGTTATCAATAGATCAATATGTATTTATTTAGCCATACATCTAGCACAGGTTTAGACATGATAAGGGATAGTCAAAAAAGATTAAGAAACAGTCTCATTCTCTAAGGTGGATGTGCATTAACTGAGCAGATATAACTAAGGCTCTTGTCACACTCAAATTACGATTATTATACAAACTTAGAAGTTATTAGCTCCAAATATAGTAAGAGCCAAAAGAAAGAAATTGGCTTGACTTCGACAGCCAGTACAAGCACTGTCAAAGACATCAGATGTGAGATGCCTTACAGAAGAAAATTGTAAAGATAGGCTGAGGGGCAGGGTCTGACATGTTTTATTTTGCAGAACACAGAACACAGAAACAAAGACATGAAGATGGAACTGGGCATGATCTCTGTTGGGAAAATTAATATGTCTGATCCTAGAAGGCTGTAGATCTGATTGGAGGCAAGAGGGATCGAGACAGATGTTTTTCTCTCTTTCATTCTTTATGTTCCTTTTTTCTTTCAACAAATATTGATTGAAAGCTTTTTTAGGTGCCTGGTACTCTTCTAACTACCAGGGGTAGAAGACAACATACACTGATATGCAGCCTACATTCTAGTCAGGTGGACAAACAGAAGGCTGATAGCAAAAAGGAAGATTAGAGGGCATGCGGAATAAAGTTCTAGAATTTTGAAGAAATTAGGAAGAACAAATTATCTGTAATTGGCAACAAGGATTAAGAAGGAGCTACTCCATCTCCAGGACCTGTGGTACAGTAGGGTATGGGAGAAGCAGCCCCCACTTGAGAGGGGTGCCCAAGAACCAATGTCCTGAGGGAAAGCAAAGTTTTAGTGAGATCTAGAAGGTAAAGCACATGAGGCTTGTATTGAGTAAGTTACGAAACAGATGAGTCTGTCTTTTTCAGGCTATTAGGTGTACTTATCTTATCTGGTCTTCAGAAGAATTCAGTGCAATAGACAGATGTAGAGATTGAATTCAAGGAATTAGGTCATTTACTCACATTCACATACAACCACAGGTAGATTTACTGTAAAGGTAATGACAGCTAAACACTAGGGCTCTCCTGTTTCATGGGCTCCTTCAAAGATCCTGGAAGAGAAAGAGGACTGCTAATGTGCTCACAAGGTTGTACATGTCTATAAAGTTTGTAAGAGTGAGACATTTCATTCACAATTGTTGATTAAATCACAACTAGTAAATATCAGTGTTTCTTTCCACACCAATTTCTCCTCCATCAGATTTCTCTTCATGTTGGATGGCTTTGAGAATTTTTAGGATCTAGCTAATGAAAAGTTGAGTTGCGGATATACAGCAGGTCATTAAATAATGCCTTTTCGTTGCAATGTTGATGAGGTACTGTAGAAACTTAATTATTGTTTATGTCAATTAATCTATGGTAAAATTGGTTTTGTTATATGTCATTTTAATTAAAGTTGCAGAACCTACCAAAGATGTTAGTTGAGGACTTATTGTATATAGTTTAAATTTTATAGGATTCATTTTTGTGGTCCAAAGTCATTTGTGTGTATAGCCACATTATTGCAAGATTTCCTGGTATAGAACTGGCTTTGAGGCCTGTGCTCCCCCAACCCTATTTTCTCTCTCTCTCTCTCTCTCTCACACACACACACACACACACACACATTTTGTGCCGATTCCACTGGCTTTTACCAAAGGCTACAGGTACGTGTTCTACATTATCCTGTATTGGATGTATGTGGGTGTGCGTAGTGGGAGATAAACAAGTTTTCACATATAAAGACTGGATTATCATTCCATTCCCTGTAGAAAATATTACACAATTGTTAAATTGTTATCTCTTGAAGAGGCGGTTGAAGAGTATATAGCCAAAAAATATTGGGGAAAGAATATTATAGAAGTGTGTCAGGCTCATAAAAATATTGTGTTGTTTTTCTGGATTTTGTAATATATATGGCATTTGCCAGCTTTTTAAAATTTGTAATCTTTAGGATACCTTTTCTCATTATAGATATTCATTTTCATATCTAGTTTTGTATTTCTAATTTGCATTTCTTTCCTTAAAGAACTTTGCCAAAGTTTTATAAGTCCTCCAAATACTTGCAAAGAAATCAAGTATTCTAACTACTAGTCTGATGAACCTTGCAGCCTCTCAGACCTACTCAGCCCATCCATGCAATGGCAGAATTAGAAGTTACGGAAGAGAATCTAACCAGTGGTAATTTCCACTAAGAGATCTTTTTTTTTTTTTTAATGACTTCTTCATGTTGAACAATGGTGCCATAAAAAAATTGAGAAATTCTCCTTTCTCCACCCCCAAACCTCTACCCCAGTAGTTTTTCTTTTCACACACACTTCTTCATTTCCAGATTCTGGTCTGGACTTGAAGCAAAGGTACCTAAATCAGCCAAAAAAAAGCTGTTATTACAATGGTTTTGGCCTAATAGGAGCAGGAAATACCAACAACCTTATGTGAGCTATTTTCCAATGAAGAGCCAACCTGAATACATAAACGTGAGGCCCTTACATAATTCAGATGAGGTTCAGATAAGATCTGAACATCTGGAAACACCTTTCTGCCTAATCCTTGGAGGCCACTAGGTAGGTATGGATTCCCCAGAATGAAATGCTGAAATAAGAGACTGGAACAACATTTAAAAAAAAAAAAATGCAAGCCCCTGAGAAATAACAAATGACATTTCTATTGGGAATATTATGCCAAATAGTAACTTTAATTATTACACAGAGAAAAAAAATAAGATTGCCAACAAAAACAGAGAAGATATTATTCTTTGAGAAAAAAGAATTATTACATACACTGTCCAGTCCTTGCACAATTAAATGTTCTGACTTTAATCAGGCTCCAAGGTAAAACAAAATAGACTTCCTTTCCCCAGTGTATTAGATGGAAAACATAAAGAAAAGAAGAGAAAGAGAAAGAGATTATCCACGCAAACTGCCTTATCCTCCCAAAAAGATCATAAGCCAATTCATAAAACATATAAAGCACATTCATCACAAGAAGTTACGCATCTTTCTTTCAGTGAAATAAGTTACTAACAAACTGATGACATCAATATCTAGCTTGCAAAGTTTTATACTTCATCCTACTCTTCAGTATTACCATAAACTCTTGACTCAGGTGTTTATAATAATCTCTTTCTTACTTCCACCTCGGGCACTTTTGCAATTTTTCTTGTTGTTTGTGGTGTTGACGTAATTTTTTGTAGTCCTGTTTACTGTGCTAGTAACAGCATTCAAGTGAAATACATTTCAGAATTTGCATTGGCCTTGTTGTGACCTGCCTGATGAATCACCATCCTTGGTCTACCAACCCTTGGTTTCCCAGCACTGAAACCGAGCTGTTTTTCCCCATTAATTGGAGAAGCCTGTTTATACTGATTCAAATACATGTCTGGGCCGAGTTGCTTGAACTGCTTCAGGGAAGAGCACTAAGGCAAGGCATGTAGGTAGCTGGCTCTCTCTCCATGAAGTCTAGATAGTAAGACAGTATGTGGCATGAGATTTTCAAAACAACTTCCTCTGCAGGAGACCTGAGTTTTGTTTTGTTGTTTCTTTGTGTGGTTGGTTCACAACTTATTCCATGACTTCTATTTGCTTAGCTCCCAAATATTTTGGTGTTGGCGAGTCTAATATTGAGGGTAGTAACAAAACAGAGACAGTGGCACTGGGCAGAAAGACGTTTGGTGGCTTGAAGAGACACAGCCATTGTCTGCAAAGTCCTTCAGGTCTGTGTCTGTCAACAGATGATTAAATAAATAAATGAAAACACTAAGGAATGAGCAGAAATAGAACACATAGCTAAACTTTATGAGGAATGAGGCCCTGCCAACCCCAGAGTCTCACTAACAAGATTCTGTTAATCCCAAAGGCATCTTGGCTTGATGTATCTCCTGGCACTGATGGAGCCCCACCAACCAACCCAGGTTAGAGGTTAGAAGGACAAGCCCTTTCTTTACTGTGTTACTGTTGAATCAATATGAATATCACTGACCGTCAATTCTACTGAAATATCTATTACGTATTATCAATTATTCTTGCAACTGTTTCTTCTCTTTACTCACTATCTACTTTTTAGCCTTTTGATTGTTTATTTCTATCTCCTCACAAATTAAAAAGATTAGGGAGGAGCCGTAAAACCAGTTTTTCTCTCAATTAGAAACTCCTATGAAAATGAGTCCAGGAAACGGGCAGGGAAAATGATAAACAGAAGAGGTGAAAAAGCAACCATAATGGTGGCTGTGGAATTCAGGTTGTCATAGAGTGAATTGTCTCCAGAGTCCAGGTTAATCAAAAATAGAAGAGGTAAGGTATATACAAGTCATTTACCTTCTTTAATAAACCTAGAATCTACCCATCAGTCAGGCTCAACTTCATCATAATGCCAATCCTACTATAACTGACACTCTAAAGCTAGTGATAGAGGGTGAGGAGCAAAATGGAATACAAACAATAACAATTGAACCCCATTGTGTTACAAATGAATGAGAAAAACACACTGAAGGGAGTAGGAAAGAAAGAAATTAACCTGATTAATTTCAGCAAATAGCATTTTATCTGTATACTAAAAGAACTGTACACAAATATATACTCAAGTAAACTGTGTTTCTCATGGTAACAGATTAGCAATTCTGAAACTATTTTATGTGTATATTAGAACTGAGCAAAAGTAAATCTGTTGTGGATAATAAAAATCAAGGTTTCCTGCTGTGGACAAAAGGAGTTATAAATTAGGAGAGGGGAAGGCTAGGTAGAACGTATGGTGTGGTGTTGGACGAGAACCAGAGAGTTATCAGTATGAATGCATGGATTTAAATGTGTGTGTGTGTGTGTGTGTGTGTGTGTGTGTGTGTATGTGTGTGTGTATTTGTGTGTGTACACAGATGGGCTATTTTTAGCAGTGATGACCTAGAGCCCCCTCCCTATTTTTTTTCTTTGAGGAGTCATCTAGAGTCCTTAGAAAGAGAAGAAAAATATATTCTGTCAGTGTTTTTGAGAGAAGTGGATACTAGTCTCACACTGAGATACCAGGTTCACAATTCCCTTTGGTTTCAGTGAGAACATTATTAATGCAAAGTGTAGAACTAGAACAGAGCTTATAAAAGGGGAGAGAAATAAGAAAATATCAACAACAGCTAAGAAGGAATCCTGTTCCCAAGATGTCTCAATCCAGGAACCACATTCTAGGTACTGCAAACTCTATTTACTCCATTTCAACTCTCATAAAATAGTCACAAATTCAGAGGCTACTGCTTAAGTTTAGGATATATTATTGATCTACAAAATTTGTTTAATGGCAGAAGTCTTCCTGTTTAAAATTTGCAGGAAAGAGCAAAACTAAAATTTTTCAGCCACTTCTACGCCATTTTTGAATTAACAATGTATGATCAAAATAAAAAGCACAGTCATTCAAAAGCAGCTCTCAGGGATTCTTCACACAGATTTAAGAAACTTACAAACAACATACTTTCTCCAGAGAACTTTCCCACTTATTAGTCACTTGTACGACTTCAATGAGAAATTAGTCAAAGAGGCTTGATGCCACGTGGAATGAATCATTCCCTGCTGAGAGAAGTCTTTGAGGGGTACTGACAAGCAATCCACTTATGTTTCTAAGGAAGGATTTATTTGTGTGTGAGTTCAAGGAGAGAGGATGACTGTAACACTTCATATCAAACCAAGACTTGAATCAGAAAATTAGCAGGTACCCAAAGGCTTGTGTTGGAGTGTGTGACAGCAACTACTCTCCATAATACGAGCACTGTGATTTCTCTTACCTAGGATTTTCTTGTTTCTGTTTTACCACTGACTCTGTTTTCTTAACTACTATCTGTGAAAAACCCATGCCCTAACAAATCTCCCTGTCCTGTAACCTCTCTTAATCTGACCAGCAGCTCCAAGACATCAAAAAGGTTTAAATCAGTCTACCGCCATGCTGCTCTGAACAAGCCCCCATCCCATCTGATCTTCGAAGCTAAGCAGGGTCTGGCCTGATTAGTACTTGGATGGGAGACCACCTAGGAAGACCAGGTGCTGTAGGCTAAAAATATGAGGGATTGTAAATTGACAAAATCCTTGTAATCTGTGAGATCAACCAAGGGTTGCCTCACCTAAAATAAATAAATAAAATAAAAATAATAATTAAAAAAATGGTTTAAATCAGACTTCAGTTGTTTACTTTCTTTGCCTAACTAAACTGAGAAGTTTACAATTAGGAATATAATGGAAATTCAAGAGATATAATTATTAATAAATTATAGGGTCAAAGCTCTAGCCAGGAGCTAAAATTATTGTGCACAGCCCTGTTCTGAATCTCAAAGCTATGGACCTAGAAAGGGCACCATTATTCACTGTCTCAGTACAGGTGGGAGTTCAGGATTTTGAAATTTATTGAATGATTTATTGTAATTGAATAAATTGACATTAATTGAATATTGAATAATTGCTAAACCTAAAATCTAGGATTCATTCATCCAATAATTTACCCATGGTGATTGTTTACGATGTACCAGAGTCTGTTTAGTTACTGGGGAAATAGTGTCAAAAAATAAGATAGACCCTGTTGTCAACAAGCTTACAATTGGAAAGAGGGCATGTAAACAAAATGAACAAATAATGTGATATGACATAAAATGTGAGAAGGATACAGAAATAGCATAAAAGAGAAAGCTTTTTAACCCTGGGGATATCAGGAATCCTAAAGAGAGAATCCTGCAGAAAGTGACATCTGAGATAATTCTGGAGAAGACACAGGAGGTCACTAGGCAGACTTTGGAGAAAAAGAAAGTGAAGGGATGGGAGGGGCAGGGCTTTCTTGGAAGCAAAGAAAACAGCAGGTGAAAATTCATGCATGAAATAGTATCTTGTTCTCTAAAACTCAAAGTCAGTATTGTTGGTGAGTTATCTGGGCAAGGTGATGAAAGGAGGCAAGCAGATGCCTGGTGCACAGGGAGCAGATACAGCTGGAAGTTATCAGCCTCCCAGGGCCACCTCTATCAGACTCACTGTCACACTCAGCCTTCATCTAATAGGCCAGCAGATTTCAGAGGAAGGTTTTTCAGAAGAGACAGGGTCAGACGTGCATTTTGGATAGATGTTTCTGAGCGAAAATAAAATGAGATAAACTACAGTAACAGCATGTTACAACAGTCATACAGTCTGGTTAGAAATGTATCTCCTCAATATTGTTTTAATTTTCTAAGTCATATTTAAGAGCACTAGCTTTTCTTCTGAGCCTTTAAACCCCATGCCAAATGCTAATGATATCAGTGGCAACAACATGTAGTAATGTGTGTCGTGGAGTGAACAGTTAAGACTCCCACTACCACCCCTTTTTTACTTGCTTCATCAGCTAGCCCAAAGAAACATTCCATCTTAAGTAAGGATGCTTGCTCCAAGATGGCAGCTTCAAGACAAAACTCTGAGCCCTCCTTTCCAACCACCTGTGGTTCCAAGAAGCCCCTCCAGTATGCAAATTCTATAGCCCCTGCTAAATATCAGCAAGTGACTCACAGAAGATCCTTTGGTTTTTCCAGACCATAGGGGTCTCACAATGGCTTCTTGTGTTAAAGGCCCTATGGGAAAGCTCTCTCTGAGCCCCAATGGTCTACAAATAATCATGAGAGGTCTCTGCAGATGGGGCCTAGGGAGAGTGTCTCCATTCCTCACTGATGAATACCATTGTTCCTCAAACTGGCAACAGATAGTTTGGCCAATGGCTAAATGTTCAGCTGAATTTCCTTTTCAGGTATGAGCTGCCACATAATCATATTCTATCTGAAAAACCAAAAGCCTAGAGCTGCTCCATTAAACACAAACAGTGTTGATCATCTGCAAAACCAAAATGAATTTCCTGTAGTATATTCAAAACATAAAACTAATAGCTACTCATAAATACCTTCTGTTGTTTTATATATTTTAAGTAACTTTGGTTAGGTGCAATATGATCACTTCAATTTACATTTTTGAGACTATAAATACCATGTATCTGTTTTTTTTTTCTTTCCTTTTCTTTCTTATTCTTTTCACCTTTATTTTCACTTAGCTATTACCAAGTGGTAGATTGTTTATAAAAATTAAGATTACTTTCCTTTTGTGAAAAATTAGCATAAATTAATGAGGGTAAACAGATCTCTTTTTTTCTCATCTCACTCATAGAGTTGCCAGATTTAACAAGTACAAATACAAACTGCCAAGTTAAATTTAAATTTTAGATAAACTACAAATAATATTTCAGTATAAACACATTCTATGCAATATTTGGGACATAATTATATTTTTAAAATTCTTATTATTTTTTGAGGGGTTATGTCACTCTGAGTTTTCCCACCATAGTCTTCACTGGACCCTCATCTTTTTAGTTGAGAGCCCTTTTGTAATCAATTGACTAATTCAATCCCATCATCCCAGTGGCCACTACACATCCTAAAATTCTCTCAAATAAGATCTGCTACAGAAGAGAAAATAAGAAATGTGTCTGCCAATGAGTGAATGAATGAATGAATGAATGAATGGAGTTCTTTAACTTTTTGTACATTCCATTAGATGGAGCGTTGCTGGCTTACAGATATCAAGGAAAAGTACAATCAATTTATGTATGCCTACAACTCTTTCTCTTGATATGCTCTAAAGAATTAGTCCCGGATTTTTGAGCCATGTTTCTCTTGCTCAGGCCTGCTTTCATGTCTGGAAGTGTACTTTCCCTTCTAATAAAACTTTTCTTTTCTATTGTAAAAAAAAAAAAAAATCAGGCTCTTCACAGAATTATGGACTCTCACAAGGTGAAGTAACTAGGTTGGTGTTGGCACTCTTAAGGAGAGGTTTTGCCAGCCATATATCAAAAAGAGTATGGGGACTTCAGAAGGGTGTGGGGCAGACTCCAATCTAACCATGAACTGAGATTGTTCTGATGGCTCTTCTGTCATCACTAATAAGAAAGCTGTTTTTATAGGAAACTTCACTAGCAAAACATAGGCTTCTGACTTTTACTTTAAAGGAAAGATGCCAGCTTCTAAGCTCATCCTTTAATTACCCAATACGTAATAGAAGAGGTTGTTGGTGTAGTGAACAAACCAGAACAGGGATGCGGAAGGCAAATGTTCTCTATTCCTACTATGGAAAGGTCACTAAGAGTTGTGGTCTGAAGCCAACCAGAGGACGCAGCAGATTGGAGATTTTCCTTTTCCTTTAGGCAGACAGCAAAGTCTTTCACCTTCATTCTTTTGCAAAGCAACCTCCAGGTACCTCTCAAAGAGATGCTGCAAAGATGCTTCAGCCTAGAACAAGAGTGAGTCATGGTTTGTACAACTCAAGGGTGCTGCCAAGCCGCCTCTGCTCTCCCTCACAGTTTTTGTTTTCTTGGTATGTAATTAGTTGTTGGCATTATGAATGTGTCTTATGAGAAAAAAATAACGTGAGCACCTGTTGTTTCTAGAATGAGTGTTCTACGCATCTTACTGAGATAAGCTACCTGCTCAAGGTCCAAGGTACTGACCAACACGTGGCCACCTAACTCAGAGGCCCTCTCGCTATGTTTTCACCAGGGAACATGATTTCTAGCTACACCCTCCGGCCTTCTGCTGAGTTATGAAAAGAGCAAACTCACTTCAGAAAAAGTGGTTCTACAGTTGCCCAAAACTTGTAAGTTATCATCTAGTAGTTCTCAACCCCAGCTGCTCATTAGAAATTAAAAACAAAAACAAAAACAAAACAAAGCTAACAAAAAAACAAACAGTGCCAGGACCCTACCTGGAACAGGTTAGATAGAATCTCTGGGAGTGGGGTCAGCCAGGGCGTTTGTTCTTTCAAAGCTTCCCACACTGCTTCTAATAGACAGCCAAGGTTGAGAACCACTGATATTATCCATCAAGATCCTTCCTGGTGAAACTGAGATTCAGAGAGGCTGACAGACCATCTCAGTTCTCGTAGCTTGTTAGTTAGTGTGTCCTTATCCATTTGTCTGTCTTCTTCTAGACTATGAAATCTTGAGCACCTGAACCACAATGTTGACATTTCAATTCACCATCACAATAAATGTTTGATAAAGACAAAAGGAAGGAAAGGAAGGACCAGAACCTGTTCTTCCATTTGTCCCACAGCCTCTCACTAAGAAAAATTGTGTTAACTGCTATGAACTTTTCCACCCTCAAAACTGTCATTAAATATCAGATTTTCCAAACATATGACCCATTTATTTCTGGAAAAGTTCTATAAGTCAGATTGCCCCCCAAATCCAAAGCCAAATGACTTTGCCCTAACTAATCCAGCTGTTTTAAGATAAGTGCTTAATCTTGTGCAATACCCCATGACTTACTAAATTCTCATGTCATGGAGTCTCATTTATTCCCCTCATTTAACTTGACATTGTTCAATTAATAGGGTACTCAAAATGGCATATTTTCTTTCCATACCAAGACTCCAGAGTGAAGAAAAGAATTGTGGGACATCTACATTGTGATTAAGGACATGTAGGACTAGAGCCATAATCCTGGGAGTTGCTGAGGCCTTAGCACAGGGTCCAAAGTGATCTGTGGCTTTACTGGTTCTGTCTACTGCCAGGTCTACGTCTTCCCCCTGGCAGTCAGGTGGAATTCATGTGAAATCCAGCCAGTGCAACGTGGTATAAGGGCTCAGAATTGGGGCACAGATGTCTGAGGCCATAGAACTGTGCAGCAGATATTGTGGCTCCCAGCCCAGGTCCTCGTCCTTGCAACTTCAGCACACAGAGACCAGCCTTCCAAATGCCTGTGTATCCACACTGCATTCCTTTGCCTGAGGGTGTTCAGTTGCCCCCCGAAGCCCTCCTGCCCACTATCTAGCTGACTGGAAAAGCCAGAGAATGAACATCTCCCCACCTCTACTGTGGCCTTCAACCTCAAACCAACAGGAATAGGGGTTTATAGCTCCAACCTACCTCAGGTACATTAGTAACTTTAAGTCATATGTTTAGTTTTCTCCAGGAATGAAGGCCCAGTTGCCAGTTTTTACCTGGCTTGCTAACGTGACTTTTATTAGGTAACTTCCCTTCTTGCTCCTTTTCCCACTGCCTTGCCGAAGTTTCTTCATCTTATTGCTCAAATAGTGAAATCTTTGTGCCAAAGTCTGACTCTGAGGTGCCCAAAGAAGACACAGTGGCCTTGCTAATATATATGTCATTTGATCTTAAAACCATTTAACCTCTTGATAAATTGCTGTCCTCAAATGTAAAATAAAGAAAGAAATTTTGAAGTCCCACTTGGTCACAGCAGCAGGCAAAGGGCTGCTTCGTAGATTTACCAAAAAAAACCTTCCTGGACCTGGGCCCGGTCTCCTTCCCTTCCCCGCTCGCCTCCAAGTGCTCCCTTCCCCCATGCTCTTCTCTGGCCACCAGAATTTCTCTTTGAATTCTTGCAACTCCCACTTGCTTTTGAAACTCCTTTTCATGCTGTCCCTCTACCTAGAACACAATTCCTCCCTCTGTTCGGCTTACTGCTACGCATCCTTTAGTTCCAACCTGAAATGTCACTTCCTGTCAGGAAGCCATTGCCAAGCCCCAGACTAGGAGAGTGTTACCAGATACAGCATTCCCATCATTGCATTTGTCATGTTTCACAGTAATTCCTGTTTACTTCTCCAAGTCTACCTCACTCCCCAACCATCATCATCATCGGCCCTCATGTGCCTTAAGGACAGAAACCGAATTTATCTTGCCCACTCCCCACTATATCTTTGATACCCAGCCTAATACCAGAACACCGTGGGTATTTAATAAATAATTATTGAATAAAATGCATGCTTGTTCACTAAATATTAGTATTGGTGAATTAGAAGATTTCGGAATAGAAGTTAAAACAAAGCCTTCCAACAAGAGTCTCAAATGTTGACCACCAAGGTATGGCTTTTCCCCTCAGCCTTTGTCTTTGAAGACTCAGGAGATGGGTGTATAAAGAGTGAGGTTCTCTTCAGCCCAGAGCAACTTTACCTTTTTTTCTAGTGTAGACTGCCATCATTTTAAATATAAATTATTTTAAAAATGAGAAGCACAGCATTAAAATAATCCAGCCCAATACTTACAAAAATATGGACTAGAAATTTGTAAAAGGAAGTTTAGTAGCAAACACTATACATGAGAAATGTTTGGAAGCAGAAGGCACAGTATTTATCAGCCGTTAACATCAATGCAGACTTCCTAGGTGTGGGTCTTTCGGACATTCCTTGGTAGCTGGATGGACTTTATCTCAAAAATTCCTAGATCTTTTAGGTATGGGACCAAGTAAAGAAAGCCGCTTCAACCCTTCCAACCACCACCTGTCCTAAAGTCAAGTTCAAATTTCTTAGCATGTACAAGGGCCTCTTGGGGCCCTTCTTTGCCTACCTTTCTCTCCAGGCTCATCTTCCTCCATATTCTGCCTCATGCTTTCCTTGTACATTTATGTGCAGGCATAATATCATTTCACATTTGTGCTGGAGGCCCTGCTGTTCACCCAGCCTCAGACTCCTCCCTCTCTTCCCCACCCTTCCGTCAATTCTACTCACCACTCCCATTCATCCTCTGAGACTAAACTCAGGCCCCAGGGCAGCCTTCTCTGAACTTCCAAACTGGAACTTCCAATTTTGGCTTCTACGTCCCCGAGTTTTCTCTTGGCACATTCACATACTAAAGTTATTGGTACCCTATCATCTCAACTCCCAACCACTTCACAAACTTTGTCTTCTCAATGCCAAGCACAGTGCCTGTTACTGAATAAGCACTCAATAAATGTTTGCTCAAATATATTCGTCGATGTAAGAAACATCCAAAACTAGATAATTTTTATAAGAGTTTATTTGAGCCAAAGCTGATGACAATTACTGAGAAGCAAGATTGTAAATGCTTGAGAATAACTGTTTTGCAGTTTCTTTTATGCATTTGAAATTAAAGAGAGAAGTAAGAAAGATTACATAAAGGTGAGAAAAAGCAAAGTAAGAACTGGATTCCAGGACAGGTAACAAGGTTGTGTGCTCTCTTGAGAGTGGTTATGCTTGTTGCAAAGGTGTGTTAACCCAGGTGCACAAGAAAAATGGACAGGACTTGCTTAAGGCAAAGACAAACCTTTTACTAAAACATTATATGCCTGGGGCATGACTACCCACCATGACCTGCCCAGTTAGGAATTTATGATTAGATCACCCTGTGAGGTTACTTTCCATAGAACCCTTTTTTCATCCACATACTAAACATATAATTATTTTTCGTGGAATCTAGCCCATGTCTGACCAACAGTAGGTAAAATAAAATGCTTGATAATTGATTTATTACCAAATTATAATTAAAAAGTTTGGTTATGTGCATTTTGTTTAAGTATTATTCAATAAATTTTTACAGATTGAAAAAGGAAACGAGTTGGCTTTAAAAAAAAATGCCTATAACGTGCCCAAGTCTCTCATTTTGATTGCCACGACTACAGACAACAGGCCTCGTGTGAAACACCTGGGGAAGGGAACGCATTCCAGGCACTGAACTGCAAGTAGTAACGTGCTATTCCTCAGGTTTCTCACATATATGAATATGTGGCAAATATGACTGTATGTCGATAATCCCTAAGTTCGTGTTCTATTTTAATCAAACTGAATAGGAGTAGTCCTTTGTTCACATGAATGAAATCTACAGTTCAGCATCGCAATTCATTTCCTAGGGAGGGGTTATTCAAGAAGCCTTGTTCCAGTTCCGCCCTGGCGCCTGCCCTAGGAGCACAGAGGCCAGAGTGTCCACACCAGGGCCAGGAAAGGGCGGGGTCACCAGCTTGGGAGCCGAAGCAGGATGCACAGCCCCTGGGGACCTGCAACTGCCACATTGCTGCTCTTGCCTGACTTTCGGCACAGCTCAAGGCCTCCAGGGTTAGGTTTCTGGGGCTCTGGTTTGTTCAAACCTTTAGCATACTGCCCACACCCCGGCAAACCATAATACTGCTGTTTATTGAGTTGATGCCAGGTAATGTGCTGCACATTTGCATAATACCTACACTCTTCACCCAGGTGGAGTAACTGCAATAATTTTTTAAATGAGTAGCCACATGGGTTAACACTGGGGAGCGGCAGGCGGGAGTGGCGGGGTCTGTCTGCATCACGATAATAAATGTATTAAAACTGTGATAATCCTTATAGCTTCTATGTTTTTCAAACATATCAATTCATTTTCTTCCCACAGAAACCCTTTTAAGAAAAAGGTATCTTCCTCTTACTGATGAAAATATTAAGATGGAGAGATTAATAATGGAAAAATGCACCAGTAACCATGTGGGGTAGGGACGAAACCCATTTCCTGTCTTCTGATTCAGAACCCATTCACTTACACACATACAGATGTACGCACACACACATGTACACACACGTGCACACACACACACATACACACACACAGAAATGCTTCACATCTAAGAAAAAAAGAGGCAGGTGGGAAAAGAGCTCCAAGGAGCCAGATGTATCATTTATTTACCATGGGTTCTTCATAAACATTCCAGGCACCATGAGAAATAAATTATAAGGTCACTCACTGATAACTATAAGTTAGAAGGGCTGGTATAACCCAAAATTGACTTGCAGTAAGGACAACTGATTTCTGGCCCAATTTCTATCTTACTTGTTCTAAAATATGGATTACAATTATTAAAAGACAAATGCGTTTGCAATTTTAGCTCGACAAATAAATACATTTAAAGTAAACTCCCTGCTAGCACCAGGAATGTTGTTTCATATGAAGATGAATTGTTTCTTTCTAGCTGAAGATCTCAAATGTCCACTTAGTTTGAAGGCCCAGCTATGACTGTAGCAGCAGGACTGAGGCTGAAAACAGGTTTTGAAGAGAGGCCCTGCAAAAGATCTCATGAGACCTGTTGAGGAAGTAAAGTGCATAAGGGATGAATGAAATCTGCTATCAAATATGTCACCTTAACAAGGTTGGGTTCTACCACTTGCCCTAGTGTGATAGCTATTTTTATTGGATTAGCATCACATTGATAGATTAATGATGCCATTTAAAAGCCAAAGCATGCTGAAGTGCTAAGCTCCATGGAAGACTGCGAAACAAAGTAAATCTAATAAGGGGTATTGGGAAGGGGACATGACACTGAAAAAATTCCCTTGTTACTCTGGTAGTTAAGGATTTACATTAGATTAAGGTCAAGTCATGATAATTTCTGTTTTAATTTGTCCATAGGCAATTATAAATTGTAGTCACTGATTGCCATCATCACCGATTCCTAGGTGCCAATATTAGAGAAACTACCAATTCTTCTGAAATGACTTGAAATTCTACTTCCAAATAAGAACCTAATAATATATAAAAAAATTAGGTCAATATTTAGCATAAGTATCTTCTGGCAGTAGAGTAGATGCAAATTTACTTTGACCAAAGGCTCATCATGTGCCTTTCACTATTATAAATCTATTAGAGTCATTAAAATTTTAGAAACTTCAGTTTGCTGCTTACACATGTACCATAAACTCGGGGCCTTTGGCCTTACAACATGACCCCTACTTATTCCCATGGCTCCCTCCATAGGCTCCTTCAGGCCTTTTCCCCAGTCACCTTCTCAGAGAGGGCCCTTCTCACCATACTTTTTATATTTAAACCTTCTATCCACCAAACCTTATGCCTTTTCTATTTTGTTTTTCTTCATGATCTGTTTTGCTTTACACCTATTTATTTTGTTTCTTGTCCATCTGCCCCCCACTAAAATATAAGTACCATGAGACCAGAGATTTTTTTCTCCCATTGCTAAAATCTCAGCTTTCAGATGAATTTTTAGCACAAAGTAGTCATTCAGTAAATACATGTTGGATAGATAGATGGATGGACAAACAGAGAGACGGACAGACAAATAGATAGATGAATGTATGGGTGGGAGGATGCATGACTATTGGACCCATAAACTTTTTTAGTTGGTTAGAATCTGACACAGAGAGTACAGATCCAGAAGTAAATAAAGGACAAGCTGATTTCTCAGCTCTTCTCGCTCTGCTATGGCTGTTGTTAAACCATTTTCTATGCGTCAGCACTACCATTTCAATCCTGAAATCCTGTGTCAATAATATCACTACCTGGTAACTTCTTCACTTATCCAAGACAGCCATGTGGTACTACTAATCCTCTGAGCCAATCCTAAAAGAATAGCATGTTATGATTTAGATAAAAGAAGAGATTAAAGTGATGACTAAAAATGTGTCTATGGAAGAGAAAGAGTCTCAAATATTTATGTGTTGTTGAACATAGTATCTGCCTCATGGGCCAGACTCTGTGTAGAGACTAACAGTCCAATTGTTAGTAGCCTTTTTACATATTTAAGAACTATTCAAATTTACCTATTCTAAATGTATCAGTACTTAGTTCCTATACCTGTTCTTTTCTTTATGTATCAAGGTCACTGTGGCCACCAATGTCCTCAATCAAAGGGGAATTCCTCATTCGTCTATTTGGGTTATATTTTGATCTGAGAGTCTTGCATGTCACCCCTTCTTCTCATAAGGTACTCATTCCCTTCTCACCTCTGTTGGAGGCATGTAGAAAATGAACTTAGAAGAGTTTAGCACCTAAAAGTGACGGGTAATTCACAGGCAATGAGCAAAAGGGAAAAGAGTGGGCCATTATTCAAAGGCTCTGTGGGGTTCTCGTTAGATAACAGCTTATGCCAAATCTGCTGCTGCTCAGCTCCCTGGCCTTACAGATGAAAGGTCCTTCTTTCACTCCATACATTCTCTTCCCTCTCTAGTTTCAATGGTCCATCAGCCCTTCCCCCTTTTTCCTTCAGATCCAGTTTTATTTAAAGAGTGAAATAAAATCTTTAAGACACATCTGCTCCATGTACCCTAAAGAGATTCCACTTAGGATGGAGTTTTCTATCAACCTTTGTTTTTGCTTCACTATGGCTGAAGGAAGGGGAAATGGCCACAGAGCAGAGCACACCTAGAAAGTCCACAAATTACTATTTCAAGATATAACCATTTTGCATGCTGAATGGGATCCTCCACATCTTTTACTCTGAGACCCACTTCTTCTTTGAGACCTGCTCACTCTACACTAATAGGGACAGATGATCCTCTCTTCAAAGTCACCTTGACTATACCAATCATTTGTCTCTCTTATCACACTTGCCCTTACAATAGTTTTGGTTTTGTTGTCTTATAACAAATTTTCTATTTAGTTTTTTTGTTTGTTTTGTTTTGTTTTTCTAATTTTGTTACTGGCTCCTTCAGAGAAAAGAAATTTCTAAAGATATTTTACAAGCTACTGTGGCTTACACAAATAAGTATTCAGTAAAAAATCTACTGATGCGCTGATCAAGTACCAGTCTGGAAGCATCTATGAGGTACACATGAGTAAGAGAGGAGGGAAACTAGTCGGCATGAAGCGATATTCCAAAGCTTTGAGATAAGGAAACCCTCCTATCCTAAGTATTGTCTCTAGAGGTCCTGACACAAAATGCAAGGTAGGAATCAACTATTTAAAGAAACAAAGTGACAAAACTCTAAGGGGAAGTTTATATTGATGATGGAAATGATGATGTGATAAATATTTGACTATTAACTATGTTCTAGATATTGTTCTAAGTCTTTTACATGTATAATCTAACTTAATCCTTATAGTAAATAGTGTACATGTTCTACATTCATGTAGAAAACATATGACATTAGGAGAATGGGCTCAATATGAAAGAGCAACAAGGAAATTGAAAAAGATTAAGTTTTCCACTTAGAATCATTTCCCATTAAAAGTCTTAATATGCACCCCAGGGAAACAGCATATTGCATAATATTAAATGCATTTGCATTTTCTGTTGTGCTCTAAAGCTCTCCATCACCAAGTAGAAGGATTTCTGCTCAATTAGATTATGAAGCAGAGAATCATTCAGTTTAAGTCCTAAGATGTAAAAGATTTGAGGAGACCGTGTTTAGGAAAAGACTAATCGAAGGCAATGAGGGCTGTGTTAACACTCTAATAGAGACGGATGCTGTGTTAGTGTCCATCATCATTAGTCATGGTATTTCTCTTCTATCTTCCTTCATGTGGCTGTCTTGAATGGTACAACTCATTTCCAGCATAAAGGAATCCTGCATCCTCAAATTGGTTGTGGCCAGCTGAGACTAGAGGATCCAGTTATCCAGTGCACATGGTCTAATGTTAGCATTGTGTTTACTTAGAATGGAAATTAAATTCCTGAACTGGGACAAGACGTTGGAGAGACAGCAGGCTGAATTTGTTGTGGTAGGAAAATATAAAACACACTGCATCCTCAAAAAGCATATTCAAGATGTAAATTTAGGTAGGGAAAATGCAGTAGCTATTATTATTAAATGTGGTTACTTAATCTGATTTTTTTCCAGGAAATTAGAATTTATAGAGTTACAGGACTCAATTAAAAAAAAAAAAAGAGCTGATGGAAGTTATATAAAATTCTCAACCTGGTTTGGTTATTGATTTCTTTTTATACCCAGAGTAAATATAACAACCTTTAGGATGTTTATTTTATTCTCTACTTGAAACATTGTAATAAAATTATAGTTAGTTTTGGTGTTTAGTTTTCTGAATGAAGTTTTGCTGATTGAATCATTTGATAAAGGCATGGACTCATTAGGACAAAGTTGTATGTCCCAAAATCCACATGAGCCCCTTTGCCTTCACTGCTACTCTTTGCACTCAACATATTCACACTGCTTGTCTCAATGGGAACCAAGTGAAAGAGCATGACGAGAGTGGCACTTAGTTGATGCTCAATAAACAGTTGTAGAATGAATACTGGTAGTAATTACAGTCTCAAATGTTACTTTTGGCAGCAGTTATCAATGTCATCCCTTTTTAGCTAAATTTGGTTCTTCGATATTGCAGACTATATCTGAGGATGAAACAATAATAATCTGAATGCTACTAAAACTAGTCATTTATATGAATAACTGATATGATTTGTTCCTTGACACTTAAGTGTAATAAACATCACCATCTGTGTGACACTGAATAATCAGCTACCTACACACACACACACACACACACACACACACACACACACACACACACACACAAAGGGAGGGTTCCAGCTCTAGGAAGCACCCCAGCCCATGCTACTACAGTACGTGGCAAAGCTGCTCAGCCTGCACTATCCAGGAGCCCACAGCCTATTAGAGACTAGCAACCTCTTTCTTTCTTCCTCTTTGCTGTGGAGAACTTGAAAGAGAAAGCAGTTATATATCTCCTGAATCAACAGAGAACCTAGAAGGACACTCAAAAGGCTTGATCCTAATTATAAGCATTTTTTTCTCTCATATAGAGTTTCAGTTTTGCAGCTTCTCTAAAATGTCAGAAGCTCTGGCACAACTGGAATAACATTTCCATGTGACAATAATTGGTTGGAGCTGAATAGCAGCTGCCCTTTACAGAAGGTCCCATTCAACTTACTTCCTAGCAGTGCCCAACTATCTCATTCATTTTCATTGCCCGCCCTGGTCCTTAACAAGTTTTAAGTTTTTGACCTGGCCTAAACATTGGAGGTGAAAACAGGAAATCTATAATAGTGAGAGAAACCTCAAAATATCAATTCATTTATCGATGATGATAACATCAGTTCCCTGCATATTTGCAACTCATAACTTCCCTCTCCTACCACTTCATAGTGACAAGCAAATAATTGCACAGAACTTATTATGGGACAGGAACTATTTCAAAATTCATATATTAACTCATATCAGTCTGCGCAAGAACCTTATTTTTATCTCAGTTTTCAGATGAGGAAAGTAAGGGTTGGATGTTAAGTAACTTGCCCAAGATCACATTGCTAGTAAGCAGCAGAGTAAGAAATTGAACCCACGTAGTCTGACTCCAGAGTCTTTGCTTTTAGCTACCACGGTATGCTTTTATGCCCTGCATCCTCCCGGTGAAAAATTCTATTCTTCAAAACATCTTCCCACGTCTATGAAAGGTACTCTGTATCTCCAAAGTTGAGCTGGTTTGCATCCTATGGACTTCCAGACACCCTGATCACTTTAACCCTCCTCATAGAGTTCTGAAATAGCCAGCCAACCTTCCTGTCTACCTTTAAAATAAGGATAGTATCTTATTCACCATTATGAAGGACATAGCAACACAAAACATTCAACATGTTTTTTGAATGAAGTAATAAAACATGTGCCTTTTTAAACTTTGTATTGCTACCCTCTTGGACCAAATTATTTTTATCAGAATTGGACCAATTAACATTCTACTGAATGATGTCATTGCCTCTGTCTGGATTTCCACCTTTTTGATGCAAAATTCTCCTCTGCAAATGCAGGTAATAACTTGTGCTTGAAGATATCGTGAGCAGTAAATAGGTTGTTTATAAAGTGCCTAACCCATTGTCTAACACTTAAAAAGTACTCTCAATATAATACCTACTGTTGTAGAATATTTCCTTCGACATCATTTTTTAAAGTTACCCCCAGATCCAACTTACTCCTGCCTCCAGCCTTTATGTGACTCCTTTCTCAGCTTCCCCTTGTGTTTCTCCATCTGGCACAAAGGACAGAGTGCCAAAAGCCACAGAATAAGTAGGTCTCAGCCCCCTGGAGCAGAAATTGTACTTGAGGACTTGGAATGCAAGGTGAAGGAGGCATATTATTCTTAGATTAACACCTATTAGCATATATTATGAAATATAATACAAAAATTTGCATACATTTTCAAAAAATAAAACATAAGACTTCAAGAAAATTATAACTTACAGATGGCTATTTTGGGTCCATACCCTCAGACCCCTCTAGAAACTAGGTCCACTGCCCTGTGAAAGTACTACCTAGAACCCAACAAGACATTCCAAACCCTTCCTGCCTTCTACACTCTGCATGCTCTTTCAAAGCCACTGGTTTCAATGAGAATCTTTCTCTGTGAGTGTTTGCAGGTAATAATAATAGGCAACCTTTACAGACTGACCTCCTGTAGTATGCCATGTGCCCTGTTAACTTACATATATTATAACTTTTCATTATTCTAAGAACCCAGAGACATAAGTACAACTATTATCACCTCTTTAAAGATGGGAAACAAGCTTGGAAGGCTTAAGTAACGTGTTCCAAGTCACATAGCTAAGAAGTGGTGGAGATAGTCAAATATAGGTATCGTCACTCTTAGACATTAGGCCACACCGCCTCTAGTGCAGTAACCCACTGTTTAATTATGTGTATTGAATCTTTGAGATGAAGAGGTAAAATTCATGTTCTTTTTTTAAATTGTCCCTCCTTCCTCATTCAAACAGTGGTGATATACACCTAATAGAGTAAATAAATACATCTTAGCACATAGAACCTTACAAATAGAGGAAAGGTTTTATTTTAGATTCTTCCCTTTTCCTTAAGATTTAATGTTTATGCACTATCTAGAATACCTTGCAATAAAACATAAATTTATATTACATTTTAAAAGGCTTTCAATGGTCCATTTCATTGCAAAAATAGCACATACTGGGCAAAAATAAGAGCATTCTGCTTTAAGTACACTTTAAGCCTTTGCAGAAAAGCTAAAATATTGGTACTCTGTTCAGCCAAAGCTGAAAAGGAATTCTAAGTAGAAGTCTAGTAAAACCCTATATTAAAAATTAAAAATAGAAATATAAAATGATAGGCTAGATAAGGAATAAGTATTTTTAAAGTATAAATAAACAAACAGAATTTTAGAAGAACATATTGGTCTTCCTCCACCCTGTTCAACAGCTTCTAACCAAATGTCAAATCTATACTTCAAAGACAAGACAGTATACAAGCAAAAGACAAATCAAGTGAAAAACATGTTCGCTAAAATGTGTTTAACCATTCATAATGTCTGACTTTTCACAATATTAAAATGGTTTTTGATTGCACATGACTTTCCAAAGTAGCCAGTTTCTCTTCAGAATGTTATTATATTTTTAAGCAAAAATAATTTTTCCCATTTGATCTGGAAGCATCTAAACTTTTCATTCAACTTCTTACAGATCCCTTCACTTTAGGAACAGATGAAAAGTTTCACGAAAATCTTATGACACAAATTCAACCATATTCTTCATCATCACCAGAATCCTGTTTGGATGAAATTATCGCTTTTGATTAAGAAGGTTACTCATAGAGAGAGGCTTTTTAACTGATTTTGTAATCAGTAAGGGAGAAAAATAACAATAATCATCAAAATGAGTAGCTACAACTCTTCATGTAAATTTTGTTATATAGACATTATAAAAATAAGCATTGATAAGCAAGGTTTGAGTCTAAAAAAAATGCATTAGAGCTTTTAAAAATGTGGCAGATACTTAGTCCTGGACCCAGTACCTAAGGAATAATTGATTGTTAACCTACTTGCAGGCCTATTAAAGGATATATTTTACTATTCTATTTTGTTTAGATTTCATATACACCTGTGATTGGCTACATTGAGAATGGGAATGCCATTACCTATAATATAACTTCGAGCAAGTCAGTCTCTCTCTGGCCCTCAATTTCATTGTCTGTGGAATGAAGTTGGATTAGAAGATCCTTTTCAGCTCTATGCTACATTCTATAATTCTGGGTACTGGCTGTGGTCAAGTACCATTTTTCGTAAATGTCCCCGCACCAAGCACCTAATATCTATGAAGTATATAGTAATATACTTCATAGTAATATCTATGAAGTATATATCACAGATGGACTGACCATACTAGCTGCTTAATCTTGTACTTCTAGCTTCTTTTTACAAATCTCTATTGTTTAAGCCACCCAGTCTACAATATTTTGTTGCAGCAACCCAAGTTAGGGTAGTAACATGTACAAAACTCAAAGATAATGTTTCCTAAAAAGAGTATACCATTTTTCAACTTCCTCACTACTTACACCCCTGGTGCCTGAGCTGAGGTGAGTCAAAGACTGATCTCAGTTGAGACCTCCAACCAGAGTGCCAATTCCTGGCCTCTTCATGTAGCCCTGGTTTCCTCACACCATGGCAGACTCTGAGCAGTCAAACCTGGTAGCTCAGGGCTCCATGTGAGATCACTTCAGTGAACAAACACAATCAATGTGTCATTTAATGACTTAGCCTCAGAAGTCACATAGTATCACTTCCACTGTCCTAGATTGGTTGAAGCAGTCACAAGTCCAACCCAGATTTAAGGAGAGGGGTCATAGGCCATACTTGTCAATAAAAATAGAATTGAAGAATTTACAGCTATGTTTTAAAACTGTCACATATAGATGCAAATTAAATGTATTAACAGATATAGATATATGTACAAGTGTGTGATTAAATCCCCTTTAGTTCTTATAAGTCAGTTAAATAGATGATAGTATGTATTTTTAGCTTGCTCTAGTAAATTATAGAGGCAAGATTCAAATCCATCTACAGCAAAGCAATGCTAACTTTACTAAACCATATCAACTTCAGAGAAGAATCCATTAGTTTCCACGCTTATTATTGCTACTTCAATAATTTTGAATTGGCACTACATTCATGGAAGATTTACCTTAAAAACAAAATAAGCCAGATGAGATGAAACTGTGTTCAATTTAAATAAGCCAAAGTATAAAACAGATAAGCCCTAGGTAAATATTGAGTTTCAAATTAAAGCCAGTCATCTTCAGGGATCAACCCACTGTAAGGCACAGTATTTTCTGGAATTGTAGGATGTGACCCCCCTGGGTGGTTCTTTGTCTCTATGGTGGAGCTGTTCTTGCCTCTGGACATATATACTCAGCTCACTTTCCCTTCTCTGCAAACCTCAGATGATTTGAACTATCTTAGAAACTAACTCAGCTTTTCACTTCATAGTGCACATAGAGATAAAGCCAAAGATCATGCTTATAGACTGGAGAAAACAGGATTCTGGCACAGGATACTAATTTCCCTCTAATGTCTTCTCAATCAATACCAATCACAATAGCCTATTCCTTCATGGACACAGCATGGTGAGACATTGACAAGAACAACCTCCCATGCCTCAGTTCCTTTGTGCTGTACAAGGAAAAGTAGTTAATGAACGTCTTTTGGACAAGTCAAGTTGAAAGCATGATCTTCTGTCCTCATTTAATGAATTGTATCGAACCCGATCTGAAAGGTTGAATATTGGGAAAAAAAGAATCATTAAAAATAAAAAAAAATTACACCTTATAAAAAGACCATGAAATCTATTACCATCTAGAGTTTCTCCTTCATTTCTCAAAATCATTCAGAAGGCAATCCAATTCATAGATAATAATGGCCTTTGTAACATGCTCTCCTGATCTGCTCTCTTTGCTTCCACTGACTGTGTACGTGTGTGTGTTTGTGAGCAGAAGTGTGTCGCCATATGTCTGCTAGGTCTCCACCAAGGAGACTGACACAATGACAAAGTCTTACTACAATATTGAAAATACCCTGAGAAGACAAAAGATCACGATAATGAGAATAATCAGGTCAAAAGGGAGAGTAAAAGAATATATTTTTTTTAAACCAATCTTTGCAGATCTTTTGTATGATTTAAACAAGGGAATAGAAATGAATGTACAAATGTGCAATCTGGAAGAGCTATAAAATTCACTGTTAATATTGAATGAATTATCACTAATATTCAAATGAGCAATTACTAACAAATTGATTTGTCCCCTTGGGCTACATGTTGTCACATTGCCACAAGAAAGAGAGGTTTTCTTTATGCCTTTGTGTCAGAAGAGGCTATGTCATAAATATGTTTGGTACCATTTTATTATACAGAACCAATGAGAGAAAAGACAAAGAGAGAAAGGTGTGTGGGTGGGCACCAGTGAGGGTGAGCAGGCCCGAGTAAAAAGCAAGTAACATAGAGATCCAGGGAGGTGGCATGAATTTTTAATCAGCTGCTACAGCTTCTCTTGAACTGAGTAACTACAATTTGTAATTCTATCTAAAATATTTCAGGTAATAGTGATAAATAAAAATCCAGTTTATTTGTTGATCTCGCTAAAACCATATCCCTGGAATAAAATCAAATGCTTTAAATTTGAATTAAATACTATTATTAGATCAAATTTATCAAGACAAATACAGGTCTTTTTGTTTCCTTTCTCAAGTATAATGACTAGCACATACTTGACATTCAATAAATAGTGTCAAATCAGTTAACACTGGAAATATTTTTTACCTTTTTAGCAATTATAGGAATACAGCTGATAAATACTGACTCTATAAGGAAGCTGTATATTCATAAATTATGTGACTACTTTTTAGCATAATGAGAATAGAAACAAATTGCAACTGTGCAGCACTTACTTAGTCTCATCTATAAAAGGAAGGACGAGTCATCGCTGCTTGCATCTTTTCTGCAAAATGCCTTGAGTCCATCTGGTATTGATTCTTTTTGTTTGTACGGAATTCTTTCAAAGAAAAAAAATGTAATGACCTGATACTGTAGAATTTTTTATAATGTTTTATTTGATATATTCACACATTAATGAAAAGAAATCTAATTTGGTTAAACCAAAGGATTCTAATTTAAAAAAAGAAAAGTCTTTCATGTATATAAAAACAAACCCAGAATCCCCAATAGGCTTTCTTAATTCCCAATTACATACATCACTCTTATTGTGGCTGGAGTTTTAAGCATATGATCAAGTTGTCTCCACCAAAGAGAAATATAAAACATTTCTCATGATGAAGTCTATTTGGGTCCCTTTCTTTTTAGGGACATTTGTCACTAGGCAGAAATTTTATTGTTTGTTATCTTTTGTGTTTTCCAGGTTGCTACTGAAAAAAAAATACATTATTTTTAACAACTAAGCATATCACACAAAAACGCTTTAGTCTATGGAAAGATTAACTTTCTAAAAAAGTTTTGCAAGACCATTTCACATGTAATTTGGTACTGACAATTACCTTATGAGGTCACTGGAATGCATGTGTTTATTATTATTTTATAGATGAAAAAACTGAGGCTCAGTGAACTGAAAGGACTTGTTCAAGGTCACACAATTAGAGAAGGGAGGTTAATAACCAGATCTTCCGAATCAACTTAACACTCTCTCCACTTCATGTATATGTTGGTAGTTAGTCCTCCCTAGCCACTACATATTTTTTCTTTGTGTTATAGTTTAAACAATACTGTTGGGAGTAAAAATGAATATACTACAAAAAAAAGCAAATAGAATTTCAAGAGATTCTTTTTATCTTAAGTTCTATTTAAAAAAGACGTGTCATCCTGGAGTAGCAATGTCATTGAGGCGTAAAGAAGAGATGGTGAGGATTGAAGGTCATTTGCTCTTACATTGGTTATGATGGGAGTTTACTTAACAGTTTAAGAATCTCAGAGGATTTTAACGACTCTTATAAATGGTCTGGTGCCAAGTTGACTGTTGTTAGCTCTACATAGTTTTTTGTTTAATTCAGTTGAAAACCATTTATCGACTGTATAGCATGGCTTGGTCACTCCGCTGTGTGCTGGGGCCACAAAACACAATAAGGATGTTTAATGAGAAAAAGAGATAAGCCAATAAATGAATTCAATTAAAACAAGTTTAACGTGCAAACAGGATGTTGTCAGTCAGATCTTCTGCCTGTGCTTCTTCTCCTCTATCTGGCTGATCTCTTCTCATTTTTTAACGCTCTGCACTAACATTACCCCTCTGAGGAAAACTTCTTGGGCTTCCTCCTATTCACTCTAAACCACTCTAAATCACCTAACAACCCTCTAAACCATGGTGGAATTAATGCTTATATATCTAGATAGATAGATATCATTCTAACTACAGTGTGTGTTTCTTCATTAGGCTCTGACTTCCTTAGAGACAGGAACTATTGACGTTTGGATTCACAAGACCTTCCACAGGACCTAACATAGACTAGGTGACAGTGGCAGTATCGCCATGGGATAGCATATAGTAAAGAGCAGAGACAGGACTTAATTTTATCTTCACCTCCTCCCTTAGAGTTTCCATTAGACATGCCCTCTTCACCCCAAATAAACATCCAGTACTTAAAACCAGTATGCATGCTAAGCCATGTAGAATCAGGACAAGGCCCCCTAGCACCCCGTTACTACCAGATGCTTAGAGAGCCCCTCCAACTCAATAAACATCTTTTAAAATACTTTTTTGGGAGAGGCAAAATGAGAAGCAGGAAAGAATTTGAATGGCCTTGTTTTGTTTTGTTTTTAAATCAAGTCTATTGAACTATAACTTGCATATAGCAAAATTTTCTTTTTTCAGGTATAAAGTTAGATGAGTTTTGACAAATGCATTGTTATATAACCACCACCATAATCATTACAGAGAATATTTTATTATCCTCAAAAATCCTCTTTTTATCTACCAGAATTTTAAATGAAATCTTTAGAAAAACCATAAAAATGTAACAATGTTGCAGATTAAGTAATGTATTCTTGTATCTTGGACAATTTAACATGTATCTTCAAAATGAATAGTTTATTTTCCCTTGGCCATAATGCCGTCACTTGGTTGTGTTGCATTTTTCTCTTGGAAACCTCAAATCGTTTAGCAAATAAAAATTCATTGTTATTTCTCCAAAAACCTGGTCCAACTATAGTTTATATTTCAATTCAATGAAGTCAATGCATCCAGTTAACCTGTTGGTTTCTCTAGTTACTAGAGACCATCATAGAAATATTTTAACAATGTCAGGTATGTTGTTTTAAATGAACTAGCCATTGGTTTTATCAAGTAGAAATTGTGCCTTTTCCTATTTATCAATTACATTTCCTTGTGGTGACCATGTAAAGGCTCCCCATCCTTGCTACGTTTGAATTTGATTTGATGGATAAATGGAATGACACAGCAAACAAGTGAATGACTAAATAAATGAATGAGCAAATGAAGGAGTGAATGAATGAGTGGTTGCCGCCATTTCATGGATGAGGCACCTTCTGAGAGGCACCATGAATGAGGTCAGGGGACTGGCAGAAAGCCACACACTAATGTCATAGCAGAGCCCGCTCAAATGCCAACTTTATTAATTTTTTTTTGCTCTCTCCATTTATCTGTCGACTCTATTTTTTAAGTCTCCATAAAATATCAATGTTAGAGAGTAAAAATGAAAAAATAAGCCAAGCACAAATTAAAAGGCTTTTTAAATGAATTTAATGTGCAAAGATAACCTGAGAAGATTTTGAGGTGTAGGTTTTCACTTAATGAGAAGAATGCTTTACTCTTATTCACCAGTCTTTCCTCTCCATTAAATGGATCCATAATACTTTTCAGTAATGTTCTTTGTGTTTTCTCATTAAACAATTTGTGTATGTCTATTGTGTTCTTTTTCAACAGACTTCTTTAGTGAAAAAGACACAATTACCTTCACCGTCGCTGCTTGTGTTATGGCAAGTAACACGGAGAGGGTGCTGGGAGAAGGTCCACGTACTGACAGACCGTCCATTGTGGTGCTTAAGCTTACACTTTCTTCCATTTTTTCCCTCCACATTTTGGACAGATCAGGAATAAATTTGATTACATTTCCATTGAGAGGCTTTTATTCAGGAATGCTTATCGAAAGAATTTCAAGCAGCATAAAATAAAAATGGTCTGAATTTTATATGAAACTGATTTAAATTGTCCTCGGGGCGAAAAAAAAGAAAGGCAAAAAGGCTTAAAGTAGCCCTCCCGAAGGGAGTCAGCTGCTTTTTCAGCGAGCCCTGAGCTGGTGTCCTCTCTCCATCCGCTGCTCAGATATTCATGAATCGCTGCTTCTTCCAGCATCACTTTCTCTCTCCCTCTGCCTTCCTGTCGCGGCTCTCCCTCCCTCCCTCTGGCTTCTGCTATTTCTTACTCCTCTCAGCTGCTTAACTACAGCTCCCACTGGAACTTGCACAATCAAAAACAGCTCTTCTCTCGAACAGCCTCCACAAGCGCATCACCTGGAGCAGAGCGACTCGCTCCCGCCGCAGAACAGCCAGGTAGCTGGGGGCGCACAGGGATTGTAGGGGGGCTTCTCCCGCTTGGCAGCGGCAGCAGCAGCATCTCTCCAGAATCCGCTGCATCCAGGGGTCCTGCAGTGTTTCGGAGCAACGATGGGAAGAGAAAAGCCACTGCCGGTGGCAACTGAAAGTGGGGAGAGGTTGCTGCAGTAGCCGCTGCTGCAGGATGTGTGAGTGAGAACCTGCGCCCCGCTAGATTCTCCATCCCGCTCCGTCTTCATTAACTGTCTCCAGGAGAGAAATCGAGAACCAGATGCACTAAGCAGGCGGGTGCCACCCTGGATCTATAACTGTGAACTTCCCACTGTGGAAAATGGTAAACAAAGACATGAATGGATTCCCAGTCAAGAAATGCTCAGCCTTCCAATTTTTTAAGAAGCGGGTAAGGACAGGTTTTGTTTGTTCCTTTTGTTTTCTCCTCTTCTCTTAAACATGCTTTTGATTGCCTGCCTGAGGTAAGCCTAAGGTTTTGTTGCTCAAACCTGAAGGAACACAGGTGCTTCTGGTGCAGTGGTCCAGCTTGGAAATATACTTGCCTTCATACAAATTTGGGGTGGGGGCCCCTAGAAAGAGTTGCTGTGGGAGGAGGGGTTTGGGCTGGGATGCCTCAAGGAGGGTTTGAGTTGGAAATGGGAATTTCTCAATCAAAGCCACAAGATTACAGGCAGTTTCAAAGCCCGTTGGCCTGGGTACAGTTATGGCTAGTAATTTAGTCAGGAACAAATTCAGTAGCTTTCCCTCTTATCTTTCAAGGGTTCAACTTTTTCCACCTCTTTCATTCACTCAGTCACAAGTGCTGCATTATCATCTTCATTCGTCAGAAGCAGCAGCCTCTGGCTTCCCAAATCCATTCAGCCAATAACTTGCTGAGGCTCTCTCTATCCGTGGTAAAAAATAGCCGAGAACTAGAATGACCTTTTACAGAAATGATGGAATTCAGCATTTTAAATCCTCTATTTTAAGTTGCTTTAATTTTGCTTTATACAACCACCTCTCTTTTAGAGAGAGCAGTGAGTGGTCTGATTAAGAGCTAATATGAGGTTATTCTGCTATATATATGTATGTCTTAAATTCTTTGCTCTCCCATTTATAGTATTATTGTTACATTGATTATAAATGACCAATCGTTTTTTTTTTTTCTTTTTTTGTGTGTTCATAATAAACTCAGTTCACTGTCATGGTCACACTGGTGGTCTGCATAAATCTGCAAACTTATACACAAGGGAGACGTAAGAAATTAATAATTGTTAAGTGACCGATGACTGACACTCTCATGGAGAGTTTCTTAAGCAACAGAAGTGTCCTCAAGCCCCCAGATGCCCATCCTATTTAATACCCTAGGGCAATTCCATCAAAATGGCTCTCTCCATTCATTCTTACTTCATTCAGGTCCTTTCCATGCTGCCCGTGGGTGATGCAGCCATCACTTAACTCACCAGCAGAACACAAAGAATTACAGGCTGGCTGGACTACCTCCCTGCACTAAAGCTGGGTACGCAGGGCTTGAAACAGCAGGTCAGGCCCAGCCACAGGGCCAGCACAGGCTCCTACACAGAAAAGCAAAATCTTCCCTCAGGTCATGAACCAAGATATATGCATTAAAACCAAAGCAAAACCACCCTGTCCTGACTGCTGCTCAAGGAACCCCAGCATCGGGCGAGATCTCTCTCTACTGGAGAGAACAATCTGAACAAAAGCAAGTCAGTGAAACTTCTCAGACCTCCACCATGTTTCTCAGCTTTTCCTGGAGCCAAAATATTTCTTTCCAAGGAAAGGACTCTGTGAAAACTAAGTTCCAACAGTAAACAAGTGTTTTGCTAATAAAAATTTCATAGCCCATACTTCAGTACTTAAACTCTTTGCTCTTTTAATTAATTGATGATTGATTGATTGATTGATTGATTGATTTGGTGGTAATTGTGGAGAGTGAGTGGGGTAGTAACTTAAAACTCCAAAGTCAGGTGTTCTAGATTTTTTAAGTTGCCTCTTACTTTCTTTGCTATATAAATATACTGATATACTAATAGGCAGCTTCATCTGCTTTGAACCTGGGTCTTTCATTTGCTGGAAGTGAGATCAGAAATGCCCTCTCCTGCTTTCTCCCCTGGTCAAGGACAGCACACTAAGCAGCATATGACTTTGTGTCAAGTCGTGGACAGCCCCAGGGATAAATTCCTTGATTCTTGTCTGCTGGTTCAAATTTTCTGTTCTGAAAGTTCATTTCAGTTTTTGCCATACTTTTGTTTTCGGTTTTGCTTTTTTGTTTGTTTTTTATTTTGGTTTGGTTTTTATTTACATAACTAATATGTAAATAAATGTATAAAACATTAAGACAATACCAATCCCTCCCCCCATATTTTTTCCTTCCCCAGAGGTAATTCTTGTTATCATGTCAGTGTCAAACTTTCCAGACTTTTTCTATGCATTTACATGTGCATCTATATGCTATAATTCCTTTGTTTTCAGCTAAGATCATTCATTTTTTCTCATATTCTATTGTTGAAGTTCCACACACTTCTGCATGTTTTATTTTTAACCTAGCTGGACAGTCTTACAAAGTGAAACTTTGTTCAGTGCCTACATGAAACCTTGAATAAATTTTGGGGGGAAAAATCCACAAGTTTTTTGGGCTTTCTAAGAAGACTGAGGTTCAAACCCAAATTTTTACTACAGAAAGCCTAAGTAGTGATTCCTATACCTCTGACACATTCCAAAGAGAGCATAAGAAACTCACCCAAAGAGAAAAGATTATCTGTCCCCGTCATTCATTTAGGAGAAGTGTAGCCATCATCTATTTATTGAGCACTTATTATGTTTTAGACATTATGGTTCAAGTACTTAGCACGTATTATCTCATTTAATCCTCCCAATAACCCTACGAGGCGAGAAAAATTGTTAAATGTGCAAAGTGTGGTTTAGCAACAGTAAACAACCAGCCCAAGGTCACATAGTTAAAAAGTAGCAGAGCTAAAATTTAAACCTCTTTTGACCCAAAGCCCATATTCTTAATTAAGCCTTTTAGTTCAAATCTCCCTCTCGCCCTCTTTTTCTACAATAGAATCTTCCCCGCCCCCCCCACCACCACCAAGTAAAATCCTTTTGCCACTACCTGATTTATCAGACCTTAAGCCAGACCTCAGTAGTGACAGTGATGGAGGCAGCTCTGGGAAACCCAGCTTCTAGGAACACAGTCTGAAGAAACGCAGTCCAGGTGCTGGTTCCCCCAAATCCTTTGGACTTATGCTTCCCACCCTCGTGTCTTAAAAGCTCAACTAAATCAGCTTATTTTCATTTAGTTGAGAATCACTAAGCTAAATTCTGTAAGAGTTCTGCTTTCATTCTCTATGTGTTAATAAGTTAGCATTAGATACCTATGGATTATGTTTTATTCTTAGAGTCTCTAAAAATTAACTTAAGATGAATGGGAAAAATGTCCTTAATATAGTTTTATTCTCACAATCCAAGAGCTTTAAAAGTTATCAGTTGTGCTAATGATAATCCATTTTCATAGTTTTAAAGATTTGTTTGTGATTCAGATTCTTGCTTTGTGATTCAGAAAACACAAACGACATTATCTTCAATGTGATAATCCATTTTGGAACTACATTAGGTAAAAAAAAAAGACTTCTATACATAATTACATTATCTTCTATAAAATTTCAAAGAATTTTTAGATTTGGATTGAACCTTAGAAATTTTCTCATTGACCTCTCTGTTTTAAAGATGAGGAAATTGTGTGCCTTTTTAAATTAGAATGGAGCTAAGCCACTCCTCACATGCATTTTTCACTTCCAGATCTCATGTGCTTTGTTCATTCTGCTCTCAAACTAGTCCAGCGTTTTGTGCCATATACATTTTTTAACAAAATACAGTTCTTGTCTTCATGGAGCTAATTGCCTAGTCGTGACCATAACTCTATCACTTATATTGAACTAATATTGTTAGGCACTATTCTAAGAGACTTAAGTATATTATATATTTAAATTCTCTTTTTCACTCTCACACACATACACACACAAAACCAAAGGTAGACACTATTGTTATCCAGATTTCACAGATGAAGAACTGAGGCTGAAGGACTGAGGTGGAGGAACTAGTTCTAAATCACACAGCTAGTTAGTGGCAGGCTTTGGATTGAAGCGCCCAGCCCCAGAGTCTATACATCCTGCCTGTTGACGAGAATCAATCCAGGGTGGTCAGAGAAGTGAAAAGATATGACTGCCCTAGCTTCTTCCTCTCCCTAAAAATGATGGGGAACCAAGCAAAGGTTCTCAGCCTGGTTCTGGTACTCTTAACAGAACTGAGAAATGAAATTAACCTCCTCCAAAGTGGTTACTCTCCACAACTGTTCCATGAACACCAGCCCTTTACATTTGATTTCCCTTCACTGTTCTATTAAGTCTGCTTTAAAGCATCCTAATTGAAATGATAATGAAGGTCCTGTCCTTATGTGAAACTCTCCCTGCCTTTTCAGAGGGCTGCAGAATGAGTGTTCACTAAGAGGCAGGCACTGTTCAAAGCACTTTACTAGTCCAGTCCTCTCCAGAGAGGATTGTGTGTGTAGCAGGAAGTGACTATAGCTGTAGAGAGATGCGTTTCCCAAGTGACTCCTGAGGGCAGTAGGAAGGTTTTCTAACAAATCAGAAGTCTGTCTTAGACTTGTCAAGATATATTTGGTCATACTTCTTAGAACCATGGTGGAGACACCAATGGCTTCTATTGTGCTTTCTTCAGAAGTAGCTAAAATCTGAAATGTTTGAGTCCCTCTGACAGCACAGCACACCTGTGGGAGCTACAGGTAAGTAAGCAGTCTTAATATTATGGTGCAGTGTGACTGGGGCCATCTGCTGTGCTGTGGCGTCCTTAAGGACAGGGAACCCCATTACCTTGTTCACCGCATTTGTAAATGAAACTACATTTGTTAAATGAAAATGTGAATAAAATGTATGAATGAATCCTTGTATTAACTTTCCCCTAAGTTGTTAGTTTGGCTCAGGAATCTAATGCATCTTAGCTCTGTGTTTGGATATGGATAACATATAAATGAAGACTGAAAAATAAGTTCAATTTGGTTCAAGGATAGTGTCTCTACCTTTAATAACTGGCAGGTAATTAGGAAATCTTGACCTCGGCTTGTTTGCTGATCCAGTACCCACACCACAACTTTTCTATAATGTGCTTTCTGTTAAGCTAAATAAGACAGACATAGTAATGATTCATTAATCTCTTTATTTTATATTAATATAAATCATTGATTTCAATACTATACAGTCCTACATTCTGTATTCTCCCACCTAGCATTCCTAAAACATATTTTCAATTATTATTTTTCCTCGTTTTCAGCATAGTTTAGGAGCCACTGAGTGTGAAAAAAGTTTGAACTCAAGGTACTTTTTTCCACTTCAATCACTAAGTCTCAGAGGGTTTGGACTGGAGGAGGGGTGCATTTGTCTGGGTAGGTCTGGCTACGCTGGGGGAATTACTCATTAGCACTGCAGAATGCAGATGTTCTAGAAGCATTCTCAATCAGTAGATATTCTGTCACCCCAGCGGCTCTCAAGGAAAGCCTACGATAGTTAGGTTCTCACTTTGCTCCAGTGCATGGGAACTTTTAGAATGGCAAGTATAGCAGAGTTCCTTGAAATTTTCAAGTTTTTTGTGGAGTTTTTCATTTGGTTTGTTTTTTCTTTTCTTTCTTTCTGGTTTTGTTGTTGTTGTTGTTGTTGTTTAGCAAAAGAACTGGTGCTGAAGTGTTGGTGCCATATATGATACTCATTCATATTTTATGATCTGTAAATACTTTTTAAGATAACGCACATCTAAGACACGATGTGGAAAGAGCCATTGAAATGCATGTTTCCAATTAGAGATTTCTTTCTTTTTTTTTTTTTTTTTAGATTTCTAATTATAAAAGCATAAGGATAAGAATTGTAATGGGAATTGGATCAATAGAAAAGTTTAATCAAAAAATTTGAGTCAAGCTAAAATAAAGATAGTTCACCAGTGGAAATAATGTGGAGGCACATTTTAAAGAGTTTTATTATTATTATTTTAATTCATACCAGTTAATATTTTAGAAGCAAACCAAAAAATTCAACATTCTTAATATCAACATTCTTAACACTGGCAGATAAAAAGACTCTAGACCTACAAGTAGGATGCTGTTCCCCGCCTGCTTACCTAAAAGCCTTAGTCCCTAGCTCGTCAGCTTGTCTGAGTATGGGATTGCTGGCTCCTCACCAACAGAGGGATCAGGATTTTTAGCCCTGCCATGAGGTTTAAGAAAGTTAAATTCACAGGGCAAACTGTTTCCCCAACATGCTTTTTAACTGAAACACAATCTCTCCGAGATCTGACTCCTACTTATTGGGAAAGAAAACTGCTCTGGCCCTTAGCCTCAGGGTACTCTCCTGATCCAGAAATGAGGGCAGTTGCAGGGAATTTCCCTTGTCCTTGGTCTAAGAACAGGCATACCCATCAAGTGGCCGCGTTTCTCTGGCAGATCGCACAGTGAAGCTGGAAATTTTTAACAGATTATGTGTAGAAGGAACAGGAGAAGAAGGTGGGAAAAGGACGAAGCAGACAGCAAGGTATGTTAAAGACTGTCTTGGTTTCTTTCTGCAGCTGCTTCAGCATTTGGAGAAAAGATTCCTGTTAGAGTTTGTTTACTCTCACACCTATTTCTTCATAGCATTCTATAATGATTTCATAAGTATTTACAACCAAGGGAAATAAAAATTAAGGCTATAACTAGGGCAGTAGGAGAATCTTCCCCTTGGTAGTACAAGATGCCAAAATATTACTCTAATTGCTTTCTAGAGCCTGCTGTGACATTTTTCTGGGAAGAGTCTACTTAGCTATTTTTATAGCATTGGGGTCACCTTGGTTTCTTTTCTCTCCTAGATCAGAGCATTTACCCAAAATGTCTTTTCCTTGGGGAATGATTGAGCATGTGGTTCTTCCTCTTTTCTCTTCTTCTCTCTCCTCTATCATCTCCCCACTTCCTCTCTCTCTCTCTTTCTCTTCCCTGTCTCTACAGGATAACCTCACATCAAGGCAAAAAAGAGGAAAGCCTGAAGCTAAATATCCCTAAACTCATGCTCCATAGAAAACAGAGAACTCAGGTTTTTCTAATCCAGTGACCCCAGGAATATCTTGCCATCTCTGAGTCTGTTAGAGTCAAAATGCCCAATATAGAATGACTTGACCACTCAAAGATTTTAGTTTCTAAAAATAGCAAAGTGAAAAGGTTCCCAAAACAGTAAAACATTTTAAGACTCAAGTCTTTATAGGACCAACATTAAAATATTCTGAGGAGGATCTCGGAAGCTAAGCAGGGTCAGGCCTGGTTTAGTACTTGGATGGAAGACCACGCAAGAAGACCAGGTGCTGTAGGTATAAAAAATAAAATAAAGTAGAATAAAATAAGGGATTGTAAGCTGACAAGGTCCTTGCAATCTGTGAGCTCAACGAGGGGTTGCCTCGCCTAAAAATAAAAATTAAAAAATATATTTTGAGGAGGGGGGAAAAAAGTCAATTAGCTAAGAATATGTATTTTCGATGTTTATTGGTCACAAATATAATCTTTTCCATAGAATAAGCTTCTTGAAAATTGACTGAATTTCCTTTGAACCTGGAATCTTTCTTTGCCAGTACTAATCGGGGTTATAGTGTAGATAAAAATTATGTGAAAGAAAACTATGAGAATATAGCTTCTAAGGTGGTTAAAAAGATTGGAGTAAGGTTAAGTAGCAGTACAATGGAGAAGTAATAGAAAAGTAAAGACATTAAAAGTAAATTCCTTTTTAGTCTCATGTAGCTTCTCTGAAACCTGGAATATAAACTCTTTGAGGGCAGAGTTTTTGTGTATCTTGTTCACATCTCTGTCTGAATGCCTGGTACATACTAGACACTCAATAATATATGTTAATAAATCAATAAAAACAATTTAATCAAGAGGTGTGAGGAGGAGGTGTCATGTGTAATTGTAATATAATTATGTGGTTAAATAGAGAGGGAATTGATACAGAGGAAATAAGAACTTAAAGAAAATCTTGGCCTGATCTCCACTGCTTCCACATACTATAGTGCTTCTTGGTATTCCAACAAATAGAAAATGAGGAAGAATTAGAAACTAATGCCTTATTGAATTCGTATACTTGAAAACAGGTAATGAAATGATATTTTTGTTTGGTTAGGCTTAGTAAAAACTGGATATCAGAAATAAACTCTAAACTGTGTTCTATTTCAATGGTTAGTTTGGCATTTTTATAATATTGGATGTAAATAATTTTTTAAAAATTCTATAACAAGTTAAAGAGCTTAATTTGTGAATACTCATATCTTTTACATCAATTTTATTATGGTTAACAAGAAAAGATTAATGAAAATATTAACAGTTTACTGAAGAATATGTTTAATGAAATTATAAAGCTTACAGAATTAAGATATATCAAAGACATCTATGGTACTGAATTCATGGAGGTAAATTACAGAATTTCTAATCTATCTTTGGGTGAGAAGTGAGAAAAACTTCCAAAGACTATCTTCGATTTTTGTACGGAAATAGAGGATGTACTAGTTTGTGAGAGCTGCCATAACCAAGTACCACAAACTAGATAGCTTAAACAACAGAAGTTTATTGTCACAGTTCTGGAGGCCAGAAGTCTAAGATCAAGGTGTCAGCACAAACTTCCTTCTGAGGGCTGTGAGAGAAGAACCTGCTTCAAGCCTCTCTCCTTGACTTATAGTTAGCTGTCTTCTCCCTATATCTTTACATCACTTTCTTTCTATTATATTGAATTAGAGCCCGCCTCATTTTAACTTGATTACCTCTAAAAGACCTTATCTCCCCTCCCATCTAATCACTAGGTTGTACACCTGAAACTAATAAAATATTGTATGTCAACTGTAATTGAAAAATTAAAAATTATTTTAAAAGAAAAAGAAAAAAAGATTCTCTAAGTTCACACGCTGAGGTTCTGGGGGTAATACTATAATACAGTTGACCCTTGAACAACATGTGTTTGAACTTCACGTGTCTACTGACATGTGGATATTTTTTCAATAAATATGTACAGTATCATAAATCTATTTTCTATTCTTTATAACTTTCTCAACATTTTCTTTTCTCTAGTTTACTTTATTACATTAATACAGTGTTTAATATGTATAACATACAAAATATGTGTTAATTGGCTGTTTATGTTATCGCTAAGATTTCTAATCAATAGCAGGCTATTAATAGTTAAGTCTTGGGGGAGTCAAAAGTTATAGTGGATTTTTTTGACTGCCTGAAGGTCGGTGCCCCCAACTCCCACATCATTCAAGGGTTAAATATATTAACTTGGGGTAGGGGATACAGTTCAATCCATAACAGAGGTTGCTCCTTACCATTGGAGCTTCATTTATATCTGAAACAGAGCATCCCCGGCAGGATGTGCTCTAAGGTAGAATTTTTTACTTTGTTAAAATTTTTATCTAAGTTCTGGGAAACATTATTATAACACTGGAGAGTATCAGGTGAGACAGAGAAGTTTAACAAGAAAGAATGTGTTATTTCAAAAAAGATGATAATGTGACAGAAGTGAGAAGTAAATAGGAATTAGGGGGAAAATTGCTGCTAAATGTTATATAACAAAACTTTAGGAGCTAGATGGATGATAGGATGTCTAATATAGCATTTATGAGTTTGCAACTAACAACAATCTGTAAATGAATTTCTCTAAAGAAAATCAATAGAATTGCTTTCTCTTTCAACTACTTGAACTCAAAGAGTAAATGTAAGAACTAGGACCTGGCACTTACTGTATTCAGGGCCTTAGTTATCAGCTTTGGAGAAGTAGTCATATCTAATTTATTTGTCTATTAGTCAACTTTTATGTAAAAGGGACCACACCTTACATGAGGCATTTGAGAGTAACCCTTCAGGCCTGACCTTCAATCAGATGGAATTTCAGAACGTGTACTTTTTTTTTTCATCTGATATCTTGACGGTCAGCTCTTGCATGATACCCTTTATTCTTTTCCAAAAATCAGAGCAAAGAGTGCTTTTATCCTTTCTAAAGTCATTATCCTTCAAACAGCAGGTTTAGAATTAATGTTGAAACATTCCCACCACCATCTTTTTTTTGAATTCTCATCATCAATAGCCAACATGAATTGAGCACCTGATGTGTTAGGTATTATGGTAGGAATGGGATATGAGAAATTATATATTTTTTTTCACTCTCCCCATACTATCCTATCCCCAGGAACTTGGATCACATCTCCCTGTATATACCCCTTACAGCTCCTTGTACTTTTTTTAATGGCACCAGTCTATTTGTAATCACATATTGCTATAGCTACTTCATTGATGTCTTTAACATTCATTAATATCCTCCTGGACTATGACCTCTATGAGGTCAGGAACTTTCTCTTTTGCTTACAGTCATATTCCTAGGGCCTGGCTCCTAAAGTTTATCAATAAATCTCTGTTGAAACAAATAAAAAGACAGAAAATTGTAAAATTCTGATCTAAGGGGGAACAGGGAGAGGAGTAAATCTAAAAACCCACAAAGAAATTAAAAATCCTTAAAATTTTATTGTTTTGTTTTAAACAAGGACATATGTTAACACTCCATGTCTGAGGAACATTCGAATTCTAAATTACACCTTTTTTGAAGCCACTGTCTTCTATCACTTACTGTTCCCTGTGAAGAGATCCACATAATAAAGTCTTCTTATAATTTAGCAGTAAATTAAAGATTTTTCTTTTCTGAAGGAAATCACATTTAGCATGATATCATCCCACACATTTGCTTTAGTTGCCAGGAAACTCAAAGCTAAATTTAAAAGTAAATTAGACAAATCTTTAGAAATAACTTCTCAGTTGTTGAATTCGGTTTTAATCTTTTGCTTTTATTTTAACTCTCTCGTTAATATGTATCTTGTTGTAAACTGACTCAGATGCTTAAAAGTAATATAGAAAGCACTTAATTAAACAGAAGGCAGCTATCAAGGTCTAGTTTCAAATATTAAAAGTAGATAATCATTATATTAATGCATTACTACAATGATTAATAGCACACACAGAAGAAATGTAGGGCTAAAATATAAAGCGCATCTCTGCCTGCTTTTCTTCTTTAAAATGTTTGCTTCAAACCAGAAGAAATTAACCAGTGGACCGGAGCTAACTTTTAAAATGTAGGTTTACTATCTCAGATATATAACATAAGCTACTTGGCCTCGAAGTAAAACTATGGGAATGTGTTCTGTTTGTCCCACCAAAATCTAGTGTATTTCTCTAAATCGTATCAACTGTACTAAATTTATGTTATCTACCATTGTATGACAAAATACCCAAAATAGGGATCAAAACAACCACTTTTCTTTTTATTTATTTATTTATTTATTTATTTATTTATTTATTTATTTATTTAGTGCTCATGAGTCTATAAAATTAGGAATTTGGGTTGACTCATTAGGATGGCCTGCTCCATGATGCTGGCTGGGTCATTTCTCGGCTGCATTCAGCTGGTGGCTAAGCAGGGCCAGAAAGTCCAAGAAATTTCACTCTTACGTCTGGTGGCTCATTAATTTCTCTGCTGGCCTACTCCTGTCTCCATGCTCCTTGGTTTTTATAGCAGCATTGTTTTAAAATGAACTTCGTGGGGAGCTGCTGGCTTCTAGAAGGATGTGCTTCACAAGAGCAGGGGAAGCTGCAGATCTCATAAGACCCAGCCTTGGAGGTTATACAATGTCACTTCTACTGCATTTGATTTATTAAAAAAGGCACAAGGCCAGCTCAGACTCAAGAAGAGGAGGAATAAATTTCAACAGTCAAAGGGAAGAGTGATAAAGTAAAACTATTGAAGGTTTCTATTTGTTCCACTAACACAGCATAATTTTTCAAATTGTATCCAACTGTACTGAATTTATCTGTAACCTTTTTTAATCAAGATATTTTCAGTTACAATTTCAAAAGTAAAGAAATATCCAAACTCTTATAGGAGTAAGATATTAAGGACTCCAAATATGGGATAAAACAAACCCAGATGGACATTTAACTTTGTTACTTGTAAGCTTTGTAACATTGAGCAAGCTATGGAATGTTCTAAGCCTACTGGCTTATCTGTGAAATGGGTTTAATAACAACACTTACTGTTGTGAGGATTAAATGACATTATGAATGTAAAGTGTTTAGCTCCAGTGCCTAATATATACTTAGCCCTCAAAACATGTTAGATATTATCAAGACAGACCTCAAAATTAAGACCTACCTTTCTAGACTACCTTTCTCTCCTTTTTGCTGTGGTATAAATTGTGATTTTACTCATGAGTCTATTTGTAAACATGCTGCTATAAAACCTCTCTGCTTTTGGATTTTATTGTTTAAAAGTCATTTCTCAAAACACCTCTGCATGGTCAGCAAGTTCACACATTTATTATTTTGTTGTTTCCAGAGGCTTAGGAACTAGTGAACAAAGTAATTTATCTTCTATAGATACTTGTCTCTAGAACAACTGCAATGGTCTGGCTTCATTGCTGAAGTAGTGTTTCATTTGCACAGGATCTCATTAAATCAAATGACACCAAATTGTTCTGCTTTTTTAGTTACATATGCACAAGGCACTCAGGTCAGAACAGATATCCAAACACTTATGGCCAACATATAATCAGTTATTGATGAGATTCCATCTGAATTTAATGCCAAGTTTTGTTTTCTAATCTGTCTTGTGCTGTCATGACTTGAAATCCATTTCCAAGATATATCCAAGATATTCTGAATGACCACCTGTGTAACTCATAAACACTCTGAAATGACCTTTAAAATTCTTTTATTGCTCCTCTTTCATGAAAATATCTTTATTTAAAGGCTCAAAAACTTGTATTGGTTTTATTTCTCTTTTATTTAATTCTAAAACCAAGCTCTTTCATTTTTGTATTTTTTTTTGTTTTGTGGACACTTTTTCATCCTCATCTTAACTTTAGCCTTTTTTTGGCATGCTTCCTTGTGGACCACTTCCCCCATGAAGAATCAGTCATTGCTTCTGTGTCACATTGCTTTCTGGGTTCTCTTCATACCTTTTGGCTATTTCTTAGTTTTCTTTCAGCCTCCTGCTTTATCTTACTGCTAATATGGAAGTGGCCTATGCTCAAACCTTGGCTAATTAGCCCCTTTTCCTCTCACTATCTCTTTCTCTCTTTTCCCTCTCTGGTCCTCCATCTTTCTCACTTTCCCATATACTGCGCTTCCTCTTCTTTCTCTCTTTCCAGCAACACACAAGTTCATTCATTCTCATGCTTTAAATACAGTCCATACAATCTTCCATAAACGTTCAGTTCTCTGCATGCCAGATGCTACTTCCAATTGTCTACTTAACATTCCCTTTCAAATGTCTCACAGACACCTTGAACTAATCATGTCCAAAACTGAATGCTGATTTTACTTCCTACTTAATTTTGTTTTCCCCAGCTCAATAAATTAGACTGTCATTTACTAATTTGTTAGAGCCAGAAACCTATAACTGTTCCCCTTTCTTTTCTTCCAGCATTAATGCAATTCATTGACACATCCTATTGAGATTACCTCTAAAACAGTTTGTTTGTTTGTTTGTTTGTTTGTTTGTTTGTTTGTTTTATCTCCTACTCATTATCCCCAGGGCCTTGATGCAAAGCCACAATTGTCTTTTGGCTAAACTTTTTAGAATAGAGCTTCTTTACTCTTCTCTCCACACCTACTCTTCCTTGCCTTTCCCCTTCTTGACTTTCCCATGAAGAAATCACAGCACTTTAGAAAGATGAACAGCTTCCCCATAACAGTGAAATTTTCCTAAGAAAACAAGTCAGTGAGAGAGGAATGAGCCAAGAGTCATCCCGAGAAGTGGCACACTCAACTGAGAAGCCAGGTTCCTTCTTCATGGCAATTAACTCTTTCACTCTCTCAGATAGCTACTGTTTTTTTTTCTTCTCTTTTTTTTCTTTTTCTGAGTAAAAGAAGCATTTTATTTTGTAAAGAATTGAGGTATTTGGACCATCCTGAGAATAGTTAATGTTATACTTTCATTTAAATTACATTATTCATCCCCACCTACCTCAGGGCCAAAAAAAAAAAAAAAAAAAAAGTCACAGAGATTGGAAAAGCTACCAGAAGCTAAAACAAGGTCAGAAGGAAATGGCTTAATTCTTTCTTTGAAACTAGAATAAACAGACATATCCAAACATTGAGTATGTCCAGACTGGAAATCTTATTTCCAGATTGGGAATTTTTTTTTAAGTTTTTACTAAGCCAGAGTATAATAATAATGTTAGGGATCATAATTTTTATGGGTTTTACTGTATGTCAGCCTACCATTCTTGACTGTTTAAAAAGTCTTCAACCTTCTGATACCTCCAGCACACTTTACCTTATCTTTTATACTCCATGGCCTATACTACTCTTCTATACTCCCCACCTCTGTTATCTCAGGGGTACCGTCTCTCTCTTTCTCTCTTCATTCTTATCATCCTTCTACCTGAAAACTTCTCCTTTTTCTCACCCCTCATCCTACCCCACACTTAGCCAAATTCTACATATTTTTTCAGAGCCAGCTGTCATTCCCTGTGATCCACGATGTTCAGCCAGTTATGCAATGCAGACCGCTTTCAAATGCTTCTTCGACTCTTAATAAACGACTTATAGTAATAATTACCCTTTATTTGACTATAATATACTAGCACAAGTAGCATTTTCACAGCACTTAGTTTCGAAAATGTTCAATGATTTTTTTTTTTTATTTTTCCCTTGTGTCTCACAGCTCAGGAATGCAGGTGTCCTTAATCTTACTTTATCAACAGGGATACTAAGCATCAGAAAGGTTAAGTAACTTCCCCATGGTTATATAGATAAGAAGTTCCACGTCAATTGAGGACACTTGAGATTCTCTTTCCATTACATCACATCACTTCTCTGGTAACTTGTGTGTTTTTTCACCGGGCATCCTACGCTTATGAACTACTACTGTAGGAACATCAGAAAATTGAAATGAAATTGTTTTTATGCTAGCACTGTCAGAGTCTTTGGTTAGAAGTAAAAGGGAATCCCCTTTTGTCAATTTTGCCTCCCAAATAACTTTTGCTCTTATGTTCCTTTACTTATGAGTCGTCTGCCACTTCCCAGGCTCAGGTGATCTTCATCCTTCCTTGGAGAACAGCTGCCAGGTTGCTCCACAGAATCCTCCAAACTGCAATGTAAAAGAGCTTTGTGAAATACAATGTGTTCACTGTGTCCTGACTTGCACCCCACTGTAGTATTGTGGCTCATCCTGAACTATTCATTCTTACAAACATGTATAGAGAAACTTGCTAGGCCCAGGGATTTTCTAGGTGCTGGATATAGAACAGAGAATAAGACAGATATACCTGCCTTGGATGCTTATATTCTCAAGAAGTGAGATAAGAAGTCGATAAACAAAATTTAGAAGGTAAAACACTCCAGTTCCAAAAGGACAAATATTATGTGATTCCACTTATATAAGGTACCTAGAGTAGTCACATGAATAGAGACAGAAAGTAGAATGGTGGTTGCAGGGGCTGGAAGGGAGTGGGGGATGAGGAGTTAGTGTTTGTTTAATGAGTACAGAGTTTCAGTTTGGGAAGATGGAAATAGTAAATTTGGATGTTGGTGATAGTTCCATAACAATGTGAATGTACTGAACTACACACTTAAAAATGGTTAAAATAGTAAGTTTTGTGCTATATATTTTACTATAATTTTTAAAAAGTAAAACGCACTATATTAGATAGGAAATGTGCTATAGAAAAATAAAGATTGGAAGGAAGGATAGGGAGGGCCACGAGGGAGAAGAGACCTCACTGTTACAAGATTTCTTGCCTGTGTTTGCTCAGGACCTGTGCTGTATGCACAAACACATGTCGGGAAGAGGAGTCAGAAAGACGTAAATCTTCCATCTGATTATCAGTGGGTACCAAAGTAGAGCTTTTATCATGTGCATTACTAAATTCCTGAGAACTGGATGCCTTTCATTCTCCAGGCTCTTCCTCATAAAAGCACAGTCATTGAGTGAAATCCTCAAGAAAAACATTGCCATCTCATGTTGTCACTCAGACCTACCATTTATCTTTCCTTGTCCACATTTCGTTTGACATAAGCACTCTCTGCTGTGCTTCATCAAAGAATTACAAGACCATTTGAGGAGGGTGAAGATAATGGGTTTTTGAAAATCAGATAATTATAACTTATTTATGCCTCTAATGTCTCCATAAGTCACTTTTATATCCATGGTTTCTTTAGTCTGGATTTATACTATTTACTTTTCTTAACACACAAAAGATAATCAATATGAATTCCAAGTCTAATTGTAGTCTTTTAGTAAATGAGTGGACTTCTATTTTTTTTGACATTTTAATATAAGCTTTTATTAAAGCAAATGTTTTCAAATCTTGAGATTTAAAATTTGATCCATATAAAGTCAAAACAACTGGTTATAAAGTGAAACTTCTTTGGCTTTACAGTGTCAACTGTACAGTCTAGCTGAGCTTTGTTGTTTAAAGGTAATATGGCTAATAAGAAAATGCAGATGTTTTGATATATTTTTTTTTTTTGCCTCAAACCAAACAGTTTTGTTATTTAGGGACACTGTGACCAGCAAAGCCTCATGAAATATTAAATCTAATACTTTTTTGTAATGTTATCTTAGTAAATTGTAATGATTTAAGATTTTAAAAATCTCAATGAAATAGTAAAGCTTTTAAAGCTTATTAAAAACCATCAAATTATGAGCCATCTTACATTTAGATCCTAAAGTATAGATTGCAAGCCTAATTCTTCAAAAATTAAAAGCATTCTCTTTTTCTAACCTTCTTCTGAGACAGACAAAAAATATATAGATTTTAGCTAAGATTGTAGCCTAGAAACAAGTGAGTCATCTAATTATAAAAGTGACATATGACCTAGAGAAGATGCTCCCATGATCATGGTGCTGCCATTTAATTTCCCTTTTTCAGTCTTTTTTTATTCTGCCAAATGGGAATCCTTTGGTATTTCAATTACTGTAAACACGTATTTGTAATATTTCCAACATTCTTAAAAAATAGAAATATTTAAGCGACTGCTAAATCAGAACCCTTGACTAAATAAATACTACTTGACCAGCTTCCGTGTTTTAAGGTCAATTATATCTAATGCTTAAAACATTTTAAGGCTGTTTCTTTCATGATTCAATCGCATTTTGGATCCTTTTTATCTTTTTATTTTCTTTTTTGCCCCACTTGTATGTTTACTACTAAATATGTTTGTAAGATGACCCCTTCTAAATGTGAAGCTGGTCTTCATTTTCATAATAAAATCCATTTGTGCAGAGCAATGAACTCTTTAAGGTTTAATTCTTTTAAGTAATTTTATTTATCTGAGTCTCACTTTCCTCAAGTGTAAAATGGCAAAAGCTCTTTTCTAGGAGTGTACAATGAGAAATGGTTTGCTCTCCTGCTGTAATTCGTAACTAATGCATACACCCTCCACTCTCCTATAGTACAGGCCCCAGTGAATTCTCATCTGGACTCCTTCAAAAGGCTCCTAACAGAGCTCCACCACCTATTTCTTCTCACTCTAACCATCCCCACAGGCTGAGCGGCAGGTATGCAGTGATGGGCAGGGAACTAGTTTACAGAATTTACTACAAACCCTTAAGATAGTGCTGAAGGCCCTAGCATCAGGACCTCAATCGGACCTTTCTTGCCTTCCTGTCTTTTTTCCCCCTGCACGTTCCCTACAATCATTCATTTGTTCATTCAGATATACTTACTGAGGACTGACTATCTGATGAGCACTATGCTACCAGCTAGAAGCAATAATGAGACAAACCAGATAAAGTTCCAGGCAGGCACTGCTTGTGTCGAGACTCAGGAGGGGAGAAGTGAGTTTATGGGAGATGACATACAGACCACCTGGCTCAAGCAGAGAGCCTGATGGTAGAGGAGAAGTTTAGAGAATAAAGTAGAAAAACTTGATAGGACCTCACGGACCTTAACAAGTGTGTCATTCTCTTAAATACAATGAGAAGCCACATCTATTGAATGGAGTTGCATTTCCCTATAATTCCTCACCCCCCAAGTCATTGTTTCTATAGTTCCTTCAATGTGAACTACACTCTTCATGTCTCCAACTCATAACCATTTTTCAGAACACGAGTTTCAAATGCCATCTCTTCCATGGAACAGCTCCTCCTCTCTCTAACCCAAATGGAGCTTTCATTGTAGTCATTTGTGTCTTTATCTCTTTTAAGTACTATGTGTGAAGGTCCAATATGGTAGTCACTACCTCTATGTGGCTTTTCAGCACACAAAATTATCGTGTGGTGAAATTATTGACCAAAATGTGGCTAATTTGAATTGAGATGTGCTATAAGTCTAAAATACATACCAGACTTTAAAGACTTGATACTATATATATATGTACAAAATACTCATTGACAATTTTATATTGATCATGTTTTGAAATAAAAATATTTTGGATCCATTGGGTTAAATAAATTCTAATGTTAAAATTAATTTCATCCTTTTTAAATTTTATTTAACATGCCTGGTAGAACATTTAAAATTATGTATGGGGTTCACATTATATTTCTATTGGAAACACTTTTCTAAACTATACACTTCCTGAATAGTAAATGTTTATTTGATTATGTATAGGTTTATCCCCTAAGAAACAAATACACTAGCTTGTCCATAGTAAAGACTCACTAAATGTGTTCTTTAAATTCATTGCCGTTTTCTAAAGGTTTTTAAAAAGTGCTTTACAATTTGAATATATGAAATAGATACTTTCTACCTGAGATAGCCAGAACTCTACAGTGAAGATAGTGGGTGGGGGAAAGGAACATATTTTTCCCTTGGCCTTAAGAAGGCTAATGTATGAGACATGAGGTGTGACCATGGCAAACACACAGGCCCTGACCGCTGATTGAAAAGGTTTCTTTGTTTCCAAAACAAAAACCTTTATTGCAGTGTACGGAAGGAACATTAAGACAGGAGGATCCTTGTGGTTTCTCGCTGTATCTGTGGAAAAAATCTGAGGTTAAGGTTTAAATTAAACTGACATTAAAGAGCCTTTGTAGTTACTATGTGTGTTTTAACATCTGTTGCTATTGCTAAACTGACACTGATCATTACAAATGATGGTTTATGAGTGATAGAATAAAATATGGTTTCCTGCTAATGGACATTTTCTAGTGTTGAATTGGTCCTCTTTAATGCTGAGACAGAGAATAAGGAAAATTATTAAAAGTACAGAAAACATAACACAGAGAAAAAAATATTAAGACCAAGCATTTCTGGTATGAGAAAAGGCATTTAGGACTTCCCAGTACCACATCTGTAATTTTATGGATTATTTTGTCTTGGCTGACTTCTCTTTATAGTTCATAGAAGCCTCCCATGGCTTCCCTTCATACACATTTTCATTTTTGGTAAGGGACCTTTGAAGATAAACAAATATTTTTCTAATTATAAGGTAGTGAGAGACACATCTTTGCCAATTAGAAAACTGATTCCGAGGATATTATGTCTTATAGAAAAGATGTTTAGTTCTAGACTTCTCTTCAGGGTCATTTTCTTACACTCTCCCATAGGAGCCTTCTGCTTCAACCAAACCTGTCTCCTCATTGACCTTTGAAATGCTGAAATGTCTGCTGTTTATCTATGTTCATCTCAGCCTCCACCCTGCTACTGACCAAGTGTAATCTCTGAATGTCTCACAGTCAGACACTCTTCAAAAGGTTGTCAGATTGCTACTGAAGATTAATAGGGAAAGGAATCTCATACTAGTCCCTCTCATAGGGTAACAGTAGCCTAAGGGAGAGGCTCCCATGCTCGGTGCATAGTTTTGGTCCAACTGATTGTGGTCAATATGACAAAGTAACATTATTGCTTTTCCTCAGAAGGAGCAGAGAGAGTGGCAGACACCTAGAATGAATAAACTCCTCTCTAATATACCATGTATCATACCTATTTATGGGAATGCTGTTTCTCTATATTCCTAGGCTCAAAGGACTTTTTTTCCCCCCAGAAATGATTTATTTAATGACATTGAGCATAGTGGGATAAAAATGTGTTTGAAAATTTGTTGTTGAGGTCCAGCACATTTTTTGGAAAGATTGCAGGAGGTAGTAGATAGGAATTCTTAAGGGGCTCAGACATGGATTCTGCATCTTGCTGAGTGACTTTAGGCAACTTCTCTGAGCCTCAGTATTTGTTATCTATAAAATGGTGATGATGTTGAGCTTGTGGGGCATTATGCATAAGAGGTGATGATTGCACAGTACCTGGGACACAATAGGCCTTGAAAAATAGAAAGCTGCTTTTAATATTATTGTTGGAATCAAGGGTAACATTTGACTTCATTTTTACTGAAATGAGTCCTTATTTTATTGAGTACTGAACATCTACGAATTCAGAATGGGGGAGAAACATCAAATCCAGGTTCTACAACCTCAGAAATTACATCATTCAGAAATATATTACATTGCAAATAGTCATTGATTAAATATGGCACCAAATATCCAAGGAAAACAAAACAATCTCCTAGTCAATCATTTGGATTTTAGTGTATTTGGTAGTCAACATGACAATCTTGGGGCGAATTGTGTAGCTTTTAATAATAATGTACATTTGTATAAACCTTTATAGTTTACAAAGTGTTCTCACAAACATTATCTTAATTGATCTTCACAATAACTATCCCGTTCTAGAGCTAGTTGTCTGATGATAATGAGCATGATGAGAATAATAATGATTAGAGAAAAAAAATAGTAATATCATCAGATAGAAGAGATTTTATCCTCAACCTGGATATTTTATTTGGTCCTTGCAATAGCCCTATCAGTTAGACAATATTTCAATTTAGTGAAAAAGGACATTAAGGTTCAGAAAGTTTAATAATATCAATAAAGTTAAGCCAGTGTTTCAGCCAGAATTCAAACTCTATCCTGCTAAATGCCAACAATCATGTTCTCCTCAGTATAACTGTATATTTTTTATACTTCCACAAGCATCTAACAAATAATAGGCTTCAAGAATGTTTGAACATATAAAAGAATGGATTTGCACTGGAAATGTAGCACAATGTCCCAGTTGAACCCCAAACTGTAAATTTCCATCCATCTATAGAATTGGAATTTACGCACAATGGCATGCATTTGTGCTTTTGGTTTTTAATTGAATAAAGAATAAAGCACTATATAACAATAAAAGAGTAATGGGGCGGGGCACAGGTCTTTAAGAATGGAGAGGGTGAAGAGTTGGGGGAAAATTCCATAGCATTCATTTTCCTGCCCACATCAAGGTACAGGTTGAGCAACACTGGAAAAGTGGATATCAGTACAAGACACTGAATGGTAGCATTCTCCAGTGCCTTTGAAACTCTGAGCATGAACTGTGCCACTTGGGGTTCTGGAGATGACCAGATGAGACAAAGAGTTGAGCAGAGAGGAGTCTCCCACCTCCTGACCATCAGCTTCTGCATGTTATCATCAGCACAGAGCAGCTAAGGCATCACAAGGATGCCAAGTAGTCACCACCAAAGATGGCCGGCCATCTGGCCATTGGGAACCAAAGAACTGCAAGCAGAGTTGGAGGCAGAGATGAAGTTGAAGAACACACACACACACACACACACACACACACACACACACACACACACACTTGGATTTATTTCCAGAGTACTCTGAGGAAAGACTGCAACCATAATTTGGTTGTTACCTTTACATTGACCTTGTTTGTACCAGTAAGCTCCTGAGGGATGGGACATATTCAAATTAGCGAATTAGATTAGTAAATAGTCACTTTAGAAAGTACTGTCAACTTGGCTGTTGGGAAAGAGAAAACTAATGTTTTCTTTGTGAAGAAAGAAGATACCAGGGTTGCAAAAAACCTTCATTGATTTGAGGGAAAAGGAGGAGAGACATTGAGGAGAAAGAAAAAACTGTGCATGACCTCCAGCAGTGGTTCTCAAAGTAGGGTCCCAGGAAGAGCAGCATCAGCTTCACCTGGGAACTTGATAAAAACGCAAAGCCTGGTTGCCACCCTAGACCTACTGAATAAGAAACTTGAAATGGGGTCCAGAAATCAGTGTTTTAACAAACTTCCATGTGATTCTGATGTGGGCTTAAGTTTGAGAACCACTGGCCTAGTGGAAGTTGAGAGAACTGGGGGTGGCCTACTAGGTGGAAGGGAAGGGAGCACTGACAGTAGTACTGTCCCTAGGACCAGGGCCATAGAGGTCCCTCTAGGCCGAGTTTATGTAATGCTTCCTTGAATGACCTTGTCCACCAGCAGGCAGCAGAGTGGACTGAGTCCAGGCCCACACCTAAGACAGCATTAACTCCCTGTGCACCACGCCCCCAGTGTCCACCTAGGATTTTCTGTACAAATGGTCCCAAGCCCTCTTCCAGAGCCCACCCTCCTAGGTTGACCTCTGGGTGCTGTTTGGGGGCAGGGTTGGAGTTGGAACCTGGGCCCCTGGCAGCGAGGTGGAGTTAGGTGGCCTAGCTGGTGCCTTGGACAGCTTCTGGAGCCCCAGAGCTGTCAAGGACAAATTGCCTACTCACAGTTTTATCTAGAGGCAACTTAGGTAACCCCGGTTCTAACTACTGACCAGCTGAGAAGAAAAAAGACCATAATTTTTCTCTGAAATCTAGTCTTTGAGAGAAAAGCAAGAAATTCTATAAAAATTGACTTTAATGTACTTTAAAGAGTTAATCTTTCTTGTTGCCTATTTATATACTGCAAGCTGAATTGTTCATTTAATTGCCATTCTGTAATATGCTTTTTTCCTAAGCTATTATATGTGTAATTATGAAATAAGGTCTGAAAACCTAGGTTAACTGGAAAATTAGTATCAATTGAATATCAATTTTAGAAAAACTTCAAATTCTAAATCAATAAACTTTTCTTCTAGTCAAGAACTAATTTTTTTAACACATGCCAGTTCTGAAGATCTTTAAATATTTTTGTTAAAAATTTCTTCATTTCCAGGAAAATGAGAAATAGCCAACAATTAAGAGCACATGGAGATCTTAGGAGCTGGAAAATATATTCAATTCTAAGCTTTATTATTTTTTTCAGATTGAGATGAAATAGTACTTTGCCCCTTTTAGAAATTCATTGTTAAAATATGTCAAAGTCTACATCCTACTAATACAATTGTATATATTTTAATAAAATAAAAGAAAGTAGAAACAAGGTCATATTAACCAGTGCTAGAACACTTACAATACCCTTAAGGAAACTAGACATAGAGACTTAAAACAGGTATAATTTCTGTCTAAGAACTAATGATTAGAGTTAAAAGATGTCTCGTTTTAAATGAGAAAATCCATTATATTCATCTCTAGTGGCAAAGGATAATTATTATATTGTAATTATATTTTATATTGGCTCCATATTTTAGCCAAAGTTGCTTAAGAGTAAAAAAAAATTATAGCAAACAACTGCATGAAGTATATATTGGGGAATGTAATATTCAAGGGAAAAGCCTTCTACGATTATGTGCTTGTATGATGGCACCCAGAACTGTGTGCATAAGACACACTTAAAGTATATATTTCAAGGGCATAGTTGGCTGATTTCTAAGTCACCTGCTAGTAATTTTCATAAGATTCTCTTAGTAATTTTGAGCAATGCAGACAGTAGCATTAGGCGTTACAACATAATGATGCCATTCGTGCATTTCAAAGATAGTCTTTTTTAAAATTCAGTTATTGAGTCTATGCTTATCTAATACTGAATTTGTTTTACTGGCTATAATCTTACAGAGAAATTTATGGCAATGATATATTGCTAAAGACATTGGGTTGAGAGATGCCGCATATTTTGGTAAGAAAAACACTAGTTCAAAGTCTATAAACTTGCTAATTTTGTCAAAGTTCTGATCTGTTACAGAATAGTTGAATATCAACAAAGCATCAGCTTTATCTTCTATGAAATGAGAAGCATATGAGCATGAATGTTGATAACTATGCATGGTGGAGCTTCAATGGTCCACAGATTAGAAATATTATTTATGAGTCACAGTGATGTTCTGGGAAGAACAGTTATAAAGACTGTTATAGAGAGCAAATAAAAATGTAAAGAGTTATAAGGGAGGGACTCATTTAATGCCTACAACCAAAAAATGCATTATTTTGGTATTTCCCTTCACAGAGTGAAAGATTGGTTAAACTTTGTCACTGATGTGCTCTCTGACACTCATCAGCTGCCTTCTTTAAAAGAAAACCACATGGAACTTTTGTACATGGGAGGCCCAAATATGTCTTTCTGTACCTCCATCCATTGGTTCATCTTTCACATAATAACTATTCAAATACTGGAAAACTGTGGGGGTTGGGGCAGGAGAGAGAGAGATTGAAATTAATTGGCTCACATGATTGTGGGAATGAAAAATCTGAAATGTTTAGGGCTGACCAAAAGGTTGATGCTGTAATCTGAAGGTAGAATTTCTTTTTCTCAGGGAAATCTCAATTTTGTTCATAAGGTATTTCAACTGATTGCATGAGTTCCACCCAGATTATCTAAAATAGCTTTTTTAGTTCAAGTTAACTGATTGTAAATAATGATCACAGCAAAATCCCTTCACGGCAATAGATTAGTGTTTAATTTAATAACCAGGTACTATAGCCTAGGCAAGTTGATACATATATCTAACCATCACAATCTTCTTGCCCATTCTTCCTGCTCTTATTCGGGTATTTACTAGTTTATCAATACCCTTATTCAAATCAAAAAAGTCTCAAATCAGTATTTCAGATTTGATTTAGCAAGACAAGATCAGTGTATCACCTTTCTTGTTTTGGCCTCAATGTTTCTACTGATAGAGCCTCATTCAAGTAGTCTATAAAATGGATTAGATTATTCCTCTTAGGCTTGGAGTGAACTAAAATTCATGGGACTTTTTCTAAATGAACTGCTTTTAAGTCAGTCTCTCTCATTCTACATTTAGGATAAAAATAATTAGTGAGTTGACTTGTCATAGTTCAAGTATAAAAAATTTAGCTAAAGTACATAAATAAACTTCATTAGCATGTGAATGACTTTCCTAGTACAAATTATATGTGGATTATAGAATGTCATAATTGAACAAGATTGTAAAGATCTTCACTTCACTTCACTCTGCCTATACGTACCTGAAACTTTCTTTAAAGTAAGTCTAGCAACTAAAAAATTTCTCTTTTTTCTGTTAGCCAATTTCGTCTTTGGAAAGCTAACTATGAATAATTCAAAATTAATTACCCTTATATTTGTATATTCATTTTATATACTTACAGAGGACTCACATCTTCTCATCTACAATTGACTTATCTTCTAATCCTTACCACTTGTTAGATAGGTAAGATCATTACCTCTTACTGTATGAGAAAGCACTCAAAGGTTAAATTACTTGTGCAGAGTTACACATCTAATATCCCAGTACTGGGATACGAAGATAAACACCAAAATGGACAAAAATTAAAACTATGAATGGGTAAGTGAATGAAAAAGTTGAATCAGGGGCTTAAAAATGTGGTTATGATCTAGATTCGAAGAAGCCATAACAGAAAATGAGGCTGTAAAATTCCCAAAGATTGGGTCTGCTACTTTATTAAGATCCCACAGGGTGACATGTACACACATACTTAGCAACTATTACAACACATATTTACTGAAATTGATCCACGCAAGACACTGCTGGGGGTGCCAAGTGACACAAAATGTGCAAAGTGAAATCTTTATCCATAGAGAATTTACAATCTAATAAGGTACACAATTAAGAAACTAAATTACCACCAAAAAAAATCTATCCATTCCTTTACCCATCTTGTCATTCAACAAGTACTTAGAGATTTCTATGTGCCTTCAAGACAGTCATGAATAAGATGTAGGTAATAAAATGGTAATGGGAAGTATACTCTACTGGGTAGATATATCTTTATGAATAAGACTGGAAGAAAACTCTGCATCCAAGAGAAAAAATTATGAACACTTAAGGTGAGAATTCCTAGTAAAATAGGCCAAGTGTTTCTACCCCCAAACATTCTTATGCTGGTCCTTACATGTTTCTGGGGAAAATGACTAGGCAGGCAACAGCTATAACCAGACCAGTGATTTTTCAAGAAAGTAATAAGTGAAAATAATAAAGCCTGAGATAATCAGGGAGGTAAAACTAATACCAATGGATAGAAAGGCAAGATGCAACTGGAGGTGGAATTATTGGCCACTCCCCAAATCAAATAAATGCTTTGGAAATTGCCAGTCTGAGGATGTGTTATGAATTTTACTGTAGCATTTGAGGTTATGTATACCCTCTTATAAAAAGAAATAGCAATAGTAGTGACAAAGAAATTAGTTTTACAGACTGACCCTCAAAAGAATTCCCAGGGTATAAATGAAATCTTCCTATTTTATATATTCATGATGAGTTATTTCTCCTTATCCTTCTAGCATAATATTATGACCAAAAAAAACCTTCTATATTTCTCATAATCCTGGGGGGAGAATATATCTCATGGTAATTGCCTATAAAAATAAATACTAGCTGGAATAATTAAAGAGTTGTAAGCTATATATGAATTGTGTGCTATAGAGCATGATAGATTCACACAAGAAGTTCAAAGTAAAATGAAGTTTCAAGGAGAAAGATGCATTAGGGAGTTGTAATAAACATTTATGAAGATGATTTGAGAGTCAAGTTCTAAAGTTTGGGTAAGATTTGGCTTAGCAAAACTGAGATGAGGTTAGGAAGAAAGGGTACCCCCATTGACAAGAACATATGAGTAGCCAGAGGCTCAAAGGTTAAAAAATACAGGATTTGTTAGGAAAAAAGAAAATCTGTTTTGGCTAGTATATGGCCCAAAGGTAGGCAAATCATGGGAGATAGGACTGTAAATTATGCTAGGACCAGAGAATGGAGAGAGAACAGGTAAAATACTAATAATAATAATAATAATAATAATAATAATAATAATAAAATTTAAAAAAAGTTTTTAAAAAGTGTCTTGGCCCTTATTCAGTAGACAACGAAGAGTCATTGAAGGTACGAAGCATGGAAGTAATATAATCAAAACTATGTTTCCGGAAAGATAGATCTAGCAACAAAGTGCAGGGGACATTGAAGTGAGGAAAAGGAAGGAAGGGAATTGAGTAGGAAGGCTAGTCTGATGTTGTTGAATCACCACTTAACCTGTGACTTCTGGGTTCCTAAAAAATGTTCCCTATGGAACTCAGAAGAGAACATGTGCTACTGAGCTAGATGACTGCTAAGCATGATCCTTCATTCAATCAACAGCATCTCTTTACTATTTGGTTTACTGGAGTCGGGCCTGGAGTTCAAATTCCTTGTTTCCACTAATACTCTAAGTTTTCATTTTATTTTGTTTTAGCGGATTTAGTAGCCAAATTACCCACAAAAATTTATTCAATAAATTTTATTCCATGTTTCTGGAAAATTCTTCCATATTTTTTCAAGATAACAGAAACAATGAGTGTAGACAGACTAGACTTTCTAAGCAAGGCTGAGTATTTATATTTTTGCTTACAAGACTTCAGTAGGCTACTTAATGAACATCTATCTACCTATTAATTCCAAATCTGTATGTTAACTCAATACCTGACTTGTTTTTTGAATATTAGTTTTACAGTAAAAGATTGGCACAGCATGATGATCAGAAGTTTCTACAAACCACCTTTTCATGAAAAATGTTATATACAAAGCTCTTCCTATAAAGCTAAAGAGTTTGCTATTTCCTTTGGGGATTTAATGAGGACTACATTAATATAATGCAACCAGTGCATATTTCTGGATTATATACCCCATTTCCATTTTTTTTTCTTTGCCAGGTTAGTTCATACTACTCATATCGATTTCCACTGTCAGGTTACACCATTTCTGAAGGAGTGAGGTCACTAGTTTCTTTCTTTGCCAGTATCTTTCTCTGGTCATGCCCCTTTATGATTATTATTATTATTATTTTGCATATTTCAAAAAATGCATCTGTGCTGGGAAAAATTTTTGCTTTTTTCTTCTCCATTTAGAATCATATTAACAGTCATTTTCCTGTCTCAATTGTCCTGAGATCACAGTGAGTTTTCCAATTTCAGCAATTTCTATGGGCTCTTCAAACATCTGCTATTCATTCTCAATCCATTCTCCTGTCATCCGTATTTTCAGAACCTCATACAATCTTTGGATACAGTAAGTACTTAGTAAATATCTGTTTATTAGCTTTGACTCTCTTCTTGTTTTCAGGGAACAATTAAATCCTACCATTTTCTTTATAAAGTATGAAATGAAAAAATAGAATACCAAAATAGAAACCAACACCAAAACAGCACAAGCATCATTTGGAGGAAAACTGGTTTTGCATAAAATTAAAACTGAGTGTGCTGTGCAGCTTCTTGTTGTATAAGAGGACTCAACAAAAGGAGCAGAAACATCGGAGAGTAGTAATAAGCAGTAATAAGATGTTAATCATCTTCCCTTTCATTCAGTATTTTCAATTTAATTAAGTAATGTACACAGTTCAAATAAGACTTGCTTTCAGTCTCCATTATTGCAATTTCAATGGATTTTCTAACCACTGCCTTTAAGATCATAAAATTATTTTAAAGGCCTTGTGGGTTTCTTTTTGTTTGTTTTTTGTGTTTTTTTCAGTTTATCTAATGGCAGTAATACAACATTATGGAAGAATGTGATTGGAATGCCAAGCAGAGAGAAAATGTACTAGGTAAAGCAAATGCTATTGATTCATTCAACGGACCTGTGCTGAGGGCTGCACACTGCAGAAGTAGAGGCATCCAAATCATGTTAGCAGAACTCCAGTGAATAAATAGCCTTGAATCTGTGACATGGCTAGAAAGGACTGCAAGGATTATCTGTTCCAAGCCCTTCATTTTACAGATAAGGGCACTGAAGTTCAAATGGATTAAGTGACTTGCTCAGTCAAGGTAGTTGCAGCTAGAACTAGAATCCAATTCTCTTAATCCCATTAATTATTCATTTCTATAGAAAATCATTTTTATAGCTTAAATTTTTTTTTGTTGTTTACTAAATTGTGAAGAAATCCAAAGCACTTGCAAAGTAACTGCTTAACCTCAAACTAACCAAAACAATATTGTACTGCAGCTTAGTAACCTGTCTTGCACCTGACCCTACCCTTAACTATAAAAATCTATTAAATTCATAATATACCTAAACTATTATAAGAATTAACAGCTATCTGAGAAAATAAACCTCTGACACTATGTTAGAGGGGGTGGGGAGACTAAATAAAGGAAGGAGAAGGTCTTTGAAGGACAATACTGTAAAGCAGCAGTCCCTAACCTTTTTTGGCACCAGGGACCAGTGTTCTTATGAGAATCTAATTCCTGAAAATCTGATGTGGAGCTGATGCCGTGATGCTAGCACTGAGGAGTGGCTGCAAATACAGGTGAAGTTTCGTAAGCTTACCACTACTCACCTCCTGCCTTGCAGCCCAGTTCCTAATAGGTCCTGGGGTTGGGGATCCCTGCTATAGAGCTCCAGTAGGGGTTAAGGAATGACATTTCCATGCTGTAATTATATGCAAAGGTAACCCCTTCCCAGTGCCCTCTCCTGGTCTGCCAGGGACATCCTACTCACTCTACCAGCCTCTGAGACTTCTAAGGCTCCGCCCATTTCATGCTCCATTCTACCTTTTCTGACCTTCACCCAGGTCACATAGAACTTAAAAATAAAATTTAAAAATTTGTAAAGCCTCTGGTAAGCCTTCCTGTTTTAAAAGCAATCCTGGGTTTAGAAACACATGGAGTGTATGGCCATGCCACCCTGAACAAGCCTGATCCCGTCTGATCTTAGAAGCCAAGCAGAGTCGGGCCTGGTTATTACTTGGATGGGAGACCACCTAGGAAGACCAGGTGCTATAGGCATAAAAAATAAAAATTTAAAAAGAAAAAAGAAAAAAGAAACACATGGAGAAGATATACATTCTTGAAATGCTCTCTGTGCACACTGCTCTTTTCTCTGGTCTAGACTGCCTGTCTCCTGGACCTACTGTAATTCATCCAGAGTACAGCAAATCAGATCAGATCAATCAAAAGTTTAAAATTCTTAAGGTTTCTCTCCCTAGGAGTTAAGGATAAGGATAAGAGTTTAGGATTTCAGCATTCGAGCATTCAAAGGTCAAGTCCCTTTGATATCTGACCCCTTTACGTCTTTGGCCTTCTGTCTTGCCATACATGTTTACCTCATGATTGGCGCCAGTCAAGCCGTCTCTACAAGCATGCCTTTAAATATGCTATCTTCTCTATTCAAAGCCCATCCCCTATACTATTGGTCCCCAGCCCTATACTATTGGTCTCCAAAGATGAATTCACTCCAGCTTGAACACTGTTTTACAGCTATTGATTTCCTTACTTATTCTTAAGAACAGTTGCCTCTTATTTTTTATTCCCTGTACCTGGCATAGTACCTGGCTTTAAACCAAACAACAAAATTCCTTCATCATTTACTTTATGCTGGGAGCTGTGCTAAGCTCTGGGGATAGAATAGCGAGCCTCTTTCCTTGGGGGCTGCAACTCAGAGTGAAGTCAGACAGGAAATGGAGAGGGCATATAGGTTAGGAAGAGGGAACACACAGAGAGAACTTTGTAAATGTCCCATTAATGAATATGTGAGAGAAAATAGTGTCTTGGTCCTTGTGAAACTTGCATTCTTATAGAGAAATAGACAGGAAAGCAGAGCAAACGTGTTTCCATTTAAACAAATAAATGCCACAACATGCCAAGGGGTGGTGAGACAAGAAAGGACTGTCTTAAGTATGTGACTCTTAGCAGCAATTCTCAGATGGACAAGATAGGTCAGAGGGAAGAGTCAGTATATAATTAAAGATGAAAGAGAGCGGTCTGTAAGACAACTCCAAATCAAGTCATAACGTAGAGGATCTGGATGCCCTGAGGGCACCATGGGGGATAAGAATTCAGATCCTAGGGGACTTGGTATCCCAAGAAATTTAGATTTTATCATTTAAATGTTCTCTAATTTATGTGGCATCTGTTAGTGGGTCATGAAATCATGTCAGTGGGTTGCAAACAACACTGGGGTAAACCAGTTGTTTCAGTTATATTTCTATATTTATTATACATGTATATGTGCACAGGGAATTCTTACAGTACATCGGTCCTGATCAAATAGGTTTCAAAGCCACTGATGCTAGCTATGGGGAACCACTGAAGAGCTGGGCATTTAAAAAGATGTGGTTCCAGTAAGAAGAGATTAAAGGACAAGGCCATTTAGAGGATGGCTTTAGGAATCCAGAAGAAAGACAGTAAAATAGTGGCACTTGGAGAGAGAAAAGGAGATAGACTTGATATCTAAATAATAGATATATTTGGTTATTCATCCTTCCTTTCCATTTCCACTGCTACAATCCTCGATTGGTTCTTATTATTTCTTTTATAATCAGTTTCTGACTCATTTTATTTTCTTGACCATCTTAAATTCATTCTTCACACTGCACTGAAAAACACACCTGATAATCCCACTTATTGCCCCATGATCCAACCTTTCTATTCAGCTTCAGTTCTTGACTCTCTTCTTAGGACTCATTTTCTATACATCCCATGCAGATTCTTGACTCTATATTTTGGCTTTTGTTGTCCTCTCTATTGAAAAAATTTTTCCATTTTAAAGGCTTTCTTTAACCTTCATTTAGTTTAACCATTACTTCCTCTAGGAAGCCTTCCCTGATTTCTCCCAATATGACCAAATACCACTCCCCCCCCATCTTTTCTCCCATGATATTTGTATAAAATTCTCACGACATGGAGTCATAACTGCAGTAGTAAATATTAACCAAGCGTTCACCCAGTGCCAGGCACTAAGTTTACTTGCATTACCTCGTTTAGTCCTCACAAAACCCTTATGAGGATGGTATTGTTATTATCTCCATCTTAAAGCACTGGGGAGGCTCAGTCAGTTGCAGTGGTGCCAGGCAGTATTGTTCTAGAGCTCATGATTTTAACCGATTGCTGCATTATACACTTACTGTGCTATGATAAACCACAGTATCATGGATCAGTCTCCTCTGAAATGTAAGCATCTCACTCAAAGATCACTTAAGCAATTGCATTTCTTGGTGTCCCCACCACCCAGCATAATGCCAAGCAGGTAGTTGAACTTCTGTTGAAACCATTTCGCGCTGCAGAGTGAGGAAGCCAGGCAGGGACTGAGAAGTGTTTGCTGGATTTGGCAATGAGGTTTATTAGCATCTTGGTGAAAACTTGTTTCAATGGAGTGTAACTTTTTTTCATGTACTTCACTTTAGTTCCAGCAAATATTAGGTGATCCATAAATATTGTTTAATGGATAAATTGCAATGGATTTAGGAGTGAATGTGAGGTGAGGAAATGGAGATCGTTTTTTCATGAAGCTTGGCTAGGAAAGAAGAGTTTGGGGTGACGGTGAAAGAGGCTTGCCGAAACGAGGAAATCTGTGGATTAAAAGGAGATCTTAAGTTTTTAGGTAGTCTGCTAGCTTTTTAGAGAGATTGCAGGAACAACGTACTGAATGTCCTAAGAGACAGTAGCCAAGAGAGGGAGAAGTTAAAAATACTGGAAAAGGGGATTTCTTGGAGGAGACAGAGAGCAAGTTTCTGAAGCACTGGTGGATGAGCTGTGGACGTGGGAGCCAGGTTCTCTCCCAGTGACCAGCACAGCATTGCCATTTGCCCTGAGCCTTATTTTTCAATTCCAAAAGCAAATAACACATACTGTCCCCTAGAGATATTATATTACCTGAAAATTCTTACATCCTCTTTCCTACTTTTTTTTTCTTTTTCTTTCTTTCCTTCTTTCTGTTTTAATTGTCTAAATCCAAACTAAAAGTCTCAGTTGCATAACTTAAGGAACCACAAAACTTCACCTTTGTTTCAAAAGAAAGACTTAATGTCAGTAAATTCCTGTGAGGGTGTTTTTTCTACTTAAAACTTGGTGGGTGGGGTGCTACAGAGGGAGGAGAAAGAAGGGGAGTACAGGGCAAGGACGGTATTTGACGTTTCATCCTCACAGTGACAAGCTGGCTTCCGAGGAGAGGGCTGGCCGCCATATGAGGGGGTGGAGTTGAGGGCACCGCCCCCTGCGAGCAGCGACATGGAGCAGAACGAAGAGATGTGTCCTCCTTCCTTCCTCTTCCCCTAGTACTCTCTGCCACTCAATCCCCCAGACTGGGCCTGGGAAAACACGAGGTTAGACCCTGAGAATCTAGAACAGGATGCGACTACCCCGGTCAAGGCTGAGAAGACAGGACCTGAAAATCCCACAGGCCACAGCAGGGATCAAAGGGGAATTCCAAGCGACAGTCAGTTGCCAGGGCGTCTGCTCCGGGGAGGTGTTGTGTGGAAGGGAAGTCGTTCTGTAGAACATGTTTATTATCTTGCTAGATGATGATAGTGAGGTATGTTAGGAGCCTGTACATAAATAAATATATATAGTGATCACCAAAAATAAGCAATTCCATTTTCATTGCCTACTATTTGTAAGGCCATGTGCCAGTCTGAGGAATCAACAGCCAGTGAGCATAGAAGTCCCATAGTTTTATGTAAACAATAGACTGTAGATGTTCAGAGAAGAGAAAACTATATAATGACCAGGTATAGCTAGACTGAAGAAATCAGATTACTATCACTGACCTTGTATCACAGAACTGTTGTATTTTAGCAGCCATGCTAGGAAGTAGTCCCAGGCATCAATGTGAGAGGAATTTGCTTCCAGGAGCCTTCTCCTGAATTACATTAATGTCATCATCAACCTGGGGTCTGACAAGGAGTAGGTATGGTGATGCCTTTTTATAATCAATTGAATTACCCAAATAACTTCACTGGAAAACTTGCTTGACTGCAGCCAAATTAGAAGTTACTGTGGCATCATATAAACAAAGTCAGTTTTCTGTACTGAAAAGATGCCCCTCTGGCAATGGAAGAAGTTGTGTCCAAGTCAAGTTCACTTGGATTTTAAGGAACAGACAACTCTTAACTCCCAGAAAACAGAAAAAATAATGATGAGACTAGCAGACACTGCCTATGGATTCACAAATAAATACCTGAACACTCTATAGTTTTTCCATATCGGTTGGTATTATTATCAGCTAAACCATTATAAATTAAGAGGAATATTTGTTTACTGTCATGTAATAGCAAAAAAAACCATACATGGTAAATCCCCAGAAGCTGGCAAGTTTCTTTAATCACATCTGGCTATTTTCTAGTCTGAGAGATTATTGCTTTGGGCTTTTTTCAAATAAATTAATTAATAAAATCTGGGCAGATTGAATTTAGCAATATACATACATATATATGTATATATATACACATATAACATATATATATGAATAGTTTGCATATACAATGTTCTGAATTTAGCGATATATATATGTGTGTGTGTATATGTGTGTGTGTGTGTATATATATATGTGTGTGTGTATGTATATATAAATATACATATATATATATATGAATAGTTTGCATACACAGTGTTCAGTAAGAGTAGCTGTATGGTTAAAAGACACTCACTCCAGTGTCTAGAGAGGTTGTTGCTTCTAGTCTGGTGGAGTGTGGAGAATAGTCTCTTAGAAACCCCAGGTGCACGAACTCTTGATTTGTTCAGGGAGGATGTCTTGCTCCAGTCTATGTTTGTTTACAATGTTCTCCACAAATAGTTTGGTAGCTCTGAATAAAATCATGGCCCAGGTGGCCAAAGAACCAGGTCTGAGGCTTGTATCCGGGCATTCATTTTTCTCACACACAGAGCTGCAACAGCTATCTGAGAGCCACGGTGACTGGTCTCTGAGGGGCTCTGAAAGCCGCTTACAGTCAGCAACTCCCTCCAGCAGAGCAACTCACCGCCTAAAGGAACACAATAAGCCAGTTATAGCTTGAATTCCCTCAGGGGCAGAGGGAGCATTTCTCCACTCAGCAGTTTTGGAGGGCACCTTGCCTAAGTCTAAGGCCAGAGGGAGCGCCCCATGCGTTCATTCACAACCCAGCCTCTCTCAAGATCAAGTAAACATCATAAACCCTGTCATTAGTCAGCCCATAAAACCCACTTGGGAGGCTGCAAAGCCAATGAAATGAGTAAAGGAGTAGCAGGCAAGGAACATATTGAGACCAGGATGAGGACTTAATAAAGAGATAAAAAATTTCAAGACAAAACTTGCAGTTTTGTGCCAGCAACAGTGCTGTTACAAAATATATCTGTTTTTGTAACACCTTTATCTCTGATGCTTCTGGAGAAATGTAATCTTTCTAAATTTTTCTTGCTACATTCTCTGTGGAAAGAGAGTGATTATCATCTTCCTGTGTCCATAAGGCTCAAAACAGTTAATTTGTTGAAGGTTATTTTGTATCATGGGCCTTTCAGTGAAATATCACCCTCACTCACCCCTTGTGGCCAGTGAAATGTGTTAAGGCACAGATAATATACCTGCTCTTTGAACACTTGAGTAAATTATATATGTCAGTAAGTTTAACTGAAATATAATAGATTCTAATAATCAAAGTCCCATAAATATGAACTTAACACCTAGACACATGCTTCACAAGAAGATTCAGGCAAGTCGCTGATTTTTTTTTTTTTCTTGGAAGACAGGTAGACTATGGCTGTTTGTTTCAAGTCTCCAATTCCTATTTGCCCCTTGAATTTTCCCCCCTGAAATCCAGGTCTGATGATGCATCTTCCTATCGGATAGCTCACTTGAATATCATAGCCTTACCACCTCTCAGGTCTTACCACCTCTCAGGTCTTTACTAAAAAGCCACCTTCTCGGGAAGGACTTTCATTCTCATATAATTAAAATTGAACCCTCCCACTCCCAGTATCCTGCTCACTTGTTTCTGCTTTATTTTCTCCCTTACATATTATAATTTACTTATTTTATTAAATAAATAATTTAGTCGCTTAATAAATAAATGTATTCCCTTAGCCATAACTCAAGCTCCATGAGGGATCTGTTTTGTTAACTGTTGTATCCTTGATGCCTAGGTTAGGCCTGATACATAGTTGCTCTTCAATAATGAACACTGAATGAATGAATGGATGAATGAATGAATGAATGAAAGTTAAAATGTTGAAAGCAATGGATTGTTGTTTTAAAAAGTTAGAAGATATAAAATTATTCTATTCCTACTTTATAGAATTCTACTTCATACTTATTCCACTTGATAAGAAACTTCAAGGGTCAAGCAGTGACTCTCAAAGGTGTGGGGTAAACTTGATTAGAGTTTTGTTTGGATAACATTATTTGTTGGCTTGGGGTTTTTTGTTTATTTGTTTTGTTTTTTTAATTTAAATGCCCTTAGCAGTTTGCTACACACAGTCCCTACCACTCCCTATTTTTATACACTGATCATGGGGTTTTACACACTTACTGTCCCCACCAGCATCTGAAGACATTGAGTTCGCCAGCCATACCCTAGTAGAAACTAGTTCAATGATTTGCTTAAACCAGTAGGTGTAGTTTTGACCACATGATAATTTGCAGGGTGACTTTGGGTATATTATTGACATTTTGGGGTCTCTTCTGACTCTGAAATTATATTAAAATATCTGTTGGTTGCTTGATAGCCTGTGTTCAGGTCATCTGAACTATTTTGGGAGTTTTTAGCTGAGTATCAAAAGAAATGACAATTCCTTATGTGATTCTTAATCTCTATGGTTTCTAATATTCAACAGATCATTTAAGTTTATAGATCATTTGTATACTTTGAAGTGAGATATAATGTCTCTAAATGCTTGTCCTTTGATAGAACCAGCCTATAGCCTAATGAAGGTTAGATTCAGTTGCATGGCCATTCTTTCATTATAAAATGAATACTTGTAAGATGATATTGCATAAGATTTATCTAAATATAGTAATCCATAATATAAAATTTGCATTTTAGTATACCAAGATTCTTATTCAGTTGGGCCACACAAATTCACTTGAAGACAAGTCTTTTTAAAATTCTAGTCATAATAACCTCAAAGTTAAATCTATTTGGCAAAAGAGACATTGAAAGTAAGCCAAAATAAAAGATTGATTTTAAGATGCAAAGTTGGCAACTGATCAGAAAGGGTTACTAAACTTCAAGCTCAAAAGCCTCTGAATAAAAATAATAAAAAATATTTTCCATCTCTAATGAAATTTAGCACTTTTTAGATTGATCAAAAACATGTGATACTGACATCAAGAAGAGAGATTCTATTGTAGTCTCAAACTTTCAGGATTTTATTTAGACTTCCATTAATAAAGCAAATAAATATTTTGAATGTACCTACTAATATGCTTATTGGGCCCTAAAGTGCAAGAAATACTGATGGAAACCTCCCAAATGTTAGCATTAGGGTAGTTAACTGAAAAAGAAAAAAAAAAGATATTTTAAATGACTTTGAAAAGAATACATATAAATAAAGCAAATAAAGCAATTAAAAGACACTTATGTAACCAAAGAAATAAATATGATGATTTTAATTGCTTGAGATTCTTATACACTTTTAAATAATTTATTCTTTAAAAAAATGAAAGGACAGGAGATTGTAAAAAGAGAGAAACTAAAACAGCCGTAATCCTAACAATGAATACAACAGTTTCTGTTTGGCCTGTTACTTTCTTGTTTTGTTTATGGATAGTACATATATATTTTCATTAGTAACTATAATAACTGAAAAATTCTGTATTTGGCTTTTTTCATATAATTATGTTCTAAACATATTCCACATAGCTAGTCTTTACAATATTTATTTTTAGTGATGGCATATTATTCCATCAAATTGTTTAAACAATCTTTTGCTATTGCTACTGTAGTTTATTTCTCAGTGTATTTTTTAAAAAGTTAATTATAGCATTACCAACTAAAATTCGATACTGTGAATTTATTTCTTCTTCCTTCTGGTATATGCTAATTTTGCTAATTGGCTGACAATAAAATAATACTCAGGTGTTTTAAAGAGCATGGAAAGCCATATTAAATCAAAAATTTCAAACATTTGATTACCACAAGCCTTACAGTACTTCAATGCTTGTTCAAATTGCATGCTCATAAAGGATTAAACTGTGGATTCAAGGTGCCTAGATTCTGACTTTGCTCAATACCAGCAATATCCCTCAGGGAAATTTGCATCATCCCTCTCTGCCTCTGTTTCCTCATCTGTAAAATGAGATTAATAATAATATTATTATTATTAATTAATAATTAATAATAGGGTCTGTTCTGAGGATTAAACAAAACAATGCATGTCAAATACTTAGGACACTGCCTTTCATATTTAAAGTGCTATATAAATATTATTTCTTTTAATATTAAAGTAGCTTTATATCTTTTGAGATAATTTCTTAGTCAGAAACAACTTCTTTCATAATCAAGTTTTTGAAATAGTAAAATATATGTTGATTCATTTAGCAGCAATTAGAACCTAGGCTATGGGCTGGGTATATTTTCTCTAGTTAGAATAACTAGTAATCCACCTTAGAGATTTGTGAACTACCATTATCTTGGCATAATTATAATAGTAAGAGTCAAAGTAAAATAGTCACCATCTACTGAACACTATGTGCCAGGCAAAACACTTGGACATTTAAAACATTGTGAAATCTTTACAATAACATGAAAAAAGTATTATTACCCTAGTCTTACAGATGGGGAGACAGACTCAACAAGATTAAATGACCAGCCAAAAAATACATACTCTTGGATTGCCAATGGTCAGCATTGACCAATCTGGGTTATGTTTAAACTTGAAAGATAGAGAAGTTCTGAGACTGAAATTTCTCTTCATGAGTATCCATCCAACAAATTTACCACTGAAGCCTGGTTGAACATCAAAGGGAGTCAGATTCATTTGTTTTTTCTTTTCTTTTGCATGGTATAGGTACGAAGATGGATCAAGAGTCCAATGGTCAGTGTGGACAAGCATCAGAGTCCCAGCCTGAAGTGCACAGGCCCCTCGGGGGTGTACGTCCCACCTGGGGAGCCTGACTTCGAGCCTTCCTTGTGTCAGACATGCCTGGGAGATCACGCTTTCCAAAGAGCAGTTCTCTCTCAGGAGAAAGAGTCCTGTTCATGGGAAACTCAATCTGGGTGTGAAGTAAGTTTATTTTTGCTCTGGATCTAGGCTCCTAAAAAGATTCTAGGTCTTTGTTTCTAGGTCTTTGTTTTTCTTGTATTCATGCCATACTATGCTCTCTCCCAACCCCACATTTTTAAATATACATTTATAAAGCTTCTGAGGAGGATATAGAATTGCAGCCTTTGTTAGCCCATTGTACTATATATATATTGAATTAATTAATTTTACATTTTAAATTACAGTTGACATTCAATGTTATTTTATATTAGTTTTAGGTATTCACCATAGTGGTTAGACATTTATATAATTTATAAAGTGATGCCCCCAATTAGTCTAGCTTCCACCTGTACACCCCTGTGACTATTTTGTAACTAACAAGTTGAACTTCCTTATGGCTTCACCTTTTTCATTCACCCCCTCAACCCTCTTTTGACAACCATCAGTTTGTTCTCTATGAGTCTGTTTCAGTTTTGTTTATTCATTCACTCTGTTCTTTACATTCCACACTAATTTGAAAAGATACATGTATGTATATGTTCATTGCAATATTTACAATAGCCAAGATATGGAAGCAACCCATGTGCTCATTAATAGATGGTTGGATAAAGAAGCCATGGTACATAATACATACAATGGAATATTGTTGCAAATGAAATCTTACCATTTGCAACAACATGGATGGACTTAGAGGATATTATGCTTCGTGAAATAAGTCAAACAGAGAAAGACAAAAATTAAAAATGTTTATAGCAGTTTTAGATCTACAACAAAATTAAGGTAAAGGTACAGAGATTCCTGCACATCCCCTGCCCCTACACATGCATGTCTTCCACCACTATCAACAACCCCACCCAAGTAATACACTTGTTACTACAGATGAACCTGCACTGATGCATCACCACCGAAAGTCCCCAATTTACATTAGAGTTCACTCTTGGCTCTTGGCGATGTACGTTCAATTAATTTGAACAAATGTATAATGACAAGTATCCATCATTAGAGTATCATGAAGAGTAGTTTCGCTGCCCTAAAGCCCTCAGCACTCTACCTATTCATCCTTCCCTCCTCCCAACCCCTGGCAACCACTGATCTTCTTACTGTCTCCAGAATTTTGCCTTTTTCAGTTATCATACAGTTGGAATCATATAATATGGTGTACTAATTTTTTAGACTTTTCCAAGATCGATACAGCAATGTTTGGGTTAAATAGAAATTCTCATTAGTTGTTTAATCACATAGAGATTAATTCTTGTATGATGGAAGAAATATACCATAATAGTTATCTATAAATTTGTAGCTTCCATTGAAATATTTAGCACAAAATAATTTGACCCACAACAAAGCAGTATATCAGCTTTTCACTATTTTTCTCACATGTACTCATATTTTTCACATATCTTCATATTTTTACTGAAACTTATTTTTCTCTGCTGCTCCAAAAATTTTCTTTGTCTTTTAATTTTGCTAATCCAAGAAAGCCAGATAATTAACTTATCTTGCAAGTTCTAAAATTTCAGAAATTTACAGTTGTATTTTTAACTTCTAACTCAATTAGGTTCATATTTATTCCCACTTTTTAAACCAGTAGATTAAATGTTTATTATTTTTAGTACTATCTTACTGATACAAAAACACATTAAAAAGACAGAACTTGTTATTAAAAGGTAGAATTGTTCAGTACATCATAAGATGTTAAATGTTTATAACTCCCTCCCTCTTTTTTTTTTTTTAAAAAAAAGGTGTTTTCCAGAGGTAACGAAATCACTTAAGCTACTAAAGGAAAAGATTTAAAATCCTTGAATCTGAGTTCCCTTTAACTCTGGGATATCCAATGTCTCAGAATCTGTTTTTTCATGAAAAAGTAACATCTGCCTGCCTGCTTTTGAGGGTTATTGGAAAGATCAAATAAGATTAAAAAATATGAAATAGTTTCTAATCTATAATGTACCATGCAAATATAAATCATTTTACTTATGTTTGCTGATTTATATATTAGCTAAGCCTATCAGTCTGTAACACTAAATTAGACTTCCATGACTAGGTTAACACTTTGCTGATTGATGAACATTTGTCATGGTGCATTGATTGTTTAGCCAGACAATGGCTCTACTCCAGGTTGGTCATAAAAGGTAATAAATAAATAGATTCTAAAGACAAGAATTGGCTACCTTTTTCTGTAAAGGGCCAGATAGTAAAGACTTTAGGCTTTGCAGGCTATACAATCTCTGTCATTTCTATTCAGCTCTGTCCTTGTAGAGAACATAGCCATAGATAACATATAAATGAATAGTGCTGACTGTATTTTAATAAAACATTTATTTACAAAAACATGTAGCTGGCCCACCAGCCATAGTTTTCAGACTCTTAGACTCTTAGAGTCTAAAAGAGTTTTCCAACTCTTTGGAGTGTAAAGAACTATTCTTAACTCAGAGGCAGAGAGAGGGCTCTGCAAACGCTATACAGAGCACAAATGTCTAGGGCTAAATGTTTACTTGAGAGCGTACTATATGCTCCCTTTGTTAGAAGCTGGTGATAGATTAATGAATAAATGGAATTCCACACAAGAAGAAACAATAGACAAAGAGCTGGAAGAAATTTAAAGTACACATTGTAGTTTATTCTTTTTACTTTATCTTGGATAATAGGATTTACAATGGATTACCTGATTCTGACTTTGCTGAATTTTTTTTTCTAACAGTCACCACAAATCAAGAAGACACATCTATTTTAACATCTTAAAAACAAATCAATACTTTGTGTTTCTGTAGGGATTAAACCATGAAATAGTTCTCTGAGAAGGTACCACTGTCCTTTTAGGAAATGGAGTTCTGTGATTAAAAAATGAAGAGGCTGTTAGATGCAGAGGCCTGAGAGTAAAAACTCCAAGCTGTTCCCTTGACAACTCCTGATGTGGATTATTTTAAGCAAGTCATTAATTCATCCTTCTCTCTCAATGTTCCTTCCTATGAAAACTGAGATTATTCATGGTTGATATTCACTTTCTTTCCAGGAGTTTTTTAGTAATTTGCAGATGAGATGGGATTGTTAAAATCTTTTGTAAATATAAACTTATAGTTTATATTTAGAGTACTGGAGTTAGGTAACATTCTGGTGTCCACTCTGCCACAAGGTCAATACGTGATCTTGAACAAGTCACAAAATCTCTGGCACATCATATGACGGGCCTAACTTAATTAACTCTAAAGCCTTTTTTAGTCTAAAATCCTATAGGTGGATTTTGATGACCTATAAAGGAAAATAAATCCTGTATTTGATGTGTAAAGATAAAATATAGATTATGAAGTGAGAATGTTTTTAAATAAAACAAGAAAGCAAATCAAGTGCTAGTTCTTTATGAATAATTGTGGGGCTTTTCTTTCCCCTAAATTTAAAAATAGTACATTCTAAATGCTGCCTTTAATGGCCAAAAATCAATTGTAGTTTGTTTGTGCCAGGCCTTGCCAATAGTCCAGTCAATGGTCTTTACACGTGTTTCTCTCATGGAAGAAAATAGAATATGCATATTGCCAACAAATTACCCAGAACAATAGCAATATTGTGATGTTACTAGTAATGCTGTCTGAAATGGAGTGTTTATAAATTAAATAGACCTTTCTGGAAGTGAGATGGAAAGATGATAAACTGTTACTGAAGAATGCATACTAGTGGAACTCAACTTGTAGTTTTAAGTCTGACATCAACTTTTAGGCCATAAAGAGACAGAAACCAAAGGAGTTTTTCAATGAGTACATGCTAACTAAACATATTCACAAACTATGTTCTCTACCATATCTCTCTCAGCACCTACAATAACCAGATCAAGTTGGAAAGGAAGGAGAGGAGTGTTTTAGAGTAGAACTGAGGAAGGAAGTCTGGTGTTAAAAAAGCATAGGATTGGATGAAGATGGCAGCCTGAACAGATAAGGTCATCTCTCCTTTCTGCCTTAAATGACAAAGCACACACACACACATACACCCACTATTTAATTTATAATAGTGCTAGAAAACAAAGTATGTCATTGTATGAATAAGGGGTAATTAAGAATCTCTGAAAAATAGATGGCAGGTAGGTAGGATTATGAGGTTAATGTGGAAACCACAGTCAAAAATAATCACATCATAGAACTACAACACATAGAGACATTGCAAACTTTTGTGTTCAAAAAGACCCAGTAATTTGAAACATAAAGATATACCCAGCAAGTCCTAATAAAAAGGAAGTAGTTTTAGTAATATAAATTCAGACAAAGTATAGTGTAAGTAGAAAAAAAAATTGAAAGAAAAAAGAATATTTCACACTGATGAAAGATATTTACTAAGAAGATAAAGCATTCACAAACTTCTGTGCACCTAACGATATAACACAGAAATCTTTAAAGCAACAACTAATAGAAATACAAAGAAAAATTGGCAAATTCAAGTCATAAAGTTTTTATCATTCTTCTCCCATAAATTGGCAATTTAAGAAGATTAAAAAAAATGTAAGGATAGAGGATTTTAATAAAGCAATTAACTAAATATGATTTATGTAAAGATTTGTATCTAGTAAACAAAAAAATACTCATTATTTTATGCATGCATGGAACTGTCACAAAAACTAAGAATTAGAACACAAAGCAAATCTCATCAAATTCCAAAATGCAGGAATTATACAGATCACACTGTATTACTGATTATGATTTGATAAAATTAGAAACCAACAACAATATGAGAGCCAAGCACCATCCCCAGATTATCCACCCACTTGGAATCCATGAACACCCTTCCTAATAACTCTGGGCTTCCACAGAAAATAAAAAAGGAAGTTAAAAATTATTTTAAGTGCTTTGCTACCAGGAAAATGCAGATCGAAACAATGAAATAACATTTGTTTTTAACCCATCAGATTGTCAAAGGTCAGAAAGATCGATAATGTCATATTGGTGAAAGTGTGGGCCCAAACACTTTTGGTGGAAGAGGTTTTTTTCCTGGCAATGTTTCTCTATTAAAAAATTTTAAATCTCATACCTTTAATTCAGCAAGTCTGTGCCTCCATACTTGTTTATGTGATAATGAGGATGAGCACAATGATATCCACTGTAATACTAGAAATGGTAACAAAAAAAAAATGGTAATGTCAGTAGATAACAAAATTGTAAACTCAAAAGGGATTATTAATTATGACATATTTATACTATAGAATCTCATTTAAAATGAGATCCACATGTACTAATATATCCCAAGGTATATTAATTTAGGAAAGCAAATTGAAGATGAATATGTCTCTAGCATGATATTACAGCCATGTCAGGGTATGTATATCTATGTATGTGCATCTATCGGTGTGTGTGTTTACATGTTTGTACATGTGTAAATGCAAATAAAAAGACCTAGAAGTATGTATATCAAACTGAAATGGTGAATACCATTTTCAAGGGATTAAAATTGAGAGCTGATTAGGTGGGAAAGCATAGTCAAGAAGGATTTAGCTTTGTCTATATTGGTTGAATTTTTTAAGACCATACTGATATATTTTACTTATGGGTTTGGGGAAAATACTATACCCACTAGGAGACTCACTTGTAGAAAGTAAATATAACTCAGTCTTATTGGTAGAAAGTCAGGCATCAATCCCAAAGATGATTTCACACCTTGAGACCATCCCATCACTCCAAAGAAAGGCTCTTGGAGAAAAATGGAAAGCACACAATATTTATGCTCCCATAGCACCTTGCTTATATTTCTGTGAGTCAATTATTTTGCCCAACCCTGTGTGATGTTTGTTCATGTGCATGTCCATTTATTCTCTAAGCTTCTGGCAGCCATTAAATTTAATGTGTTTATTTTTCTTTCTCTTCCCTGGGCTTTGCGTACATGCTGTAGAGTTAACGTGTTCTTTTTCTCTTTGCCTTTTTTAGCTAAAATTGAAATTTTCTTCATACAAAAAAAAATTTTAACACAAAAAGGAGAGACTAAGGCAGAAAATTCTGCAGCCCATGCTGGTCATAAATCACATGCATTCCAGAGGGGCTGCAGGCCGAGGGCTCATGCCTGATTCTCATTAATTTGCCCTCTCATATGGGATAGATTTGGCTGAGTGAGGATTTCCTTAGACCTCTGTCTTTCAATTCAAGACAGCTCAAAAAGTGCTTAGTCAGCGACCAACGGCTGAAGCCAGGGCACTGTGTGCTGTTTTTAAGGCCTAGTGAAGTTAGGCCTCTGGAAGGAGCCAATCCACTTGGAGAAGCTATTAACCACAGAACTAAAACCAGAAAGATTAACATTGAGTCTTTGACGTGATTAAATATAAGGTTACTGCCTCTTCTTCCTCCTTAGCAAATCACCAAAGAAAATAACAGAAGACACTTTTAATTAAGCCGACTTCTTCACACAGTTCTGGAAGAAAGTCTGTCCTCATTGTTGATTGTGTTTCAGATGCCTTACCTCTGTCTGTTAAACTCCCTCTGTCCAAGTTGGTGCACCGTTACTTTTATATTTCTTCTCAAAATTATTGAGCTGTTCCTTTGAAGCTCAAGAAGCTCCGTTGTAAAGTGGTCAGCTGAGGAATAGTTTCCATACTGACTTACTTTCATATTGTCTTGAGTTTTTCTGATCTTTCTTAAGAAGAGGCTATAAAAAATATACTTGAGTCAGCCAGATGGCTTTATAGATTTATGGTTTCTTTCAATTTACATAGTAAAAATGTTTTTTTTTTTTTTTATGAAGGCTCTAGAGAATAAAATAACATTGCTTCAAATTATCCTCTTCCCACAGTTTTCTGCTCTTGACATTAGGGTCTCTGGGGGATGTCTGCTGATTTCTCAGCTTATCAGCCACGATTGTCCTTGTTCTGCACAAAATTTTAAGTCAGTAATTATTAAGAAATTATTCATACATGAAATGAAAGTTCAGACTACTAAGGGGTGGGGTATAAGAAAACCTCCTTTTCTTTTGCTCCATATACTTAGAATGTGATTGAGGGATAACATTCTAGCCAGGATGAAACCTGGACTCTACACCCAGCTCTGTTGGAGGGTCATGAGACCTTATGCTGCTAGTGACTCGAACTCCTGCAGTTCACCTGCAAGTCATGAAAAATAATATAGTGCTGCTCACTTCACCTGGCTGATGAGAGGATGGGGATCAAATGAAACAGAACATGTGGAAGCTCTTTAAAAAATAATCATAAACAGTATTTGAAATATTATTAGTTGGCAAATATATCTAAGGGTAATACAAACTGAAAAAACTTTAAAGTGAGTAAATCAGCCTTTAGCAAAACATTCATCACATTTTCAAGCTTTCTTAATTAAAATAATAGTAATTAATAAAAAATACTACCTGGAAAACATATCTTAGGAAACATGAAAAATGACAGTATATTGCCCTTTTAAATAGTAAGAATCTCTATAATTACTATGCCAGTATTATGTGAATATTATTATGCTAATATTGAGGCAGAATTGGGAGAAAAAAGATTGTTTTACCCAAATAAAAGTTAGAATTTTTTTCTAGAAAGCCAGTATTAAAATATACACATATATATTTAAGACAGAAGTATATAAAATAGAGGAAACGCTACTGGTTTCTTCTTGAATTTTTCCATATTTTCTTCCCTTTTTTCTACAGTAACTTGAAATGTCCTCAGTAACTTTTTAAAACAATTCTCTTTGGCTGAGAGGTAGAGGAAAGATGACTTTGTTATCCTATAGCTCCCGCTAAGAGCTATTGGTCAGCTGAAATTTCCATTTTTAGATTTCATATTATACTGGCATCATTGAGACTTTAAAAATAAAGAATGTCATTTTCTGTACATACCAATTGTTTTTATTTGTAATTTTTTGCATTCTTTCAGTTTTCTTCATTTGCACTTGCTTTGTACATGATTGTTGTAGTAGAAAATGATATTGAAACTGCCTTTGTTTTACTTAACATTTATTGGAAACATTTGTATGTTGTAACATAAATTTAATAATTATTATTATTATGTCACTGCATAAAACTGACACCATCTTATGTAACTATATACCTACTATTAACATTTTAATTCTATTAATTTTTTTCTTTTTTTGATAAGGCTACAAATGATTTTGTTTCTTCAATTTGAAAAAAAAAAAAACATTAGGATAAATCAGACCTTAGTATAAATTCCCAGTAGTGGAGTAGAGTTTAAAGATAATTATGGTCTTTGCCAAAATACTTTTAAGACCAATTTAGAGAGTCACATCAATAAAAAGTTCATCTGTCTTATATAAATAAACTTACTACACTAGCACTTCATCCCTTGAAGGTAATGGCATGTTTTAATTTTTGATAATTAAATAATACTTCAGTGACGTGATATGCATTTCTTTGATTACCAAAAGAAGTTAAGGAATGTTTCTATTTTTTAATTTATTACTTGTAATTCCTCATGGAACTTTTTTTTTCTATCCTCGCCTCTTTATTTGTTGGAATTCTGCATTTATTTTATCAATTTAAATGAATTATTTCTATGTAGATTTAAATTCTCTTTCAATCCTATCTATGGCAGGTATTTTTTTCCCCAATCTGAGTCTTAGTTATTACATGCTCAAAAAGGATTCAGGTCTACTTTTTGTACTTTTAGAGAGCGAATATCTATGTTAGCTTAAAGCTAAAAGAAGCACACTCTCTTCCTTCCCAAAAGGTCCTGTTGCCAACAGAAAGATTGCATGTGAACGAATGCCAGGTCTTGGGTGATTATGGCTTTCTGTCTGTGCCACGTGCACATTTGTATCTGGCCAGACAGCTTGATATCCAGGAAGCTGGCTTCTTCTCTTCTAGGAGTATTTCCATGTTTCCAGTCTGTGTTTCCAGGGCTCTTAGTGCCAGGAGGCCACATCCATCTGACTCAGTGCTGCCCTTTTTTTCCAGTGGTGAGAGCTTAGAATCTGGAGGGGAGTTCTGCCAGGATACAGGGCACAGGAAGAGGCAGGGTGGACTCCAGGTCACTAGCTGTCCCCTCTAGGCACCGATCAAAGAACTGTTTTATCCATATGTCTCTGTTGTATTTCTAGACATGATTCAAGTCACAAAAATTAAATTTTAGAGTCAGAATTTTGGGGTAAAACAAGTTTATGTCTGCACTCATAGTTCACTTTACTTTTATTACCTAAGTTCCCCTATGAGTTACAGCCCACCAATATGCCTCCTTCTTAGGCGATATGTCTAAAAAGGGATAAGGGAACCCATCCTGGCTATTTAGGACATAAAATATTCCAGGAAAGTTAATCCCTGCCCTCTCCTGGAACTCTCTAGCCCACGGTTGCTCTTACCCTTGGGTTGGAGCATATTTTGTTGGCTTTTGTTGTATGTAACCAAATCTTTCCTGCTTCTGATTTAACTTATTCCTTTTAGTATAGTCTTTCCCAGAAACCATATGGCTACTTTCCACTAAAATAACATCATTTCTTATTAGGTTTGAGACTTTGAAAATTTTAAAAGAAGAATTTTTACAAACTACTAAAAATGTACAAGCAAGACAGAATTTAAGTGATAAAGTGAAGATTAATTGTATTTGATTTTTTTTGCAATTATTTCTTTTTCTCAGTGTTTACAATTATGTATTTTTCCCTTGGATCACTTATTAAAATGATAGAATTTAATATATTAAGTTGCTTCCCTACAGGATAAACTACTCAATAAAAAACAAGATAAACAAACAAAAAAAATTTTTTGAAAAATATTTAATGATTATTTCTTAAAACAGTATAACTTAATTTTAAATTTCATTTTGGGGGCCTGAAAACACTCTTTTTATAAATTTTCTTTTAAAAAAAGGAGTAAAAATGATTAATTTCACCTTGATATTTTCTATTCTCATAGAGTAAATTGCTTCTTGTTCATTCTGCTTACACACAGAGCCTTGGAAAAATACTTAAATGTACCAAAACCTACATTTGTCCATGGTGTTCAGGATAAATAAATCATTCTATTTTCACTTGTCACTGAAGTTAGATCCCCTTGTCTTTGCAAACTAGCACATCAATCAATCTATTTTTAGGCAAGATTCTAGCAAAGCACAATTTGGGTGACATCATCTCTTTAGAGACTTATGACCAGCCAAAGTCCACTGATATCATATGACTCAGCTGTATTCCATAATAAGGTTAAACTTTTCTTATCAACCTTGAGTAGCAGACATTGGTAAAAGAACATGTTAAAACTCTCTTTGAGGTCAAGCCAAGCTCCACAGCTTGATATCTGTAATTTTAATTTACTTTTCCAATGTCTGTAGCCTTAATAACTATAAATACACAGTTCTATTCTCAGTTTCTTCTTTCCTCTTATGATGGTACATTGTTTTTCTGTTGATCATTTCAAGAGATTCACCTAGATTTTTACTTGGGAGAAAATACAAAAATTCAACACTTTTGGCTGGTTTAGATAAGAAGCATACAGATGGCTCCATTGTTAAGTAACATGAGGCTCAGGGTTTATAAATCCTTGCAGAGAGAAAATGTTAAGTGAATTAACTTCGTGGTACCAAAAAAAAAGAAAAAAAGAAATTAACAGCCACTACAGTTCTCTTCTTGGCTTAGAACTGTGTGTATCAGCAGCACCGAGATGTTTTTAAAATAAGCAATCTGATATAGGCATGAAAGCAGACCTTTCCGGGAGTGACCACCTAAACAAACGGTTACAGAGACATCAGAATGCCTAGTCCTATCCCAGCCCACCACAAAGCTTGGGTTTGTTGTTAGTTTCTATGATAGCAAGGCAGTAAGTATGACATGCAGTATTTCCAGTTAAGGGGGAAATACTGACAAATAACAAGGAATTTATAATTCACTATGATACGTGCTCCCATAGGAGGTATAAATTGCACGAAAGAGGGGTCCATATATGGGGGTTAATTAAGGCTCCAGCAAAGTAGAAATCTAAACTAAGAAGTGAAGGATGAGTAAATTAATGAGGAAGATAAAGAAGGGAAAGAGAAGCCCAGAAAAATAACCAAAGGTCTAGAGAACTGAAGTGACAGTGAATTAGAAACAAGGGAAATAAAACTGAACGGAGAATCAAGAGTTCAGATCATTAATACTTTTCACAAGGCATCTCAATAATTTACATACTATCCTCAGGAAACAAAGATCTATTTAAATGTTTCAGTCACAACAGTGTTGTCATAAGGCATAAGGAATGGATAGGAGAGGGCCAAATTCCAGAAATTCTTCTACTGGAGATTTATGGCTTTGGATTAAGTTTATGGCTCTGACCCTGCTAAGGATAAATATGCTGGAGATTTAATACAATAAGCTTAGTTCTTGTTTTACAAAAGGAAACACAAATTTTAAATTCAGGAAAGGGTAACATTAACCAAAGAACTCTCATTACTGAGATGGCGAAAAAAAAAATGATTCACAAGAAGAGTCTGACACCATGAACAAACTTTGTTATTTGCCAAATTTGTCATTATTTAGTGACTGAAGATAAAAGGCAAAATTAAGATATGAGAGAATTAAAAAGCTTTAAAGAGGGTAGTAGTTGGGAGGGAGAAGAGAATAAGGAGAAAGAGGCAGGGAACACTTTGTGTGGAATTCAAGATTACAGACTATATTCCATTTTGTTTGACTTGAGAAAGCTAACAGTCTCTTGGAGAGGTAGAGCCTACCTGGGTCGGAATCAGAGAGTTCCTTCTGTTAGGACTCATTATATATGAGTAAGCACAAAGCCGCAGGAGGCGGAGGAGAGTAGGTGTTTCTAAAATGCCTGTGCATGGGCGTCATTAATCTTTGTATGGAAGATGGCATTATTGACTGTGTATCAGTGTTTAGTATGCTTCCTAGATTAAAGGCTGGGTTTGTACTGCTCTGTTTATACTCTCTTGCCTAATCTCACTGAAGACGAATGGGACAAATTTTTTCCCATAGAGTTGGAGGCTTAATCTAACTGACATTCCATGGGCTTAAACAGGGAGCCTTGGCCTTTTTGCGCAATGCTCAAATCAACTATACATCTAATCAGTCTCATCGTTTGTGATATATATAAGAAAAAAAAATAACAAAATTTGAAGAAATGGGGCTTTTTTTAGTGATTTTTAGTTGCTGAAGAATGCGAAAGTTCCAATTTTCTTTATAATTGAAATCATAACATCTGCAAGAGCTCTACTGTTTATCAAGGCACGAGCAGAAGTCACAGGCTATATTTCATGAATTAAGTCTAAAAGCTGTAGGTACTTTCATGAAGTCTCATAATGAATTTGTAATGGTTATTATGGATGATAATATTTATTTAGACAAGTCAGAACTATCAAGTACAAAAGATGTTTAAAGCAAAGATGGCATACACTATTTTGCAAATGCACAGGCTGAAATTATCTGTAATTTCCGTGAATGGCGTAAATTGTGTGACACAGACTTGGCTCTGGCTTTCATTTTCATGGTAAGGACAGCTTGTAAATCAATGACATGACTCATGGGTCTCAGGCGTGGTGCATCAATCTAGCACCTGCTTTTCCAATCAGTCAAGTTACATTCGTATCCGGACACAAATAACCATATTATTAACCTTAGCCACCAAAATTAATCTTTTAGTATTGAGAGGATGTGCAAATTTAAGTTAATAGGGTTCATTCTCTCCTCATGGCATATATATTCACTTAATTTATAGAAACAGTGGTGTTTCTTTCCACTGAATATCTCAGAAGTGGATGCCATTTGGGGTTTTTGTGTTTGTGGCTTTTATGTGAACCGGATATAGGTAAATTTTACAAAAGGCCACAGCAGACATGACTTTGAACTGAGGCCATGTGACTAGCAGCAGCATGCTACCCTAACCTCACTTTGGGGAAATCCAAACTCCAAAGTTGCCACACAGGATATTTCATCAAAAGAGGGATTTCCCCTCTGCTCTGAAACAACATTACTTTCTTCCCCTTCCTCAACTCTACAGCACAAAAATATTCTCAAAATGGTTAACAATTTGCCCTGTCACAAGTAACTGTATTGGGGCAGAAAGAAGTGGGGATAGAGAATGAGAAAAGGTTTGAGCACTTAGGTATGAAAGGTCAGTAAGAACAGGACCACCTAAAACTCTGCTCAGCCCATCGTGTCTCTGGCCGTACTACTTGATAAAATCCAACAGTAAAAAAAAAAAAAAAAAAAAAAATTATCACTGGCCCACATGTGTATTGAGCTTAGTTTTGGTGTCAGGTCTCAGTTCGAAGCCCAGCTCTGACATCATGTATTCTTGAGATTCCCTATCTATAACATGGGCAGTAATGCAAACTAAACCGGGTTGCTGTGAGGTTTAAACAAGAGAGTATATGGACATTTACTTCATTTGTCTCTGCTTCCATCTTCCCCCAAACTTCACCCTAGTTCCCCAGACCTAAAAGGAACCAAATAGGTCTACCCAATGAAAATTATATGGTGATTCTGAACTATGTGTAAAGTCCTTAATTTACTACTTCTCTTTACCTTATAATTTGAGTCAATTGGATATGACACTTATTAATCATAAGCCTATATCTTGTGTCTTTTTGTTCAGCAAAAAGAGAATGAAAAGAGGAAGTAGAGATTGCAAAGCAAGTACATTATTAAATCAGCTTCTGTCAGTATAACTTGTAGAACAAGTGAGCTTTTTACTAGTGAACGTATTTGTCAACTTATTTCTCGTCTCAGTTGTTATGTCTCATTTCTGAATCTCAGAGAAAACCAGTGGAAAAATTAGAGGAAAGATCTTCAAGTTTTCTTCCTCCAGGGCAAAATTTTTAGGATTTCCTCCTCCTATTCTGAAGGTTACATCTCCCCTGAAGACTTATTATTGACAAAACCACACAGCTCATTTGCACAACCCTTACTGTGATCTGAAATGTGCTCACAGAAAAAGAATTCCACTGACATTTTGTCTCATTGAACTTCAGCCCCCTTCAGAAGGGTGGATTCTCTACACAATCTCAGGACAAGGCATCTCAAGACATCGAGCAGGTGTGTCTTTAAGAGATAATTGCTCCCTGGAAGACTAAACTAATTGGGCCTAAAATATAAATAAAACCACAACTCCTAGGATATTTTCATTGTCAGTGTTTCCTCAAACTCAATTTTATTATTTTAAATGCTAATCTCAAGACTTAATTTTTCTTCATCTATAAAGATAAAAATGCAGTAGACTTTTAAAACATAAATAATAATTATCAGTATATTGATGAGCAGCATCCTGAACTTTCTGAGCATAAACCAGACAATACAATTTTTTTGTGTGCAAGGTTAATGAGTAATACAGATTAGAAAATCATGAGCAATTAAATTTCTTCAAGAATCACACTTTAAAATTGTAAATTACATTGAAAATAACAAGCCTATAACTTGGTACATAATGAATGACCTCAGTTACACTTTTATAATTTATTTTTAATATGCCTTTATTCAAGTGTTTAGAAATAAACCTCAATTATTAATTTATTATAGGTGGCATATATTCTTTATTATTCTCATGTTAATTTATTATTATTGATTCCATATTTCCTACACCAAAAGGTGAAAACTAAATAGGGAAATATATCAATGACAACACTTTTAAGTATTTTTATTTGAAAGACATGAGACTCTTTTTTAAGAGTTTTGTTTGTTTGTTTGTTTGTTTGTCTTTTATCACTAATTGAAATACCTAGCCAGACTGTCATTGTATAATCTAGTGCATACTGAGGAAAGATTAATGTTTTAAGAATTTAAAAAATTCTAAGTGTTCAAAATGTTATAAAGCAACACTGGATAAATTTCACATGTTCAAAGTAGCGTCACCACTGACTCAGACCACCTATCTCCTTCACTCTTTCTTATTGCAAAGTTCCAGCATCTAGATCCCTGCCAATAGCTTCCTCAAACTGTTCCACTTGGGCTCTGTGATTTCTGAGTATAGCCTCACTGCAATCACTTCAGCTCGCTCCATCCCTCTCACGGTTTTAACCCCACTCACTTCTGGTCTAGTCTTCTCCCTCAGCCACTCTATTAATCCCTTTCTACAACATCCCCTGGGACTGTGGTCAGCAAACTCCATTAAATTATTAAACTTTTCCTCAAAATTTCCCTCAGCCCTCTCATTTTGTTATGCAAGATCGTAATATGTGGCATATATTAAACAGAGTTTGTTGGCCAAGTGTTTTTTAAAAGCCAGGTTAGACATCTCAGAGCCTTCATTTGGGTGATGTGCTCTGTGAATCCTCAAGAAGACAGAGCCTGAGCATTCCCCCAAATACGTTGGACCAAAAAGCTCTTTGAAAGGAACATCTTCTGGAAAATGCTGCCTCAGTTGAGGTTTGGCTTTCTACTAACAATGACATTGTCTCTGACACCCTCAAGCAGAAATCAATGGCTCCTTCTCCAGTCTCCTCTGCCTGGAAGTCAGGAGCTTAGTCACTGCTCTCCAACAGCCTTTGAGAACTTCACCACCTTTACTCAACCACAGCCTTAATTATCACCTACTAACCTCCTAGACACTTCTTCCAATCTTTTAATCACTTTGGTGCCTGATGTAATCATTTTCCTCTGTACTTCACAGGCAATTATTCTAGACAAATTCAATATTCACACTCATGATTCAGCTAATAATAACAATGATAGTAGTAATAATAACTAATATGTCATTTTTGAATATCTACTATGCACCAATAAGTATCTTTAACAAGTGGCATGCATCATCTCATTTATTCTCCACAACCGCTATAAGAAAGAGGTATCATTACTTCCAATTTGTTAATAAGGAAAATACATTATTAACAAATCCAAAGATATACAAATTATTAAGTGGCAGAACCAAGATTCAGAGCCATATTTAACTTATCTGAAATGTCTTTTCCTGCTTTATAGTCATTCAAACTTCTTTCACCTTACCTTTCTAGTTCCATTCTTTCATCAACCTATAGGTACCTCCATTATCCTAAACTGCTCCTTCTCCTAGTTTTTAAACTCTGCAGTTTGCTCTTGACTGTGGCTTTCTGCCTTCTGATCTCTTCGTCACTATCACTGTCTGCCCTTCTCCTTCATAGTGCCCTCCAGCCATTTTCCTTGAACTTCATCATGTAGATGCCACCATTATCTGCTGAAGCTACACATTCTCTTTTCATCTACTGGAGATTCTTGCAGTGTGTTTAATGTGGGCTTGACCCCACAAGCTGTGCATAGTTTGCAGAGAGCTTATAGCAGAGATGGCACCTGCTTAATTTGCTTGCAGGATTATAAAGCACAGTTATAATCATCTTAGAGGTCATCTTTGAGTGCAGGCTTCTTCCCCAAGGATGTGATGCCACAAAGCAATATGCTTTCCCAGAACTGAATTCAAATTCCTCATTTCTCAATTGTCTTTCACTCAGTGCTTAGTAGATATTCTATAAAATCCCAAATTCGTGGAATATTAGAATTAGAAGAGACCATAAAAAATTTATAGCCCAACTCTTTTATTATACAAATTAAAAAGTGGGGCCTGGAGGAGCCCATAAACCAATATTATCAACAGAAGTTGCTGGAAGGTTAGATAAAGATAATAGAATTTGCCTACGCAAATGTATATGTGGATAGCCACATTGTCAAGAGAGAAAACAAGTAGCCAGAGATTGTTTAATCCAGAGCTTAAATATAAAACTCACGAATCAAGAATGAGAATGCTACTTTCGGAAATTGCCATTGTGTCACTATTTGGTGTGATTCAAATTCTTGCTTCCAAATAAATCTTACCCTCCATTTCCTTATCAGCAAAATCGGCATGGCCTCTGAATGCCTTGCAAAGCACAGCTATTTTTATCATTTATGACAAACCAGGAGTTAATGTAAGAAATTATATACATATATAATAGCAGCGGGACCAAAATGCTTTGCCTGTAGCATTTTGAATTGAACGGAGATCGGAAAATACAAAAAATAAAACCCCAAACCCACCAAGTATGGTAAAAGGGTACTGGACACCTGAAACACCCTCTGAGCTATCTGTAGGGAAACTGAAATTTACAGCAATAACTGATCACATGTTATAGACATATTGCCAGATTCTCACAATTGATTCTATATATGTAAGTAAGCTGGCATATGCTAGCTGTGTAAACTCATAAAATCACTTTTATGTACTAAAACCAGCCACATTCATACAATGAGATTGTCCCAAATCCTCAATTGGAGTTATATTATGCACTGTCTTAATTGTTTTGACCAAAAGTTATCCGTTTGAACTGAAAACTCTCCTACTGCCACACAAGTTCAAAAAGGGATCTATTTTACGAATATATTCCTGACTATTTCTTCTCTGCCAGTTGTAGGTACAAGCTTATTATTAAATACTCTGTGCACATATATTTCTCTTGGTCACTCACTAGTTAAGAAGCTGGTGTATTATCAGAGGGAAGTAAGGCCAAATGCTTTTTATAGCAGCACAATGAGGTTCTTTCTGGGTGAACACTTCTGTGTCTGGGTGGGACCCTTTTGTCCAGATTTCCTTTGCACCAGATGGCTGTCCCTCAAAGCTCCTGGAATCATTAGGATTCCAGATGTGCCTGCTTCTATCGATCTACGGTAATGTGACTGTAGCTCTCTTCTTGCCAAGTGTGTGACCAGCTATGAGACTGTACATGCTTCTACTATATTTGATCATATTCATTTTTAATTTTTGATCCTGAAAATAGGCATTATGCAGTATTTAAAGATATTTAGAGTTTAAGTAGTTAAAATTTTTCTGTATAAATTGTGTGTTCTAGAAATGTATTGGTGAACATCTGAGACAGTCTAATTCCCAGGTCCCAGAGTTCCAAGGCGTCTCCTCTCTTAATACATTGAACTTGTCCTAAATCCAATTATACTCCTTCCATTTTGCAAAATAACTCATTCTGTGTGTTCGTCAGTAGGATGTACTTTGATATTAGAAAAAAAAAGTTTTTACTTTAATGTGCTCTAGATTGAAGATCCTTATTAAGGCTAGTCTGCCTTATTTCCCAATTGTATTAATTAAAAGTACTAATTATTTCCATGCTAGAATCCCAGGACCATCTTTTGATGCATGAAAGTTTTGAGAGAATTAAAAAAAGAAAAACTGACTAACTTTGGGAATCAAGTGAGAAAATTAATATTCTTAAGTCCCAATTTTAAAAAAGTTTGTATGTCAGTGCATTTGACTTTCAGCCCTACTTTGATTTCAGGTCTGTTCTGGATTTACGCCATGTAGGAAGTAGTTAGTTGCCAGACTCCCCATTCTTTATATAGCAGTTCGTGTAATTAATGCTAAAAAGGGGACTTACCTCACTCTTGATGCTAATAAGCTTCTCAAAAGCAAGTTTGTTTGTTTTTTTAAATCTAATTCTTGTCATTTATGAAAGAGTTAGAACAGAATTCCAAGATCCTTCTTATATCTAAAGTTGGTGATTTTCCAAAACATATTGATCACTTTCTTAATTCATAAATCAACGTGTTTCTTGCTCTCATGAGAAATAATCCAGGTGTGCTTAGGCAGGAAGTCAGTTATTTACCCTTTTTATTCAAAAGGTGGGAGAATGGAAGAAATATTATCTTTCCAGCTGGAAAGCAGTCCTTTCCCAGAGATACAGATAAACTCTTTTAAAAGCTTCTAGACTCAAAAACTATTATACTCTTTTAAAAAAATTAATTCACATAAATCAAAAGAGCTATCATATTGGGAAAGAGAGTTCTATTCAGACTTTTACTGGTGCAAAATTTCATGAGTAATGTGAATTATTTACAGCATGTTATTCTCAATGGCGAGTTTATTTTAATTTAGATCCTCTGGAATTGCAAATACATAACTGATTTAGTCCCTTGAGTATAGCTTTGCTTGAGAAAATGTTTTTGGTGGCAAGCTATTTCAGTAGAGTCAGACTATGCAATAAGACAGAAAAAAAGCTAGTAGAAAACAAAACTGGAAAAAGGCCTACCTAAAAAATATATATGTAAATAAAATTGAAACTATTTTATAAAAATAAAGTCAATTAAAATGAATTCCACAAGTGGAATACATTCACTAAACAATGAATTTTTAAATAATGTAGTAGCAGTATTAGCAATGCTTGCTGTTAGTGTCTTGCTGTTCAGCTGTAATGTTGGTGGGAGGTGTAGGGAAAATGAAAATAGCAGCAGTGACTTCTACCTGAATTCCATTAGCACTTGGGAGTTAATAGCCACCTAATTGCTGAGAAGGAGAGGTTTGGAACGCAACAGGTGACAAACCATTCCATTCTGCAATTAATATAATTATCTAAAAATCCTTTAACATTCAATACTTAGAATAAAGCTATTTCAGATATATGAGTTGCTGGCAAGCTACCCCTAAACAGTCATGTCATAATGACTTTTTAAAATCACATATCTAGGGCTAGTGATGGAAACAACAAAGAAGGAATGAAGCATAGAAGCAATTATGGGAAGTGCAAGTGCCTAATAGTATGTAAAACATGTTGGAACTGAGTCATATGTAATTCTTTTTTTAACTTTTCACTCTTAAATTCTAGTTCCTGGAATCCCTCCTTCATAACTGACTCACAATCTATTTGGGGACAAATTTTTCAATACTACAACCCTTTCACTATACATTAAAATTCATACAGAAGTCGGAGACTAATGGAATAATCAGATAAAACTGACAAAGGAGGCTCATACACATGTTGCTCTGTGCTAACACTGAGCATGTGACCTCCAAGTTAAGGCTGACCTAAATTCTCTGCACTTTGAAGTTATGTTTCTTAATGCTGTGTTTGGGAAAAAATGAGTTGATTAGAAATACCTAGTTTATCGTTTAACACTTGATTGTGTTCTTTATTTAAAACATCTATTTTTCTACTTCCTTCTGTAAAAACGTGTCTAAACATTTTTTATAATTAATTTCATTATTTTTAAGTAATTCCTTTATTATCTTTTTTTACTAAAGGCTTTGGAGCTACATTTTCACCTTGATCTTAGTTGATTTCTCTCCCTTTTGTTTACTAGGTTCAGCTAATTTGGTTCCAGAGTTTACATTACGTTCTTGACTTTAAGAAGAAATTTTCCAGGGACCTGAATCTTAGGCCTAGAAGGGACATGAAAGTTGACATAGGGCATCCCTCACCTTTAAGCAGAGCCATCCAAAGGAGATGCCACATGCAGACTGTTTTTCATGGCTCTAGAGAAGATTACACAACCTCAAACTGAATCTCATTTTGACATTTAAACACCCTTACTCTGTCTAACCAAAGTCTTTATACTTCAAACCCAGCTTGTCTTCCCTTGTTTTATACTCAATGTAAATAGCCAACCACTCCTTCTAAAAAGCTCTCCATACTTTCAAAGAACATATTCAATTGCCATCTGGCCTTCTCTTCAAGAAAATAACAATCTCACATACCTCTTCTCATTGGTCTTATTTTCCAACACTTAAATCATTTGCCATCTTTGAAAGTGCCTTCTAAAGAATTTCCAAATTCTCCAATCAGTCTTTAAATATGAACTCCAGGGGTTCACATTTCAGAATAATACTAAGTTGAGATTATCTAAGAGCTTCTTCACACCATACTCTCTTCACATTTATTCGTTTTTGCATTGGTCTTTTTAAGTGTTCCATTATTAAAAACATTTTGTTTTTTTTGGTCTAGATTTAGATTTTTTAAAGTAACTGATTTTTTGGATAAGGGTGTCTATACAGAGTAAAACTTTTAATGCAACACTGATACATACACAAGATTTCTCCAGAAAGCATTTATAGAAATTATAACTACAGCTAAAATAGTTTTATTGTTTCTCCATTTAGCATTTTTTTATATTATTTTTTCTCTATTTAATTTTGGATGAATTTTCCAGCAAGTTCCTGGACAAAAGAGAGAGAGAGAGAGTAAGAGAGAGTCAGAAACTAGCTACATAGTACCAGCTCAATAACTATGCCAATTTAGTTTGGCATCAGTGTGATTATTAACAAATTTAGAGCCTTTAGAAATGTTTTGGGCTATTTCTGCATAAATTATATTTGAATCCCAGATTTATTTAATTATTTATTTATTTTAGAAATCAGTCTGAAAATAATTATAACATATGGAAATATGCAACTTATAATTTATTAATTTTATTAACTCCTCTGAAGATTCAGTCTTTCAGAAAGAGTAACCCTGACTGGCATTCTATTATTGGTCTTGGAAAGTTCAATAAAGTGCTTGCTCTGGCATGTGGATTTTCACTTGCTTTGGGAGAGAACCAGGTCCATGAGCAAATTAGGCAATAGAAATGATGATTGAGGCCCAGAAGACTTAATGAAAAATCTTCACAGGGTAATTTTAACACTCCCTGTCCTTCTATTCCCAGTGACATAAAATGAACCTGTCATGGACTAGTACTAGAGAGCCTTATCTTTGCACAAGTCCAGAGAAACTTGAGAACACCAAACTAGAATAGAAGACTGAAGGTGGGGTACATATGCATTCAAGTTCATCAATAATTCAATGTTGAAAGAAGTATGAGATCGTAGCCTCAAAATGCATATCATTTCTTTTTTATTGTAATACTTTATATCAGAACCTTTTCCAATCATTAGGACATTCATCCACCCCTCTATTTCTTTAATGTGGACAAAGTTGTTCTGTTTGCAAAATAGATGATAAGTAGGTAGGTAGATAGGTAGACAGACAGACAGACAGACATATAAGTAATGACAGATTTATAGATATAGATGCTAGATAATTTTTAAACTACGAAGATAATATAAAAATATTATTAAAATTTAAGAAATAAGAAACAAAAGAAATGCATCCATAATTTCACTATAAACGATAAACATTGCTTTATGCATTGACTTCTCTGTCCTTCTATGCACAATTGAAAGACAATTTTATGATGTGATTTCCTTTATTTAATGTTTTATAGATAACATTTCTCTTATTATTAAAAACACTTACGAGGCACCATGTGAATAGTGGCTATGTCATTCTTTAGCCTATCATTTCCCCATTAAATGTTAGGTTCTTCCAGTGTTTTATCATTATGATAATGTTAAGACAGCTTTGTACATACAGATTTGTGAATTATTTATTTTGGATAAATTACCTAAAATAAGATTAGTAAAATAGAAATATTGAGCATCTTAAAGCTCTTAAAATATAATCACTTTCAAAAATGGTTGAAATATTAAAATACAATGATCAATCTATGAGAATACCAGTTTTAGTGAACCCTTGCCAACAATGAATATTGCCATTTTAAAAAATTAGTTCTATATATTATTAAGATTCTCATTTTCTTTTTAAACATTAATATTCCAACAAAATACCATCATTGCTAATTCTATTTTTTTTTACATGAGGAAAAGAGTTAAATATGTATTATTTGAAATATATAGGCAAAGGTTTTTCCACTTAGGTTTTCAATGACGAGCTTGGATTCTTTGAGGAATGTGGTGATAAACAGTGCAGGTTTTTCCATAGCATTAAGAGTTAAAATCTATCTCACTTTAGGGAGTTACATAAACTGTTGTGTAGTATTCTGAGCTGCTAATCTTCCAGCCTTACTCAGCAGCTAAATCGCAAGGTCAAGTCCTGTTAATGATCACAACAAACTCTTATGCTCTGAACTAGTCATTTTGCATTACGATTTTTAGTGGCTTTAATTTGGAAACAAGGTCTTGATAAAAGAAATGTTGAGTTCAAGACAGAAATGACAAAGATTCTAAGTAAGCCATGTCCTTTCTTATCACCTGATTCCCTATGCCTGAAACAGAGACTTCATTCTTGATATTCTCTGCATAGAATAAAGCCCGAAAGTGTATATGCAAAAGCATGCACACAACATGCCACACAGAAGAAATCATTGCAGATATATATCTGTGTATATATAAATGAGCACTTTTGAAGAACCCACGAGAAACTTGTTGGTGATTATTCAGGTGTGGGACTGGGGACAGATCTTCCTCTTCTCCAGGTACTTCATGAGATAATCAGGAATTTTTCCCTCAGTAATTGATTTGGTTTTAAAAAAAAACGGATCACTTCTATTAATGTTCAGGAAAGATATTCTTCTGTTTCTTTTAAGAAATTAAGCCTATGTGACCAATATAAATGAAACTGGCACTTTTGTATGGTTAAAGAGCAAATGTAACAGGATGGAGTGACTTTAGCAGGTGTTTAATAGATTGTTCAGATTCATTTTTCTCTATGTACTTGAATGCTTCAGACTTACTCTTGTTAGGTTAAAATACTTGATAGAAAGAATAAGGGAGATTTTGGGACCAAGCGGCAGTAACTTAAATGCACAGTGTGCATGAGACAAAGCTTTGCTGTAAATCTACCACTAGTATCTCTCTTCTGCAGCCCCAGTGATTTGTAGCAAATACCAAAACAGGTATAAGGCCTGAATTTTCATTCTCTTTGTAAACAGTATTTGGAACTCCCCAGGGGAGATGTTGGGATACATTGAAAATAAAGTAACATAAGCAATCACTTGCAACTGTTTACTTGGGATATCTTCTGGTTTTGAGCAAAACTGAATAATAAGGGATGTAGATAAAAGTAAAACCGTAGATTTTCATTCATTCATTTAACAAGCATCTTTTGATCAATGACTATGATCAACACTAGTATAGTACTATGCTAAGGCACTGAAAATTAACTGGTGAGTAATTCAAGATACAGCCCCTTCTTCCACAGAACTTACAGTCTAGGAATATCTATATTATAAATAATAAGCAATAGGAAGACTTCATTTTTATTCAGAAAATATATATTTTTTGTATTTTTTCTACTCTCTCCCCCTTTACACTTCTATTTCTTAGAAATGAAGATTTGTCCCTAATTAACTTTTAACCATTGCTTTGTGAAAGGTATCCTATTTTATCATCTTTATTTTTCCATAACAAACTAATACTCAAAACAGAAATATATTTTATGCCATCTGGGGAGAAAGTGAACACTGAAGCTATCAAAAATGAATTCCATCTGTTCTTCTCTTTGAAACAGGTTAAATAAACTCTAAAGGCAGAAAAAAAAAACCCTAAGGTTAAAGAGTAAATTTCAAATAAAATTTTCAAGTAAGATTTTTTAAATATACTCATGTATAATAGTTCTAATCTAAAGTCCTTTGACTTTAAATATGTATATATTTGGAAGCACCATGGCATAAAAAAAAAAAAAAAAAAAGCCTGGGCTTGCTAGTTGCATTTACCTTTTCCAAGTTACCTCATCTTCCTCATGTGTAGAATGGGAATAATGATAACAAGACTGTTCCTCATAGAGACGTCATGAAGATAAAGTGACTTAGTAAACATGAAGCCCATTGAACAACATACTTTTCCTCCTTGGCTTTAGGCATCATCTTTTACCCTAGAAGGCTGTACTTTATCTCCTTACAAGGTTTTCCAGAAATGCTCATTGCTTTTCTGTCCTGGCTGATTGATAACCAATTTACATCAGAGCTTTGGTAGCTCCCAGGCAGGTTCAAAGAGACATACATTCCAGAACAAGAACCAGGGACTGAGAATGGCAGGAATAAAGGCTAACTGACCCTTCAAGACTGCCATTGAGCTAGGGAGGGGACAGGGTGAAAGCAAGTAAGAGCAATACAAAAGTTTCTTACATTTTTAGGTCTCCCCTTCCATATTTTTTTTTTGATTCAGTCTTCCTTGGGTTGCTGTAAACTTTCTACTGTTCTCCAGAGTTTTAATAAATTAGGTTCCTACCAATTCTGCTTGTTTTTCGATGTTTCCATCTGAAGAAGCTTGGAGATGCCTAGTCTCCCATTTTGCTGATGTCACTTAATGTATACAATTTTAAAGGTTAGTTTGTCCATACTTTCTTTCCCCCAAAAAAAGAGACAAGAAAAATGCCCAGAGATTGTTCTGAGGATTAACTGAGTAATGATATGATAAATGTGCCTGGCCCACTACGTCATAAAAATATTATCAGTAATTATTATGCTGAAATTTAGTGTGACTTGAAATGCTTGCTATTGTAGGTCTAGGGAAATCTTTAACACCAGATTGCAGTGGCATTTACTTCCACTAAAAATATCATCATTCATTCCTCAGTCTCTTGCTTTTAAATATCTAGGATGTCTGTGCAACTCTTGACTGAACTCTGGATCCACAATCATATTTCATAAATAGTATAGGATCTTTATAAGAAATGATCACATACAAACTCAATTCACATAAGAATTTCCTAGAACCCACTGAAAAGTAAACAGAAAAGAAAATACAGACAGAAAGAAAAGGTAGAAGTAAAATTGCATATGGAAAATACCTGCAAAGGGAAAAAAAACAATGTGGACCTTCTCGGAACACTCACAGACTTGCATCGTTATGTGGCTTACTTCCCAGAAGTTAAGAGCTCAAGCGACCTGGCTGGGATCAGAACCTGTGCCTCTTAAAGTTGAAATTCAGTACTTAGTAAAACTATCCACTTCTCCACATGCTCTGTAGATTTTTTTATTCCCTGGACATTCTCCCACTTATTTCTCCATGGGTCTAATGACCTACCCGCTGAATACCAAGGAGATGTTGGATAAAGAGTTATTGTCGAGACGTATGATTAACTTGGCTAAATGCTCACAGTTTCGCAATGAAAACTTTCCATCTCTACCATTCAAAACTTTGTAAAGGACGTATTCGTGTTGTTTTTGCTTATGCAAAAAAATACATTTCATAATGGTCAGGTATTGTTTTCAACATGTGTTTCATATCAGATACAAGAAAGGTCAAATGAAATCTAAAAAAAAAATGTTTGGCCAGATCTTCTATGAGTGAGCCTTCCAGCACATCTGGGAACCTCTGTAAAAAATTAACTCAACATTCTGGACTCTTGGGATGGTCAGATTATTAACTGGTTTTGCAGAAGCACTCTGTGCAAGCCAAAGCATATAAGAAATATTTTTAGACCTGTAGACCATTAAATACTGTACAGTTAGCCTAGTACATGTGAAAAACAGCATGTATTTAAGCAAAGATGTCTAGTTCCATTCACAGAAGAAAAAAGAAACCATGCATTTGTTGGCAATTGCTCTTGATAATTTAGACTCTGTAGCTAAAGTGTTATTGTAAGATTGACTGTAGGACATTTTTATTAAAAGAAAATTGAACATCAAGAATTATAGCACAGTGCAAATTACAATCACATTGGCCCTGAAGCTGACGTAGCTTCTGTATAGGAAAGCTGTAGGAACATTTCTCCCAGAACCTCACAATAAAATCTGATTCAAATTTCTATTTTTTTCTTCTCTTGTCAAATACCTTTTTGGAGGTAAACTCAAGAAAAAAAAAACAAACTAAGGAATATATTGTCACTTAGAACGAGAGATGTTTGAACATTGCTCTTTTCCCTGTAAAGCTTGGAAGAGGATGTTTCTTGATCATCTAACTTAGGTCTGGGAATAACTTTTTATACGGCCCTTATGAGGTACAGTGACTCTGAAATAGTCATACTTAGTTTTTCCCTTGTACCCAGTGGATAAATACCACTTAATCCATATTACTTCTGTTTGGCAGGAGTTGGTTTAAGAAAGAGATCCCCCCAGGAGCTTAAAATATACTGATATTCCCCTCTCTCCCTTCCTGGTATTTATTTTTTTAAGTTCCTTGTTGTAATATGTAGCAGTGATTGAGAACCACTGAAAAGCAAGGTGTCTTAGATGGGAGTAAGGGGGAGGGGATCCAGAAGTGAACTAGTCATAGATGAATCCAAATGATTTATTGAATTGAGCCTGAATCTACACAAACGGTTTGAAAGATTATTTTTTCAGAGTCACATATGGCTTATAGTCATAGATAATAGATAGCCTGAAAGATGAAAATGGCCAATCATTCATAATGTTTTCTGCTGAATATATTTAGTACCAGATTATAGCCTAAACTACTTTCTACATCTTTATGCAAAAAAACAAACAAACAAAAAGGGATTGAATGACAATGTTAGGAGCTTAACAGCAGGCCAGGTCTCAGCCTTCCTGCTTGGTTGGGATTAGCCACTTACATTCCTAATCATTTATGAAGGCATCAACTAATCTAAATGAACCTCACACTGAATCACTTCAACACCCTAAGACCAAAAATTCAGGAAGGTTAAAACACTAGAAAATAAGAACATGTTAAACCACATCATTTTGGCATATGACTATCTCTTTTAGTTCTAATAGCTTAAATTGAGTAGGATACATTGGCTTCATTTTTAACTTTTTAAGGAGTAATAATTCAATAATTCAGTAAATGTTTATTGAATGCCTACTATGTGCCAACCACCCTTTTAGGACTCGTGGAATTTACAAAAGAGCATAGAAATTAATAAGACAATTATATATGAGGAGGTGTTAAATGCAATGAAGAAATATAAAGCAGGGTGGGGGAAAGAAGTTTACATTTCATAGTATTAGGAAAAGCTTCACTGAGGTGACTATTGAACAGATACCTGAAAAAGATGAGAGTTATGCAGATATCTGAGCAAAGAAAGTTGCAGCCTAATGCTCAGCAAACACAATGCTTGGAAAGAAGTCTTTTTACTTTTGTCAATATTATTTACATATAGATAATTTATCAACAGGGCGAACTTTTCCTATCAAAAGATTCTATCTCTTCCAGCCTCCGTTTTAAGTTATTACACTGTTAACATGTTTGATTATATGACCATAGATAATAATAAGTCCTACCACTAACCCTAACACTAACTTTAACTTTGCCAATTTTTCCAACAAGGTTACTGTGTAACTTGCCTGGGCCACATACAAGTGTGGGCCTGCCATGTTTTATTCCAGGTCTGTCTGACTCCAAAGCCATGCTCTAAAGAGCTATATATAATGATTTTTTATCAACTTTGCACTAAAATTCAAGGGGGCATCTTTTAATCACAGTGGATATACTATAAACAACATGAATAATTTTTTACTATCTGTGTGAGCATCTGTAAGCCATTTTACCTCTTTCAGAATTTGTTTTCTCATTTATTAAACAAGGAGGCTGAACTAAGTCATCTGTTAAATCCAGCAAAATTCTATTATTCTGTGATATATTGACTTTGGCAACTTTAATCTTTTGAGTTTGACCAAAACAAAGATATAGTTAATAACAAACACATATCGATGTCTTTTACTGAGATGAGCACAATCAAAACCACCATGTCAGAAAATAATTTTTAAGAATTTAATTATATGCTTTGGTATAAAATATATAAAATTTTAACTTACAAATGCAGACGTGTGATCATTGATTCTGGTGATATTATTGAAAAAATATAGAAGATGGACTCTTTTAAAGAATCTAAAATGACCACATATCACCTCACTCCCCACTCATGTCACTCTATTTATTTTTTCTGTGGCACTCACCTCAATCACCAGCATTAGAAATAAATTCTATGATGCCAGGGACAGGTCCATCTGGTTCCCATCTATGCCTGTGGCTCCTCGTACTGTGCCTACTATACAGTAAGTTATCCACAAATATTTATTGAATGAAATGTATAACTGAATTAATCTCAAAATTGAGGATAAATCCAAGTTTTAATACTAGTTTTTCAACTGACATCTTGAAATCTAAGTCAAACTTGGACTCTAGCCCTCAATCAGTTACTAACTTAAACCACATAGCTTCTAGTCTTTGGTTTCCTCATCCATAAAGCAAACAGGGAGATGAGAAAGGATCTTTTCCAGCTTCCCCAAATTACTGATCCTCTGAATTGTACTGTTGGTGTAAAATATAGAAAAAAACTGATTTAATAAAGGTTTAACCTGGTTATCCTAACATTATGTAGACCAGAGATTAAAACTAAAATGTTTGCTGGGCCAGGCAGGAAACATAAATAAGTAAAGTAGGCCGGGTGGCAAATTGCCTTAAGTAATTTACAGTCACAAGGGACAAAGTAAAAAATACCAAAACGAACAAGAATGCAAATAAAATGAAGCCACAAAAGGAAGAACATTTGTCCAGTTTCTTGGGATCACAGTCTCTTCAGGGGCCAGGAATGGGCCCTGTGCTCCATGTTATATGGATGCAATTAATGTTAAGCAACTGAATGAGGATAAATCATTAGCTTGCATGGACCAAAACAGAAGACTTGTGACCTCTGATGAGATTCTTTCAGCGACTTCTTTATCAGATGCCTGCTATGCTTGTCCAAACTGTCATCTTTATGAGGGTGAAGTTAGTGATAACAGATACACAAACTGTGGGGTGTTTGCCATAGTAAAATCATGTGAATGGATTCTCATACTGTCGAGTACAAGTGGAGGACTGTAGCTCAGAGGAAGAGGTTGGAGAACCCCGCCTGCCCATGACCACGTGAGTGAAGCCTCACCACTAATCACCCAAAGGGGATATGGTCTAGGTAGGTCAGAGATGCAGCAAGTGCTCTCAGGAGGACTGCAGGCCCAGCATATGAAAAAGGACCTATGTGCCTAAGACAGGCCAGCCGTACTAGCTTAACCATGACACAGTGTGATTCCTTTAGCAGCTAGAGACTGTGGATAGCTGCGACAGCATTTGACCATCCTCCTAGTCACCAAGTTCCAAAGCTCTGAAATTTGTGTGTTCTTTCACATTCCTTCATTTTCAGTCATTCGTCAATTTTTAAAAATTTATTTATTTATATTTGTTTCAAGTATATAGTACATTAGTTAGACATCTATATAGTCCATAAAATGATCCCCTCCAATTGCTCCCTCCCTCCCCTGGCCCTCCACCTAGTAGTCATTCATTAAATTTTATCAAATCATTCCAGCTGCCCTTCACAACATCCCTCTCATCAACTTTCCTTTTATGGTACAGCAGCCTCCTAATCTCCTCAGTTTTAGTGTTTTCTGACTTCGGTCTTTCATACCAACAGGAAAGGCTCTTGAATTTCTTCAAAGTAAAGGACATACTGGTGTTCAAAACCTTTTACCATCTGGTTTCTACCCAGTTTCCAGTCACTTCTCCCATGAGCTCTCTATTCCCAGGAAATCATGCAGTCAGCAGTTGCCTAAACATGCTTCATTAAGTTCTGCCTCCACGCCTTTGTTGGTATTGTCCCGCCCACCTCTGTATGTTTCTACTGCTTGCCCAACAAGCCAAACGTTGTCAGTGTTTTAAAAACCTGTTCAGGTCCTCCCTCCTTGCTTGACAACTTTGCCCAAAGTATCGTTTCCTCCTTTAAATAGTGACAAAATGTAATAGCTATAGTACAGTCTTCACAACTGGGCTTAGAGGTACTTACTGTCAGGTTTCATATCACTCTGTGGCTGTCTGTGTCCTGCTCCCATATCAGAATATAAAGTCTTAGTGATCAACAAGTTTCTTTTATGTCCTTGTAACAACCAGGGCAGCTGCCCTTACTTGTAACAAATACTCCATAACTATTTGTTGGATGCAATAAACCCATCTAAGAGAAATAATCAAGGAAGACTTTTCCTCCACGTGGACACCCAAAAACAAAATCAAAATTAGTATTTTCAGGGCGGCTTTACATCCTATAATAGTATCCAAGGGACTTTTTTTAAAGCCTCACTAAAGGAGTAAGAGAAGTAAAATTTTATTTCCCTAGGTATAAAGTGTTCTTGTTTTACTTTTGAAAATCAGGTAAATGAGATGGGAGAGAATCAACTTCCTTGGCTCATAAGAGAGAGACATTTCAAGAATTTCTGTTTGTGTTCTAGGAAAAATTAATGACTTTACTATATACTGCTAAAATGATTTATGTAAAATCATATATAAATTATTATAAATAAGTGAAAAATAAATCAATGAGAAATTCTTATGTTCTCATTTATTTTTTCTATATGAGCATCACAGGTGATTTTTAAATTATTTATATATGCATCTATATTTATTCATTTTGAATTGACATTCTTTAAATCAGGATGAGATTTAGGCATAGGGAAAGATGACCACAATTGTTTCCTTTCTGGCAATTCTACCAAGATTCCAACTTGCCATTAATTGGAGACATTTTATGGAATTAAGACAGGCTAATTGCTCATGTCAGTGGAAATTTAATGATGTATTTCCAGGTTCATTCCTCAGAGCTTGTCCAAAATTTCTGAACATCTGGCATCTCCCTAAATGTGATTTTCTCTTGAACCCTATCTTCTAATATTTAAGTCCTATGCCCCTATCTTTCTATTGTCCTAATGTTATCGTAACTTAAAAAAGCACTTTTAGATTTCAAAACTATACAAATTAAGCACTCAGCAGTGACCTTCCTCTTCCCTTAACCTTCACACTCCAAAAATTTTCAGTTCTGTCAATCAGGAAAATCTTCCCTTCTTTCCCTCCAGGGATGCATTGAAAATAAGTTGAAAGACAATACCACTTTTATATACCACACACAAAAAAAACTATAAGGATTTAAATAGGAAAGAAGTTCCATTGACTTTGTAGAGCTTACAATTTTAAAGGATCTCTTTTTAATAATCAGTTCCAAATTGCCCTATATGCAAAATAGTGCAAGTATTCATTCTCTTTTTCAGACTGTGCATGCTGTCATTTATTAAATAAACTTTAATAACCCTCATTAAACTTTAATAAATCCAATTATCATTAAAGTTCTCAGTTGTGATAATGGCATGATGGTCATACAAAAAAAAGTCATTAGTTAGAAACACATTCTAAAGAAATTATAGATAAAATGTCATGATGTCTGCAATTTGCTTTAAAATATTGCAGCCTAAAAAAGGAGGATAGATGAAATAAGACTGGCAAAATGTTAATAATCATTAAAACTGGATAATAGGTACATAAGGGTTTATTATACTGTTTGCTTTTATGTGTACTTGAAATTTTCCATAATAAAATGTTTAAAAACTCCATAATATTCCGATGTTCTTGTTATATTATCACCTTTTCACCTCTCTTCAGTAGCAAGTCCAAGGTGCATATTCTATTGTATATCCTTTCCCAGGGAAAGAAAGAAAAAAAACAAAGAGCCCGTTGTGGATTCAGCCAGGGGTCATACTCATTCTGCTGGCCTTTTCTTCTGCTGCAGGTATCTTGTGAAGACTCAGCAGAATTAAAATCTAATAACAAATTTTCTCGCTTTTATGAAGCACCTAACACTACAGAAGTCAGTTTTAAGGCATTGCTTACAAATTGTTGCAGAATATATAGTTATTAATGAATACATATAAACTCGTGCTGAAAATAAACTGTGTGTATTCTATGGATAATTTGCTTTGTGTACTTTGATGCTTGGGGATCATGAAGAATCATATGTTCTATTGCACAATAAGAACATGAAGAGCGAGAAGAAATTTTTGATGGCCCTAAACTTAACAGGAGCAGCTCCAATAGAAGATTTTTCAAACAAATGGTGATAAAGAATCATTCATAAGTAAATGAGATTTGGAGGAATGACATTTGTTTGACGCAAACACCACAAAGACAAAAGGTAATTAGAGCTTAATGCAGAAAGAATGCTCATACACAGCAATTTTCTCAAATGCTTCTATAGTTATAAAATCAATTAGGACTTTTTGGAATAAAAAGTATAAGAAAGCGGCTAAATAATAGAGAATTATTTATAGGTTCTTGGAAACATTTTAATTACTCACATCTGGAAATAATGTTCATAGTCCTCTCCAAAAGCCATCTCAAAACCAATTCCTTATTTTAGTGGCTATTATCTGGCCCTGGCCCAGGCCCTGGCCTTGTTTGCTCCCACTGGGTTAGCTCACATGCCAGAGAGGATGACTACTGGGGCAGAGTGATCTCAGCAAAAAGACTTAACACCGCATCATAAGAAAGAATGGAAGGGAAGAGGGAAGGCTAACCTGCGAATGGTAGGCTAAGGTGACACATGAGAGCTACTTTCAAATATTTGAGATATTGTATAAAAGAGAGAATTGATCTATTTTATATAACCCAAGAGTGGACTAGACTCAGTGAGGAAAGTTTTAAGAATCCAGATTGCAGTTCAATTTACAAAGAGCTTTCTAACAATTGGAGCAATCCTTTAGTGTAATTGACAAATCCTTTGAAGGAATATATCCTGAGGCAACCTAGAGGGGGTTAAGAGATATTTTGCAGACCTGTTCAAAATGTCATCTGCAGAGTAGTGCTGGTCCACATATTGTTGGGTTTCTTTCCCTTGAGATTTACATTTTAATGTATTTTTTTTATCATAGTTTCACTACTAAAATCATGATTACTATAAGATAAAAATCTATTACATTACCAGGAAATTCCACCAATAAAATGTACACCACTTATATATTTATGTATGAAATGTTTTATCTGCCTTTATCTTATCTAACAGACATAAGATTTTAATTGTGGTAAGAACACTTCACATGAAATCTATCATCTTAACAAATTTTTAAGTGTATAATAGAGTAATGTTAATTACAGGCATGGTGTGGATCAGCAGGTCTCTAGAAATCAATCATCTCGCATAACTGAAACCTTATACTTACTGAATAGCAACTTCCCATTTCCTCCTCCTATAGCCCCTGCTTCTATGTGTTTGACTACTTCAGATACCTCTTCTAAGAAGTATCATGCAGTATCTGTCCTTTTGTGTCTAGCTTATTTCACTTGGCATAATTCTCAAAGGTTCATCCATATTGATGTATATGGCAGGATTTTCTTCCTTTTTTAAGGTAGAATAATATTTCATTGTATATATAAGCCATATTTTCTTTATCCAGTCATCTGTCCATAGGCATTTAGGTTGTTTTTTCCATCTTGGCTATTGTGAATAATGTTGCAGTGATCACAAGGGTGCAAATAACTGATTTCCACACATTCTTTCATACTAGTTCACAACAAGAGAGTTTGTGCCAGATTATAAATTGAAGCACCGCTTCCTTCATCAATAAGACTTGTTATGTAAAGAAAATGCTATTGGAACTAAACAATTTAGTTAGTGACATTTTTGAGTACTTCTTCCAATGGAAGGAATTTATCTATTAAATAGTAAATACTAGAGACTTCACCGTAATCAAATTATCACACTATAATGCATATTTAAATGGAAGGTCTTTTTCAAACCTAAGGTTTATATTTCCCCAATTGAAAACGTGTTTGAAAACCACACATCACAACAGTATAAAGTTAAAAAAAAAAAAAATCATTGCTCTTCTCTGGAGCTATTATAAGGAATCTATTAATTAGATGTGCACTAGGCAGAACCTTTAGGTTGAATGAATGATATATGTATATGCTACTATTTAAAAATATAGATTCTGTTATGGTTATAAAATCAGAATTCATTTTAAAATGTTACTGTGCTACTGAATTAAAAGTAACTCTTCCTTTACATGTATTTTCCCAAGCATTATATACACCCACTAAAAGTACTATTTGTTAGGTAGAAGTCCAAAACACTTTTTTACGTGATGAATGTTCTTACACAAATAAGTTTGCTAATTATCCAGGGCTTCTGCATATGGCTGTACAGCTCATATACTGCAAAAAGCAGGAGATGAGGTTGCCAGTGGGGCCTGAATGCTACCTCTATGTGCTTACGCAGCTATGAGCCCTGGCAGTGAAACTGTGCCAGGCCTGGGTGACCAACCATTTGGGCTTGCCCAGGACTCAGTCCTATATCCTGGGAAAAGCTTTACTCCCAGACAAACTAGGATGGTTTGTCACCTTTATCATAGAGGTGGCATAATGTGCTAATGTCATCCTTAGAATCTTGCCTAATGAACTGTAATCCTGAAATAGTCGTTTTCACATTACCTCTTTTCTCCTTATATTTTCAAGGTGAAAGAGCCATGTAATCATGCTAACATCCTGACCAAGCCTGATCCAAGAACCTTCTGGACTAATGATGATTCAGGTATTATTGGAAAAATACACTCCTGCCCTATAATGTACAGAAAGCATTCTGTAGTAAAATCCTACACCAAGACAAGGTGGAGGGCAAATTTTTGGTTTTGTTTGTTTATACCTAGTCCAGCCCTTGAACATACTTCACAATCATTTTTAAAAATAATTTGTATCTTCTTTTTGGTAGCTAAATACCTTCTTTTTCAGTAGTTAAAGCAAATATACAATCAGGTACAGCTTTCTGGTTTATGAAGTATATTAAAGAGCTGGGTGAGACAGAGAAATGAGTCTATTTTCTGCAGTGGGTGACAGAGGGACATGATAAAGAAGACAAATACATTAGTCCCAGTTTTTCTTCCAGGGGAAGGAAGGGATTAAAAAACCTAAGGTGAGTCATACTTCAGAATGCTTCGTGGAGGGCAGATATGACTTAGTCTATCGATCGAGGTGTATAAATCTAATCAGAATCAGGAGAATACCACTTTCTAGGATCTGAAAATATGCTTCCAGTTACATAAATTATACTCAGACAAAGGGCAGGGTATGTTCTCATAGGAGACAGAAGGTATCTTTTCGTTCTTTTTCAAACACATTGAGCCATGAGGCCTATTTGCACCAAGTAAAGACACTGGAATTGAAAAGGGGAGATTAAGCGAAAGGAGCTAAAGTAATTAAGAGAGTGCTACTAGAGCTTTCACTTTTTCTAATTAAATAGAGAACCAGTGATGTCACCGAATATTTGTATTAAGCCTCATGGTTTTACAAAGTGCATTCACAAAACTCTAATTTAGTGTCTGTGGCAATCTTGTGAAAGGTGGGGGTGGGGGTTGGTTCTTCTCTCTGTGTGAGAGATGAGATCAAAAGGTGAAAGAAGTTAGCTGACGTATTTAAAACTTACAACCAGAAAAAAACTAGAGCTGGGAGTGGGATGGAGAACCTGTGTGTCCAGTTCTACATCTCACTTCATAGGAAAAGGAGGCTCTCCTCTGGGAAACAGTGTGAGCTAAATTTGTGCTTTAATCTTTTCTTCATAAAGGAAGAGTCAGAGACCATGCCTATTAGCAGAAGTGGGAGGGATTCAGAAGGGAAGTGGAAAACTCTCTGATGCCTTTTTTTCAAAGACCAGGCTTATGGTCTAAACTTATTATCAATTTCATCTGTCAAAAAAAATTGTTCTGTCTTGTTTTATGTCTTTTGAAGAAAGATGAAGAAACATGAAAGTGAATTGACCTATTTATGCTATCATTTTGGACCATTAGTAGAACAACCACAAAATAAACAAGCCATCCACAAATTAAGACTGCTATTAAGAGCTACTGCACATATACTGTGAAGAAGCTATGTTGAACAAAACATTACAATTTAAAAAATAAATGACTCTCAAAGGTATATAATGAGAATGGAATGGGAGGGGAATCTGTACAGGACAGGTCCAGAAAATGATGCTCAGGTACTTTTTGGAGCTGGAGAAATTATGTTATAAGAAAAACTAATGCAAAACATGTAGAAAAATAAGAACAGGAATGCTTCAGAGGCGCCTATTAAAAAAAATGTTTAAACTTATTTTTGTTATCAATGAGCCTATGAAGACATAGTGTCCCTCTTGCAGCAGCTTATCTAATGAAGATCATTTTAGACCAAGGTCTACATGTATAGTGACTTTTTTTGGTGGGGAAGGGGCTAGTAGTTCAATAAATTACTGAGACAAGAGTATTATAATCTCTACCTATGGTGGTGGAATTATCCTCTGTTTCTTTTAAATCAGTCCGTTTTTGCTGAATATATTTTGAAGTTCTGATATTAAGCACATATGCTTTATAATTATTATGATTTCGTGATTCATCAATCATTTAGCATTACAAAATATTCCACTTTATCTTGGTACAAATCCTTATTTGAGGTCTATTTTTTCTGATATTAATATAACCAAGTCAGCCTATTCTTCACATGGTATATCTTTTCTATCCATTTACCTTCAACTTATCTGTGTCTTGTAGTTAGAGTGCTTCTCTTACAGACTTCATAAAGTTAGATTTTCTTTTAAATCCTATCTGATAATCTCTATTTTTTTATTTGGAATGGTTAGACCACTTATACTTAATGTAACTGTTGACCTGATTAAATAAAACTATACCATCTTGCTACTTATTATCCTCATGTCCCTTCTCTTCTTAATTTGTCTGTTCTTCCTTTCCTGACTTCTCTAGGATTATCTGAGTATTCTTTAGAATTCAATATTAATTTATTTATCAACATAGTGGTGGCTCTAGGAATTACAATAAATAACTTAAAAATTTTCACAGACCATTGTCAAAATCTTGAAACAGTATAGTTCCATTGTCCCCACTTTCCCCCACTTCCTTTACATTATCATTGTCAAAAATGTTACTTCTATATATGAAATAAAGCCTACAGTACAATGTATTTCAAAGAAAGAAAGCATTTTTAATATTTACCCTCATGTTTACCCTTTATGATGTTCTTCAGTTCTTCTTAAAGATTCAAATTTCCCTCAGGGATCATTTCTCTTAGCCTAGAAAAACTTTCTTGAGCATTTCTTATAATGCAATGGTTCTCTGACAATGATATCTCTTAGTTCTCTTTTATCTTCATGATATGGCTCTGTGAATCAGAACATCTTCATTTCATTCTTAAAGGATATTTTTTCTAGATATGGAATTCTGAGTGAATGTCAACATCTTTTTGTCATCACTTTAAAGATGTTGGTCCATGTCTTCTGGCCACTACAGTGTTTAAGAAGAAGTCATTGATTGTGAAATTATTGTTACCCTGAATATAATATGTTGTTTTTCACTAGCTGCTTTAATTTTTCTTAATCTTTGGTTTTTATCAATTTGACTATAATATATCTAGACTAGAAAATCTATGTTCTTTAAGATGTTTAGAAAGTTAAATATTTTTCTAGTATATTAGTAGTTTTCTTAGAATTTGAATCTGAGGGATGCAATTGTTTCTTCTGTGGTTTCTACATTGCAATGTGCCCTTTCTTATTCAGCAAATCGGCACTCTTACTAAAACTTTCTAAATGCCTTCCATGTGTCGAGGATAAACACAAGCTAAAGCTACTCCACAATCATCCTTCCACAACATGCAAATTTATGAGCCTGTGAATGGATTCTTTACAAAAGCACTATTCTAGTCACAGTATGAATTTGATTATGATAACCTTTACCAATTCCTGAAATAATTGTGATAAAAATGATTCCATCATTTCCCATGGAAAATACATTTTAGTGGATGGGATATTTTCATTCAAAGCCAGCCATCATCAGAGTACTTTACTTTTTAAATCTAATGTGTAGTCTCTTAATACATAGCTTAAGGAGAGTTAAATATTAGAGATAACTAGTCCACTTTACTTGATAGAAATACAATGTAAATCAAATATTATTTTTTTTGTAAAGAATTATTGAGGTTTAGTTCACCTTGAAATCTAGTGAGATTGCCTAGATTTTCATACTTGCTGTCTTTTTGCATTACTACCGGGGGACAGGACTTACATACTCAGTTGCCATATGCAGTCATTGATAGTTGAGAAATAAAAGTAATTTTTAAAAAGGTTTTTTTTAAGTATAATATAAAAGTAGCAATGTTCATCATAGGAAAGAAATGAAAAATAGGGAAAGGAAGAAAATGAATCACCCGTAATACTACTACTCATAATTCTTCCACCCATACCTTTTTTATTGGACTTCACTTTCTTACACATTCCCAGCAGTTTTCTGACAATGAGTAAAGAGGCTGCACAAGTTTAGACTCTTTTCTATTATTTCTGTTTTTAGGCTTTGAAACTTGAGTTATTAGTTTTTGTACACCTTCATTTTTTAATTGCTGGTTCTACAATGACTAACAACATCCTCTTAAATTAGAATTTCAAGGTAGGATGAATTTCCCCACACTTTCAGAATGTGTATTTTTTTTTCAGTACTATTATTGGCTATTCAGATAATGTTCTTTTCTTAAAGGAAGTTGTATAATGAAATGGTTAAACAATAAGGTGTCTTTTACAAGAGCCATGATTCTAACCTGGCACTCATTTTGCTGGGTGAAAGTATAAGACCTTGATGTTCTCTCTGGGCTTACTTGAAATCTCCTTTTAACAAGAATATGAATTTGTACCTTGAGATGTTCAAAATGTCTATATTTTTTTCAAGCAAAACTTAAAAAGAAAAAATCATTATTGTGCAATTTTTTTCCTAAAAGAAAATATAATTTTTCTTATATTTTTAGAATTATGCATTGTTTCTTCATATTTTCTACTGATTCATCACATTTTAAAATTCAGCCCAAATTTCTGTAGATGTTGAAATCACATATTCATTTTTATTCAAGAGCAGTAAATAGTTTATGTACCAAATGTGCAAATGAAGTGATTAACAGTTTGAAAACACATGGACTACAGAAATATTTTAGTATCTCAGAGAATATATAAAATTAGATCATTTAATTAATATATAGAAAGAAAGGGCTTAGTTATATAATTTTTTAAGTAAAGAAACATAATTTTTGGATTTATTTTCTTTAAAAAAAACCTCTCATATTTAAAACAGTTGCTTCCTCTCTCAAAGTACGTCCTTCTTAGTTCAGGTAGCCCCAGTCATTCTCAGTCTCCTGAACCACATCTCTTTCAGTAAACTGGACTCTCCTCAGAGCTGACCAGCTGGCCATGCTTCCCAGTGAGCCTTGGGTGAAGAAGCAGGAATTGCTGAACAGTTTACCACCTCTTGTGTGGTTAGAGCTCCTGAGTTTGTCACCAACTTCAATGCTTATTACCTGTGCGACTTTGGACAAATGATTTCACTCTGTGTGATTCCATTTACTTGGAGAAAGAATTATACAATCCTGAACAAATCCCCCTGCCCTATGATTGAGTTTACAGACTATGGGTTGAAAGAATAGTATACTTTATTTTGTCATTACTGTTACTATCTCATACATCACTGGACCTAGAGCTTGTTTTTTTCTCCCTAAATCACAAAGCTCATCATTCTCTGCCTTCTGTTGTCTCAGTCCCCAGACACAAGGCTGATAAGCCCCTGAAAATAGACATATGGCAGGACATAGTATCTTCAAGCTAGAGAGAACCTTAAAAATTGCCTACTCATTTAGATAAAATACCGCCTTTTAAGCAAAGATCTGTAAAGTTTTGTATGACTTTAACCATTACAATGTTTTAGAGGGTTTCAAATTCATAGGCAGGTATTTATTCCAGTGAATAGCAAAATGTCATTTCAAAACCTCTCTGTTTAAGATATTAAGTCATGCTCATATAGCATTTAAGTGTGTTTGACAGCAAAGTTTGTCAAATTTGATCTTCGTGATGGTCCTGCTCCCGAGTGCGTGAATGTATGACTATAGACTGTTTAGCTCAGCACACAGAAGCACCCTCCTTTTCCTTCAGATTATGTAAATTAAGAATTCTGAAGCTTTGCAGTTGGAGCAAAATCTGTTTCTGCCTTTGTGGGACTCACCATTTTCTCTTCCCCTTTGTTATGAACAAAATTACTTGTTTTTTCTGCTGTTTTACTCAAGGCTAAACCAACAATGTTTCATAACTGCTGATTTTTTTCTGATTCCCCGGGGCTCTTTTAAAAAATTTTCACACGGTGTTTCCTTCTGCCCATTTTACCCATATCATTCATTTTATGTGTAAGATCTTGGATTTCCAGAGTATTAAAGAACATTTTATTACGGTTAAAATGGTACTAGAAAAATTTCTCACTTAAAAAATACAAGAAAATAGATTATATGCAACTTCATTATTTTAGTAAAGTCATTTTTCTTGTATTTTAATAAATCTTTTATTGTTTAATTAGTTTACAGCAGACTAATATGACAGATTTTCAAAACGTGGTGGATTTTAGTTGCAGCTAATGTTAAAATGTCCTAACGCATTTTATTATTTTAAACATACTGAAATAGTCAATTTTTGCCACCTTGTTTTTGCCCAAGAAGAGTGTTCTATAGTACCCGATACAAAATACTTAAGACTATATTTCAGGAGGTTATATGTCTATCATAAAAAAAACAAATTTAAAAATTTTGAATTTTGCCCTTATTAACAAAAGTATTTTATTTGGTCATACATAAACATTGTTTTCAACACCTGAAGAGTTTATTTTATAACTTTAAAATTGCATGTAATTAAGAAATTAGGCCAATGACCAATAACAAAAACAGACTATCCCAGGAATGAAATGGCCCACAGAGAGAGGCAGGAACAGGATAGAGAGTGAAGGATTAGGAATGGCTAGGCTAGGATGAGCACAGCAGGGTAGAGACACTTATAAACCTGGGAGGCTCAGAGCTGGGAAACAGAATTAGAATTTAGGGAAGGGAGCCTCCAGCAAACTCATTTGTAAAATAAGAGTTAATTGAAGAAAATCAACTCTAAGATTCTTATTCTGAAACTCCTTTTTTCTGTGAAGGTATAAAATGACAGCAAACTAAAAGGATTTAGAAAAAAAAATAGCTCCAGGTGGACTGAGGCCCTTGGAATAGACTTTGATGAGCAGTTTAGCTCTGGGAACCCTAACTCTCCATCTTTGGAAATATTGACGATCAGCTTTTTCCACTGATTAAAATTTTGGCTCTTAGAGTAAATTTTTATATTAATAGTTCAGCTGCACTGTTCTTATAGATATTTAATTACATAACACACAGGAGTTTTCAAAGCATTCTCCCATATCTAATCTTATCTGACCTTTCCAAACACCCTGTGGGTTTTGAATTAAAAAAAAAAAAAAAGGCTGTTAACCCTCAGAACACTTGAAGATGTTAAGTGCTAACTGTTGAGATACAAAAGCTAAGACACAGAGCTGAAGTCAGATTTCCTGGAAACTCCTCCAGTTCTCTTTCTACAGCTTCAAAAAGGTGAGTGGAGCTTTGCAATGAGAGGAGCTTGAACAGGGGCACAATTGTTTGGGGAAAGAGCAATAAGTAAAAGAAGACATGCAAACTGAAAAGTAGTCTCTCCATTAGGCACAGGAGGCTGGGAAAGGGAGAACATTAAGGCAAATGCAGGGTGTGTTTTATAAGAGTGAGATAAATTATAGCCCTTTCTGTCCAGCACTCTGCTAGTTTCTATGGAGGAGATGATCGTTTTTGCCATTGAAAACTCAGGTAGATAAACAGGACAGACTATGAATAAAATAGTTTAAATAATGATTTTAATAATATAAGTTAAAATAATGATGCCTACAGATACGTGAAGGACTGTCACTTGGAATAGATAGAAAGGAAGATTATTTTACTGGTTAAAAGTAGAGCTTTTGGTGTTAGAAAAACCTAGATTTGCATTTTGGTTTTGCCATAACTAGCTATGTTGCATCATACAACTGTTTACTTTTTTTTAAGCCGTGGTCTTAAGAATGTATCAGGGGATAGTAACAGTTTTTTTTTTATAAGGTCATTATGAGGATTAAAGGAGAAATTGTATAAAAAGCACTAAAGCATAGTATCCACCTAGTATGATCATTCAGTTGTTAGCTGTTACAATAGATGCACTAAACTGTGGACAGTACAGAAGGGAACACGTTATTTCTAATCAGTATATTCTTAGCACCACAATTGTGCCTGGCTTTAGAATATATGGAAGAGCTATTCTTTAATAAATTTTCGTGAGTATATTTGAACATGGTCTAAGGAAGAACTCTACCACTTGATGGTAGCTGACAATGATAGAGATAGCCTTGGAACTAGAGGTGATTTTAGTGAGAAATTAAAAAGAGAGCTCATTGAATGGTTATCAGGAATATTGAAGGGAGGTTCATAGTTTCTGAGGTCCTTTTAACACTAATAGAATCTGTTCACAATTCTGTGAAAAGCATGAAGTGACGCTGGCAGTGCTGTTGAAATAAATCTCCCCAACTTTCTTGTATATACAATAGTTTCAAACTTTAAAACAAAGAGAAAAAGGGCATTTAGTGTGCTGCCTGTGAGCTGTCCTTCATATACACGAGTATATGAACACAATAGAGCTAAGGTGAGTAGTGGTTGGGTTATTTTTAGAAATGGCAATGAGTCTACAATGAGCCGACCACATGCCTTCACTCAGTCTCTTTGTGAGACAAACTATCAGAAAGCTGTCTGTGAAAATCAGAAAGGATTGCTCTGTAGGGAAAAATAATTGGCTCATATGGGAAAAATAATGTTAGATCCAGGAATACCATATTGTAACAAGGTTACCTGTGTTAGACACATTTTTACTATTCTTCCTGGAAGTAATTTAGTTATGTCTATTTATTCCTCTTTGACATTTTTTATGTAAGCGTACATTCTAAAATTTTAAAGATATTAATCTTTTAATAACATAATGTAATATGTAATGCATTATATAATGCATATATACACATTATATAATGTTTGTAATATTAATTCTAATTCTCAGTAACTGTTTTAAGAAAAAAGATGGAAAAGGAATAGCCGTCCTAGTAGCCTTACAAGGTCCCTGTGAACCTTAACAAATAATCCTAAAGAAAATGAAAATCCTAAGAGAAAAAAATGGAAAGTAGAAAGAGGTAGAAAGAAGGCGGCAAAGGAGAGTGGCAAATGGGGCTTGGACAGAAACTATGTCTGTTGTACTTATTTCTGCCCTTTGGTTATTTTTCATTATAAAAGGAAAAGGCAGAAGGCAGTGGGCCATCAGGGATGCTTATGAGAGCAGCTTGTGAACATAAAAGTACAGTATTTACAATGCGGTAAAGAATTAAAATAAAATGCTTTTGCTTTTAAAAAGTAAATTCAGGCCTGTTAAACAAAACTTGCCAAACTGGATTTATGCTGGTATATGAAAATGTAGATAAACAACATAATTTGAGAAATGAATTTCAAATAGGGCTATCATGATGATCTATGTTTGTGTTCTAAGGCTTTAGATTTTTAAGCAACATTTTATGTATGTGAAATAGAATCATTGTGGATACTAATGATACTGTCTTCTTGCAACTTTAAGGGTAAGGTTTTATAAACAACCTTATAGTAACTTCTTTAAAGTGACCATATTTACCTTATAAAGTAAGGCATTATTTATGATCCCTATCTTTTGTTCATATCTGTTTAATTCCTTCTCTTTAATTTTCTTGTGGTCTTATACAAAAGCTTATTTTCATTCTTTCAGATTTCATTTATATCTTTTTGTGAAGTGGTGATTGTGAAACAAAGTTGATATTGTCACACACACTTAGCCAAATCATCAAGCAGTTCTTTTCTGACAACTCATCTTATTTGTTAAAGGAATTCTATAATCACAACTCAAAAGCAACTAGTATTACCGAAAATGTCTGATGCTCTTAGAAAATGAGGTTATGACAGCTAATCATGGAAGTTCTGACCCAGGATATAATAATAAAGACAGAAATGAATTTACTCCCATTAACTAGCCTAGAATAAACATCTCTCACTAAAATGTGTCACAAGCCAAGGACTAGGGATTTTAATGTTTTTCTTAGAGTTTAAAAGCTGAGAAATAAGTCGGAGAAATTGTGGTGAACCCCGCAGAGAGATTTATTCATCAGATATGTCCTATATTTACTGAACGTTTGTGTTTGTGTAAAGTAAACATCTTTGTTTTCTTCTCTCTCTTACTCCCTTGCCATGTAATATAAAATGTATTGACTTTATATCACAGTCTTTAAGGTTTATGAACTTTACATCATAGTATTTAAGTTACAAGATATCAAAGAGAAGAGTAAACGTCCTACAAGGACTTTGCATCCTCTTCTGCCAAGAGTTATGCTTTTGGTTATGTGTAGGATAATTATATCATGTTAAGTGGAAGTATAACCAGGTTATTATTTCTATGAAGATTAAGTATAAGATGTATATGAGTGCCAAGTTGTCAAAGGGTAGACTTGTGATAGTTAATTTTATATATCAACTTGTCTGGGCCAAACTGCCCAGATATTTGGTTAAACATTATTCTGGATGTTTTTCTGAGGGTGTTTTTTGTATGAGATTAACGTTTAAATCAGTAAACTTTGACTAAAGCAGATTGTTCTCTATAATGTGGGTGGATCTCATCCAATCAGTTGAAGACCTTAGTAGAACAAAAGCTGACCTCCCCCGAGCAAGAAAGAATTCTGCCAGCGGAAAGCTTTTGGATATGAGCTATAACACTGGTTCTTTCCTGGGTGCCTAGCTTTCAGGCCCACCCTACAGATTTTGGACTTGATAGCGTTTATAATTGCATGAGTCAATCCCTTAAAATATTTGTCTCTCTCTCTGTCTCTGTCTCTCTGTCTCTGTCTCTCTCTCTCTCTCTCTCTCTCTCTCTCTCTCTCTCTCTCTCTCCACACATACACACACAATATTAGTTCTGTTTTTTTGGAGGACACCGAATAAAACACACGTATGTTTATATAACCACAGATATGAAAATGCAATTCCCCACCAACTTGGTGGTAAGCATTTGCAGCACTTGTACGTGTGCTGTGGCTCTTGCCACTTCTGACAGCCTAACAATGGTCATTCTGCTATGGCTTTAAAACTACACACTAGGCACTGCACAATAGGGCTCCTATTATCACGGTCTCACCATTGTGTAGAGAAAGATATTTTAAAAGAAAATAAAGTGGAAGGGTTTTGTATTAAATGTTCATTCAGGCTTTCTAACAGTAGAAAAGTTATGGAAGAACTTTGTGATTGCAAAGAGAAGGAGAAAGAGAAAATCCTCTGTGAAGAGGTCGTGCTTTCCCCTGTGTTCTCAGGCTGGGCGAGAGGTTCAGAAGCTTGGGGAAAGTGGGTTACATGACAGAAGTCCTAACCCGGTTAGAACGGCATTCTTTTCTACCAACCAAACTCATATAGCATCATTACTTAAGAGAGTTTCCCCCTCTATTGCTATATATCTGCAAATGCACTGTGACATTCTACTACCATCATCCACAGAGGGTGCAGGTAATTTTACAGACTATGTCAAGCAATCGTAGAATGCTGGGAAGAGAACTTGAGAGCCCCAGGCTGCCTCCCTGACTAAATTCTGACAGTCTTGGAAAGGTAGCTATTTATCACCGTCTTTAAACGCTAAAGTAAGGGCAGTTCTCCTCAGTCTTATAAACATGATCACTCCTCACCTGCAAAACTGGGGAGGTTATCAACAGAACAGGCCACAGGACTTTTAGCTGAAAACAGAAGGAAAGAATTATGGGACCCAGTGGGCTTCTCGTTTTAATTTCTACCTTTATAGACAAAGAATTGGGGTCAAAGGAGAATTTTGGGGACAATGTTAAAAGGAGAGAATAAAAGAGTATTGTTTTCTGACTCATGGAAACATGTGTCTTACCTGTGGTCCTTGGAAAAAGAGGCTAAATTGACATTTTAAATAAGCTGAGCAAACGAAAGCCTTGATGGCCCCCCTTCCAAGGGTTTGATTCTCTGAACTTGATAAAGTATTCATTTAATGCTATTAAAAAGAGAGGTTCTACGTTAGTTTTCTTGAGAAATGGTTATATAAAATGATTGTTTAATGATCCCTTGGGACCAAAAGAATAGCCTTGATTTAAAAATCTTCATTGTGTATCATTCATAAAATCTAGTCCCTTGGTTTTCTGAAACAATCGAGTAGTGTTATATGCTATATGTAGTAAAATAGCTATAACCCAAGGGGTTTTAGTTTGCTCTGATTTTGTTTTCTCTTTATAGGAGTTGTTAAGTGACTATATGGAAATATATACCCTTGATTATTAGGTGAAGGGAAGAAATCTAAATTTTATTGAGAAGCAGTTACATGTCCAGAAATATATAATACGGACATTAGTAAACTATTTCATTTGTTAAGCACCTCCTATGGGCCAGAGATACTACGGAGAATAACATAGATCCTCTCCCTGCTTCACAGAGACTGCTTTCTAGTTTGGGGAGACAAATAATAAACCCTAGAAATATGTCAGATAACAAACTAATATGCAGATAATTGAAATAGGATGAGCAACAAAGGATGGTCAGCTGGTTACTTTAGGTCCACTGTGTAAGTGATGATTACTCTGAGATCTGCATGGCAAGAGGGATCCAGCCATGTGAGTGTCAGAAGAAAGCATTTCAGGTAGAGGACACAGCACAAAGTCCCCAAGGCAGACAAAAGTTTGGTCCCCTAAAGGAACAGAGAGCCAAGATGGTGGACAACGAGGAGAATGGAAAGAAAGGAAGTTGGAGGAGGATATGATTGGAGGATATTGGATAGACAAAAAACCTGAATTGTGCTGTCCCTTGTTCAAGGAACTCAAGGTCCAGAGAGGCACCTGAGATTTAAATAACTAAGAGCACAAACTCCCACATTAAACGGTACAGTGAGGGAGGCAGGGTGGGGTCAAAAGAATTAGTTAGGTGTGGGACCTTATTACAGAAAGCCACAGTGAAGTGGTTCTGGGCTTCCAGAAGTTCCTTTTAGATTTTTCTTTTCTCAGATATCACAGAGCTGCAGGAGAACCTCCAGATCAATCCTCATTTGGAAAAGTGCATCTTCTAAATGGTTAAACATGCCCAAGGCTGTATTTTAATGACATTAAGGCATAACTGGGTCTTTGGAAAAGTAGAACTATCCATAAGCTTACTTTTTCTTTTGGGAAAGTGCGGTTCATCTTAACAAAATAAACAGAGGCCTCCCGGAATGCAGCAACACTGCCTGTCTTAGGCATCTTCATTAGCTTGAAAAATAACACAGTACCTGGCACCAAAGAAGTGCTCAGTGAAGGTCTAAGTGATTAAAAATAACTGGCCATGATCATTTGGAGCTCGTTCCTCTTTCCCTAACTGAAGGATAAGCTAAAAGACCTAGACCTCTGTGCTAGCTGGCCTTCTCTGACCCTCTTTTCAAGACTCCATCCTTTCGGTAGGCCAGTATTTCCATTCTGTTGTTTCCCATCCACCTGAGCACTTGAGAATTCCTTTGGGTTAGCTTTTGGCTTCTTCTCTGCTTTTTCCACCCAAACCTTAAGCTTTACTTCAAACACTTGATAAACAAGTATTTATTCTGTTATCACATCATTTAGTTCTTTGATACGTTACATTCTGAAGCATTGTCTGTGGGGAGACCAAGGGAGGAGTAGGAAGTTCGAAGAACAAAGGCCTATCCTTGGCCCAGCAGATTAAGTGGCCTGTAGTATTTTTGCACTTTAAACATGGCACATGCCATTAATATTTTGACTTGTTGGAGCCCTCTGCGTTGTATGATGTGTTTTGTTTGTAGGGTGATATGTATATGGTAGGGTTAAGGGACATAGACATTTTCTGTGTGAGATTCCAACTTGAGCGCAGCACTTAATTCTCTATTTCAACTACCTTTCACAGTTTATATTAAATGCTAGTATCCCCATTATGCAGGTTAAGAGATTAGGTTTAGAGAATACTTTGTCTATGTCTCACAGGTAATAAGCCTCAGTTATAGCCTACTAAAGCATAGCTTCAGCCTGCTATTGACACTCCTGAACTTGCTGTGGGAGGTGGGATAAACATTTACATAGCTTATATTCAGGGTTGAAATAATAATTTTTTTAAAAATCCCTAAATTGTGTAACGTTAAAATGACACCAGTCAACCTTCTGCCCATCCTGTCTGTGGTTTTTCCACTGCTGGTTACTGTTACTGTTGTCTTATTTTGTTGCTGCAATTTGTAGGCAGTGTTTACAGAAAACAGTCCTTAGGGGCGGGCTGAATTTCTGCTGCTTCTCACTAGATTATATGGTCAGAAATGGGGAGAGGTTTACATTGAGCCAATTAAAGCTTTTGGGTTTCACTTTAGTTTGGCACAAGAAGTCTACCAGAAATCCAGGCTCCTTATTTACTTTGGCACTTTTGTACATAAAGTGGGGGTGAAAGACAGCCCTTCATGTAGGTTACAAGTTTAATATCTGTATCCCAAGGATTCAGTCTGCAAAGAAATTTCAAGCCCTGTGCTGCTTTCTGGATGCCGTGCTGTAGAACTAGTAGGGGAAAAAAAGTGGGCATGTGGATGCTCTCTGGGCAGAGTGAAGGGAGAAGCTCCCCAGCCCAAAGCTCTCTGGTATACCTTGCCATAATACCAGAAGTTTTGTCATTATGAAGTATTTTTTTTTTAATTAAATGAAAAGGTCTTTTAAAATGCAAGTGCCTAATAATAAATAAATGCCCACAGTAAATGCCTAAAACTGAAGCTATGTCAATAATATTAAAAGGCTTTCAATAAGGCCATAGTTCTCTTGGGTTTAGAAAGTTGCAGATAATATTGAATTTTGACTTTAGAATTTTCCACTTGCTTTTGTATCATTTTTCATAATCATGTAAAAAAATTCCCTGGGTATCATTTTCCAGGCCAATCCTGAGATCTAAATATAAAGCTGTCAAATATGTGTTATTGTTTGCCCTTCATATTGTATTCTAGTTGACAGTCATTATTTTTATTTATTATTCATTGGATTATGCTACATTACACATTAACAACATTCCAAAGATGGAGATAAGGTGAGTTTTTGGCCCATTATAAACCCATTGGTTTGTGGCTAGCTAGATTCTCATTCCTTTTACGTCAAGACTTACCACTGGCCTCCTTCTTTAATTTATCCCTTGATTGAAATTTAAAAATTTACTACAAAACCATGTCCCCACCTGCCCTGCCCACTTTCCTGTGGCCCAACTTTCTAGAAGGAATGGGTAGAGAAGACTGATGTGATCGACTAGGAAATATTATTAGTCCCTGTGCTAGAACATAACAATGCTTGTCTAAACTTTTATCTATCTTCCAACTACATAAATTTCCTCATTCCAACTTCCAACACCCCCTTATATGTTTGTGTATGTAAGTTTGTTCATTTTCAATGAGATAGGGGAATTTTAAAAAAAGCAAATATTCTTAATAGAACGAGTAATAGTTTAATTAAGTCTCCAAACACATTGGAATGTGTTACTTTAAAAGCCTTGGTGAAGGGATTTTCCTTGGTGGCTTTTAGATCTTTTGACACAAGGGCTCAATCTACTGTTACAGGCAATTCCCCAACTGCCCTTCACCCTGTGAGCTCATGTTTACTACGGCATCTAGCATAGTGTGTGATGCATAATTCTAGATGAATTTTTTGATGAATGGATAACTGACTAGAGCTGTACCAGAAAAAGAGGTGCCTATGCAAGCTAACAATCAGTCCTTCAGATGGATATATTTTTAAGACATAAATTTATTGGGGGAGGGGGAACAGTGAGAGGGAGAAGCAGATTGTGCAGGCTAAGATCTTTTTAATTTCACTTGAAAATGTGGTTTTTCTACTTCAGCAGCAGTGGCAACTGGACAATATACATTTTGCTCGTGTGTAAGGTCTGAGTAAGGACCATAATTCCAAATTATTCCGCAGATGCTGCACATGATCTTAGAGTTTGATACTCATGCTTTTGCTTCTGATTAGAACATCTTTCCTCTTGTATACCAAGCTGTTCTTTCTGGGATCAGCCCAAATATCATTTCTTTGTGGAGATGTTTCTCAACAATTCCTTGCCTGCTCCTTCTCACCAGTAGAAAATTCCTCTGTTCTACTCTGGCTGATTGTTTAGACTTCTGTTTTAACACTCATTGTGTGGTATCATAAGTTATGTTTATGTGTCCCCACTTAGAATGATAGCTTTGTAAAGTCTGATAACTGGATTACTCATATTTGTATTCCTTGACCTTAGTATTTGTGCTTAAGTGCTTTTTAAATGCTTGCATGAATGAATGAAAGGGAAGCAGCAGTGAGAGAAGAAAGGAGGGAGGGAGGATAGAAGAAAAGGAGAGAGGGAGAATAGATGGAAGGAAGGAAGAAAGGAAGGAAGGCAGGAAAGAAGGAAAGAAGGGAGGGAGGGAGGAAGGGAGGGTCAGTCTGGTCAACATCTCCTGTAGCAATTAGCTGAGAGCAGGGCTTTAAGAGAGTTGACATTAGTGGGAAGGAGAGCGGGAGGCAATATTTCAAAGTATGGGTGGGGGACTACATGGTATGCCGGTGCTGTGGGTGGGAAGTGGGAGAGGCATAGGATCAACTAAAGTGACAAACGGGTACAGAAAGAAGACAAATTTGGTCCTGAAAGGAAATTTTGCTCCATGAGAATTTTGCCTATTATCTGCCCAACTCAGAAGAAAAATAACAATAATTGCATAATCCTTAATAGTTAAAGAAAAAATGCTGTTAGGGAAAAATAATGTAAGGCCTCCAGACTGGACAGTTACATGTACATTATTTAACAGAACCCTATTTCAGGGTTCTTATGTGTATAGTCTTGTTTTTCAAACCACTGTCTTGAGGGAAAAAATGAACCCTGCATCTGTAAACCATGTAGTTTTATAGGTCTAAATAACTCTTAACACTATTATTCTAGATAATGTGTTCTTAGTTACACACTGTATCATATTATTTCCTTTATGCATGTCAGTTTGACAATTATGAATAGATATGGAAGGTAACAATCACTATAGAACCTGTGTTCTATAAGTAGACATTTAATTTTCATTGCTAGTTACTTATCTATGATAGTTATCCTGAATAAACTCATTTGTCATCATTTTATGTTTGATGAATACTGTAAAAAAGACATGCACCTAGTGATAATCTTAAACCAAAATGGATCCACTTAGTTGCTTTCTCAAGTAATAACTATGTTTTCTGGCATTTCTATGTACTTTATTTGGTGATGCTCCAGGGAAAGAATTCTGTAAACATCAACTAATGAATCAATAAGTATGATTCATGAAATTAAACTGCACAGGATTGTTCTAGAATTTATAACACTGAGCAATACAAAACAGTTGCTCTGTTATCAATCAAATATTGAATCTAGGGAAGGAAGACTAACAGCTGACACAGTTAAAGTATTAGAATACACATGCACTAGAAAATGTTTTGTTTCAGTGCAAACTTTGCATCCTGACCAGTCATTTCGTTTTGAGAGTTTTGATTGCAGTTTGCCCAGTATGAGGCCAGAATGTGAGGGGACTGGCTTGGGGGAGTGAGGAGGTAATTAGCCTATTTCATATCAAGCCGTCTATATTTTCTATGATTGCACAAGGCGTTGTAGAGAAATTATCTGGAACTAATGATTAAACCTCAGGAGAGAAGTGAGGGAAATCCTGCATTCCAGAGTGGTTCTCTTAGAGAACGCGATCGCCCTCTAGTTTGCATTTACAAGCCGAGTCTTAGGACGCAACTCTGGCCACTTCGCCACCAGAGAATAAGAGGGAAGGAGCCAGATTCCTCCGGGTAGGAGGACTATCTGGACCAAAGAAAGAGGCTGGCGACGGGAAGGAAGAAACAGATCAAGCGTTTGAATAGCGGCCACAGGGCGACCTAAAGCCTGTACAGATTTAATAGGCGCGCGTCACACAACAGTTCCCTCGTCTACCTCCCCCCTGCCCCGTACACCCGCCGTGTGTCACCTTCCTGTTGGGAAGTCTTAGTGGGTTGCTGGGACAGAACAGGGGGCGCCTGCTCCACCCATAAGGTATCCGGTTGGAAGAAAAGCCAGTCTCAACAACTTGATTCTCTCCGTCAAATGATAAGTTTTGCAGACCGTTCGTCTCCAACCGCAGAACGTTAGGGTAGGGGGAGGAGAAAACACATCAGACATTTCTTTTCTGTTCCAACCACAAATCATATGGTTGTGCCTCCTTTCTATTCCACTTAGAGCCCTCTAAATGAAATTCCACATTCTTCCTGGAATGCATGGTGGAGAGGCAGAACTTCTTTGAGAAAATGAACCCTGAGCGTGTGTTTTGATTCTCTAGACTGATCTGTGATGATAATCAGTCAGGTTACATTTTTGTGTGTCTTGCTGGGGGTGTAATAAACACAGAGTGCCGATGACTGTAATTTTCTGATGATGTTGCAATGAAGGGAATAAATGGCCCAGTGTTGAACTTTGCAGCTTGCTCCCTTCCTGTATGTAAATTGCCTTTATATAAAGTGAGGTTGATAGAGTAGGGACAGCCGCCTCTGACTCGTGCTCCCATGTCATCTCAGCTTGCAGCCTTATCAGGCACATAGCAAGAGGCTACTGAGCTCTACCTACCTCTAACCTCCAGGAAATAATCTCCAACCTTCATATCCTAAGCAACCTGAAGAATGAAAGAGGAGGCTATAAAGTCCCCTTTGAAAGGTTTGTCTGTATTTATTACTGTAATTTGAATGAAATGGATAAAACAAAGATACTTCAGAGGATTTGGGGTTACCTGGCATGGGGAAGGCACAGGACATGAATCGTAGGGGAGGGTCTGATGGAAGGTTTCTTAATTTAATGCTTTAAAAGCAAGCAAGCAGAAATCTTTGTGCAGCTTGGTGTTTTTGAGCAGTCTTGGCAAAATTTGCTCCCTCCAAAGGGGAAGGAATGGTGTGGGAGCAGGGCTGGGCTAGGCTTGTTGAAGTTATTATATTATATGAAGAACCCATTGTAAGAGGAAGCAGAAGTGGGCCAGTAAGTGTGACTGGGAGTTTCCTAAACCTTGCTTTAGGTTGGAGCGTTGATTTCAGGCAATAGTAAGAGCTTTCTCAAGAGTGGATACTGAGACAAATTTCTCAGCCAGACTCCAGCAGAAAGGATGTGTGTTCCCTTCTCTCAGTGTGGGACTGCTGTAACTGAGCAAACTAAGAAGAGTTGAGGCCACAGATAATATTAGGGCAAATAAGGTAGTTGTGCCTGCAAAGCAAATCCCTGTCCAGAACCAAAGAAAAACCTGCTTCGATGCTATTCTTGGTTTGACACCTGGTATTTCTGAACCACTAGGCAATTCTGAAATGGCAGGGCCCTTGGCAGTAAGGGGTCACGGCAGGGCAGCCACCGCCGACAGCACCAGCGAGAGCCAGGTACCAGGCCCAGCAAATTTTAGTAACTTGCAGCGGTCTCCTCGCTCCTGGCCAGTGGCACTGCTTAGAACGTCCAGGCCAGCGCTGGCGCGACTCTTCGCGCAGGAGGTCAGACTGTGCAGCTCCCAGGCATCTCGCCCCTCCCGGCGGCGGGGTTACAGGAAGGCACCGAGTCGCGGCTCTGCCAAGCTTCCCTCTCTCCTCCGCTTTCTGGAGCGGAGGCTCCCGGCTAATCTTTCAGGAGCTAACGAGTCAGTTTATCTGGGACTTGAGAGAAAGAGCCAGGTGGTAAAACTGTAAGAAGACTCCTGGGCCAGCCCTTGCAATAAACGGGAGGGGTAGGGGAGAAGAGGGATTTTAAGACAACGTAATGTGACCTTGCGGAGTTTTCAAGTGGGAGAGCGTGAGCATGAATGCGGGGAGTCGCGAATATGCGGATCCTGCGCGGTCCTCGCCGTCCCGGGGTCACGCCAGGTCGGCCCCCTGCGCGGAGCCACTGCTCAGCTCTCTTGCCACTTCTTCACGTGTTCTTGGCATGGTGAGGATTAAAAATGCAAGGAAAAAAAAAAAACTACACGCGGAAAGGACAGAATGTTCTTAGAGATTACTTTATAAAAAAAAGTGCAATGCAGATTGTATTTTTTCCCCCTTAGTGCAGAGACGAATTTTATTTCCGCCCCCTCCCCTACACATTCCTGACCTCTCCCTCCCCCTTCCCTCTTTCTTTCCTTCCTCCTCTTCCAAGTTCTGGGATTTTTCAGCCTTGCTTGGCTTTGGCCAAAAGCACAAAAAAGGCGTTTTCGGAAGCGGCTCGGCGGTGCACAAGGGCCATTTGTTTGTTTTGGGACTCGGGGCAGGAAATCTTGCCCGGCCTGAGTCACGGCGGCTCCTTCAAGGAAACGTCAGTGTTCTCTGGTCGCCCTCGCCGGCTGCGCGCCCGGCCGCCGCTCTCCATGGGGGAGATGCAAGGCGCGCTAGCCAGGGCCCGGCTCGAGTCCCTGCTTCGGCCCCGCCACAAAAAGAGGGCCGAGGCGCAGAAAAGGAGCGAGTCCTTCCTGCTGACGGGACTGGGTAAGCGCCACCGGCACGCGGGGACCTGTGTCGCACCCCACTAGTTGCTCGGCGAGGGCGCGAGGCGCTGGGTGTTCGCGAGCGTTCTGAGCAGCGAAGGGATGAGACCGGGCGGTGGGGAGGGGACGGCGGGAGCGCGGGGCTGGCGGCGCGCCCTAGCCCCGGGCTAACCCCGAAGAGCAGGGCGCGCGGGGCCACCCTCCTCCGGCGCGGTCACCCTGAGCCCGCGAGATAACCCCGGCTGGTGGCGCGTGGCCGCCGGACGAGGGCAGAAGAGGTTGCCGAGGGAATCTGGAGAGAGGTTTGGCGTCGGGGCCGGGAGCGAATCTGAAGTCAGGGTTGGAGAACCCGAGCGGGCGCCAAGCGCCCGGCTGGCGCGCACCGGGCGGAACGCGCCGCGGTGCAGAGAGACTCTGATTTCCCTGCAGGGCGGAATAAATGAGAAAGGTGGAAATTCACCCCAGGCTCTCCTCCTCCCCCGCCCGCTCCGCCTGCGGGTTCCCTCTCTCAAGCCCTGGAGCGAAGGAGGCTGATAATCGCCCTGCTATGACCCCTCCCGGAGTGGTCGCTGAGCCCCGCGCCCCAGCCCCGGACCTGGGGTCGTCCGGAACCGCCCGCCGCCCGCCGCCCGCCGCTTAGCCGCCCGCGGAGCCCCGCGGCAGTCGGGGGCGGGGCCTGGGCGGGCTGGGGGCGGGGCCTGGGCGGGCGGGGGCGGGGCCTGGCAGCGTGGCTTCCTCATTGCCTCGCGGGCCCGCCCCCGTGGCGGCGGAGCGCTTATAAGGCGGGCGGCTGGGCCAGAGAGCTGTGTTGGTTCAGCCGATCTTCAATCAGTGGTGGCTGCGTCTACTCTGTTCTATCTCTTTGGAGATGACAGTGAAAACCGAGGCTGCTAGAGGCACCCTCACTTACTCCAGAATGAGGGGAATGGTAGCAATTCTAATCGGTGAGTGTAGGAATAAGGCTGAACTTGTAGGATTTGCGAAGTGGAAAATTTTTTGAAGGTCCCGCATCAGACTAGTGCGTGTGGCGTCGGCTGTTAGAAAAGCATCTAAACGTTTATTTTTCTTCTTTGCTTCACAGCTTTCATGAAACAGCGGAGGATGGGCCTGAACGACTTTATTCAGAAGATTGCCAATAACTCCTATGCATGCAAACAGTAAGTTTGGGGGGATTTGGGGAAATAAAAAATAGTAGTTTCAGGTTTACCAGAAATAGAGTCTAATCAGTGTGTTAATCAGAAAAACGAAGACTTCCCTGGGGATGGGGATCCCTTTTCAGGTTCCAGTTTATTTAAAACATTTTGAACATTGAAATTAATTTTGAGAATTTGGATGGTTCTTGAACTGTAAAATACAATTTTTATGTTTGCCTAATTCAACCCCGTCCCAGTAAAAAACATTTCTCATCTCTGTGTTTAGTTAGGTTTATTATTTTATTTGGCTGTTATTTTCTTTAACTGAGTAATTTATTTGGGTTTTTTAGTTTACACATGGAATTCTCCAGGAACAGCTGAACCAGAAGCTCACTGTTGGTTTTAGTGTGCCCCCGTGTGGCAAATTAGGAGATTCTAAATTGTTCCTTTCTTCTTTGCAGCCCTGAAGTTCAGTCGATTTTGAAAATCTCCCAACCTCAGGAGCCTGAGCTTATGAATGCCAACCCTTCTCCTCCAGTAAGTGTTCTGTATTTGTGATGCATCTGTGCAGGAATTTTGTAAATGAGTCAGTTAGTAGTCCTACATTGATGAATTAAAATGGCATTTATAGAAATTAGTATCAAGGCAGGAATGCCTCTAGTGGAGGGCATGACAAGTGACATAAGCGCTTAAGTATTGAGTCAGTGGCGTATTTTTCAAAGGCATGTTTCATAGAAGTCTTATCTGTTTACAGTACGTTGTATACAATTTCTATACTCTAATTTGAAATATTAATATATATGGATGAAAACTAGTTTTGAATATGTTTATAGCTATTTGGTAACTTACCTTAGTTATTTGCAGATGTAACGTCTATATTATTGCTGTTTTCCTTTGAAACAGATATTAAAAGAAACTATTTTATTTTCCAGCCAAGTCCTTCTCAGCAAATCAACCTTGGCCCATCGTCCAATCCTCATGCAAAACCATCTGACTTTCACTTCTTGAAAGTGATTGGGAAGGGCAGTTTTGGAAAGGTAATTTCAAATCTGAAGACCTCATTATTTATAGTCAGTCAGTCAGTCATGCACTCATTTTACATCCTCCCTGCAAGTGGATAACAAAAAATAATAATAATAATTTTTAATTGAAATTTCAGGTTCTTCTAGCAAGACACAAAGCAGAAGAAGCATTTTATGCAGTCAAAGTTTTACAGAAAAAAGCGATCCTGAAGAAGAAGGAGGTATGAGATGTGTTTGATTAGTTGGGTTCGAAGATAAGATTTTCATTGAGTAGTTTCACCTTGGAATTTTGGTACCATGTTGAAATTTGCCACTGAATCTTAATTGTCCTTTTCCTAGGAAAAGCATATTATGTCGGAGCGGAATGTTCTGCTGAAGAATGTGAAACACCCTTTCCTGGTGGGCCTTCACTTCTCTTTCCAGACGGCTGACAAACTGTACTTTGTCCTTGACTACATTAATGGCGGAGAGGTGAGCAGAAGGGACTGTGAGCTAACCCTTGAATGTCTGTGGGTTTAGTTGGGGAAGAAAGTTTTTAAAAGATACTTGGGGGAGGGGGTAAGTTACCATAATTAGCATTTCCTTTAACCTGCCAGGTTTCTAATAGCTAATAGACTATTTAGGGCCATTTCCTACAATTGTACTTTTTAGCTATATATGTCAAGACTAATCAAGTACGTTGTTATCAGGCTTTGGCAACTCAGACCAACTTTGTTCTGTCTCCTGCAGTTGTTCTACCATCTCCAGAGGGAGCGATGCTTTCTGGAACCAAGGGCCCGTTTCTATGCTGCTGAAATAGCCAGTGCCTTGGGTTACCTGCACTCTCTGAACATCGTGTATAGGTGAGCTGAAGTGCTTTTAAGGCTACCTTCCTGGGTGTAAAGAAGACATATCCCTAATCTTTGACAGGGCCTTAAAATAGTGCATTTTATGTATAAGATGGTCACCTAAAACCAGATCCCCCAGCATGTGAGCTGCCTTGACTCCACGCCACTGGGGAGCTAGCCAGCTAGGATTGTGCTTAATCCAGAATAGATTAGCAGAACAAGGGCTCCCTTTTTTTATTTACTGTACAACTACAGTGAATTTAAAATGCCTGTAATACGCCTAGCAATTATCTTTACAGAGCATTTCTTATGAAGTAAAATTAACTTGTGCAGCTATGTGTTTGTTTGTTTGTTTTTAACAGAGACTTGAAACCAGAGAACATTCTGCTAGATTCACAGGGACACATTGTCCTCACTGACTTTGGGCTCTGCAAGGAGAACATTGAACACAACGGCACGACATCCACATTCTGTGGCACACCTGAGGTAGGAACACCCTTGATTTGCTGTCTGGTCTACCCGCTCCTTCCTGGAGAGATAAATACAGAAATGCTTTTAACTACAAAAAGAGTCAGCTGTTCTCTCCGATTTCTTAGTTCAATACAGTGCAAGTAAAATACATTTGCTGTTTGACAAACTGAGATATTTCAATGCCTTATGTTGCTTTAATTAAAGCAAGATCCAGGTTATAAAAGGTTTTTAAATCCCCAAAGGAGATGCTTTTGCCTGCCCAATAGCTTCCTTAAAATCAGTACATGCAGACGACCAGTTAGCCTCAAGGTCCAGCAGCTTTATCAGGAAGTAATCTAAGGAAGTGTGTTCTCCAAATGGACCCAGGGTCTCTTAGCCCTTTCAAAGTGCATACCTGGTTTTGAGATTTCCTGGTTTTGTGGGCTCTAAACTCTGTTTTCTTAATCTGTCTTTTTTAGTATCTTGCACCTGAGGTGCTTCATAAGCAGCCTTATGACAGGACCGTGGACTGGTGGTGCCTAGGGGCTGTCTTATACGAGATGCTGTATGGCCTGGTAAGTAGCACATTGAGAATCATGGAATATTGTCCCTGATTTGATAATGTTCCCTAGTATGTAGTCTTAAAATCCCGACTTTTCTGGGCACACAAGCCCTATTGCAGACCTGATCAGTGTGTCTTGCCCTTTATCAGTAAGCTTATCAAATTCTGATAAGAGAGGTATATAAGTATTTTAGTGTAAACTCTTACCTAGTGGATTTTTCTTTTGCAAATTCACACTTTACTAGCTATGACCACACTTAACCTATGTGAGTACAAAAAAAAAAAAAAACCCTGACTTTATTTATATCTCTCCCTCCTGGTAAGAATTGCAAAATAGACACCAAAAAATCCAGGGCAAAGACAACTTATCAAGGGAAAGACTTTGTCAAATCCAGCTTCATACGTTGTAGTTTGTCTTTTTCTCGATTAGTAACGTATGTATACAAAACCTCCAATTAAACATTAAGAAATGTTCTCCCTTCTTTCAGCCTCCTTTTTATAGCCGAAACACAGCTGAGATGTACGACAACATTCTGAACAAGCCCCTCCAGTTGAAGCCAAATATTACAAATTCTGCAAGACACCTCCTGGAGGGCCTCCTGCAGAAGGACAGGACAAAGAGGCTGGGTGCCAAGGATGACTTTGTGAGTAATTTTTTCCTGTTCTTCTCCTGGATTCTCTGAGAAGTGCACTAGATCTCACTGCCCTTCTCGAATTCTGCCTGTCTAAATTAATCTTGTTTTTCCTCTCAACAGATGGAGATTAAGAATCATGTCTTCTTCTCTGTAATTAACTGGGATGATCTTATTAATAAGAAGATTACTCCCCCTTTTAACCCAAATGTGGTGAGTATCTTTCTCACTTCTAAGTATAGGGAGGCCCAAAGGGCATTTTTTAATTCAGAGTTGGTGGTGGTGGTGGACTGGGGAGGGCCCTCAAGGAATAAATTGGCAGATCTTTTGTTCGTGGACCATTATTTTACCTAGAGAAAAAGTAGAATTTTTGTCCCAACAAAGCTCACACAATTTTTCAACACATTTGTCAGTTAAAATACCAAAAAACAAAAAGGTTACATTATCCTTATCATTTAAACTCCGTGTGGCCTCTGGGTTTTGTGTTTGAAATCTATGATTGTTATAGGAGTTTTCATATTGTGCTCTAAAGACTGAAGCTCCAGATTGAGAGCCTGAATGAGGATTTCCCTGTCTTGCATCTACTATGAATTTTGACACTGAGTGTGCTTTTCCTTCCTGCTAGAGCGGACCCAGCGACCTGAGGCACTTTGATCCCGAGTTTACTGAGGAGCCGGTTCCCAACTCTATTGGCAGGTCTCCAGACAGCATCCTCCTGACAGCCAGTGTCAAGGAAGCCGCCGAGGCCTTCCTAGGCTTTTCCTATGCACCTCCCGTGGACTCTTTCCTCTGAACAGTCGTAGGGTTGATTTCGAAGGATTTTATGTGTGTTTTTAAGTGTTTTAGTTAGCCTTTTTGGCAGAGCTGCCAGCTGACAGGACATCTTAAAAGAGAATTTGCACATCTCTGGGAGCTTGCACGTCTTGGCAGTCTAATTGCACACCGTTTGCTGGAAGCTTTTCGAAGAGCACATGAGGTTTTCATTTTCATTCTTCCTTCCAAGTGGTGCTATCTCTGAAATGCGCATTAGAGTGCCGCCTTAGACAGACGCAATAGTCTTAATAGGAGGAGGACGCTGTTCTAAGGAGGAACTCCTGAAGGTCTGTCCAGGCTGTGATAACGAATCTTATGAAATGTGCCTTTTCTGATGAGATCATGTTAGCTCCAAAGCTTTTCCTATTGCAGAGTGTTTTAGTTCTTTATTTTCCCTTGTGGGCTTACTGTGCAAACAGTGGTATGAGTGTGATATGCTTCATCACAGAGGGATTTAGTAATAAGCATCAATGTGACACTTGCAGGACACTACAATGTGGGACATTGTTTGTTTCTTCCATATTTGGAAGATAAAATTATGTGTAGACTGTTTTTTTGTAAGATATAGTTAATAATTAAAATTTATTGAAATGGTCTTGCAATGACTTGTATCCAGATGCTTAAAGAAAGCATTGCTGCTACAAATATTTCTATTTTTAGAAAGGGTTTTTATGGACCAATGCCCCAGTTGTCAGTCAAGCCTGGTGTTTTCATTGTTTAAAATGTCACCTGTAAAATGGGCATTATTTATGTTTTTATTTTTCATTCCTGATAACTGTATGTATTGTATAAAGAAAGTCTGTACATCGGGTTATAACACTAGTATATTTAAACTTACAGGCTTATTTGTAATGTAAACCACCATTTTAATGTACTGTAATTAACATGGTTATAATATGTACATTTCTTCCCCCTCCCCATCACACAACTTTTTTGTGTGTGATAAACCAATTTTGGTTTGCAATAAAACCTTGAAAAATATTTACATAAAGTGTCATGCATCTTCTTTTGTGTATTTTGGTTGAGGGAGGCAATGATGAGTCCATTTAAAACCTAAAACCAGGAAAATGCAGCTGTAATTTTCAGCTCAGTGTTTTGCTTCTAATAGCAGCAGCTTCTGACTTCAGGGGAGTATAGGGTCTTCTTAGACAAATTGTATTCCAGATCTTCTAAGCATATTATGATGTCAGTTTATAAATCCATCCAAACAAATCTTTTTCTCTTTACCAGTCTCACAAGGACAGTCATGAAATAATATTCCTTATTTTTATTGCCTGCCCTATGGCGTTGACTGTTTGTCCGGACATTTAGCTTTTCTAAAGTAACAGATAATTTTTTCAACAAATATTTGCATGCCTACTCTAGGCTGGGCTCTGTCCTGAGTGCTGGGAATGTAGCAGTGAGCAAAGCAGACAAATCGCTGCCCTTACAGAGCCTGATGGAAAAGGCAGACTTTCAATTAAGCAGTTTATTGAAAAGGAAATCAAGATGATAGTCTGCAGCTGCAGGAGATTGCCACTAAAGAGGGTGAGGATGTTTGTCATAAAAGGATATGTTCCCCAAAAACAGGACTTCTGGTTTCTGAGAGTACTCAGAGTTGAACCAAGTGCAGTATAAGCTCAGAAGGATTCCCAAGAAGCAGCAGATCCCTGGCTTGGACCAGAAGCTTGTGGAGCTGGTATGCACCCAGCACCGCATGGGCCCGGCAGGCAGGCTGTGCAGAGGCCACTACTGGAACTCATCCCACTGGAATATTTACAGTGGAAGAGAAGGTGACACGATATTAGGTGATCATCCACTTGTGTCCAAATTGTTTGGACTTCCTCACTTTTCTAGGCTTTTCCCAGAAATTGCTATCAAACAGGGAGTTTCCCAACAGTTGATCTTGTTGCTGCCTTAACCTCAGCCTACTGCATTCCCTGTGCCCTCGCTTCTCACTTCTCACAGAGATTACTTCAGAGGAAGCTGTCATCCTTTTCTCTTTGATTGTGGCTCTAATATTTCAATGTCCCCCTCCCCCAGATCCCTGCCCTCCTAAGGCTACTAAGGGCTGAACAGGTATTTGGAAATCACTTAGTCCTTGTCCCTAATAATCCACTGAAGAAAATGGGATCGAAGTGAATCAATGACTTCATGCAGAAGGTGGCTTCCAAGTCAAGTTCTGCCTTTCAGTTGCTGCTCTACCTACAGGTGCTAGCTCCATATTAAAACCCCCAACCTCAAATGCCAAAATCAACTGCAGAGAGTATAAAGCCTGCATTTTCCTAGTGAAGACTAATGCCAGCCTTGACAGAGAGGTTATTTGCATATCTCCCCCTAATTTTTATTATCAACAGTTATGAATTCCTCCTTGAACAGAAAGTGCTTAAATCACATTTTTATTTGAGCACAGTTTTTGTAGGCTGAGAATCTATAATCTGATTGTAAATAATTCAGAGGGGCTAGTCATGGATTATGAAGCTTATTAATTTTTTAAAGATAAAAGTTTGGCTTATTAGGTTACAGTCAGTCACTAGATAAGATCTGATTTACATTGTTTGAGAATTGCAAGGAACCAGAGGAGTCCCAAGTGGTGTCACACAAGTGGGAGGAGATTACATCAAACATAAGTGGGTGGGAAGGGAACAAGCCAAGAACAGGGAAGTGAAGAAAGGACAGAGATCAATAAAAAAGGGCAAATATTTACCAAGTACTGGTGTCAAATGAGTTAAGTGATGTCAGATAGCACTCACACATAGGTCTCTTTTATCTAGATGAGTACTACACATTTTTGCCAGTATTTGAAACTCGGTTTGAGTATGATGGTTGCAAAAGGTGTGGATCTGTTTAAATATGAGTCTGGGGAAAATTATTGAGCTAAGAATTGAATTAAAATGGGAATCTGAAATCACTGCCACCATGAAGTGGCTGCCTAGAGCAGGCTTCACAGAAAGGATGCCAATGATTCGTGCTAACCAATTCTATTTCTAAGGTGTCTAATGTGATGTAGGCTCTGAAGATTAGAATAGTAATAGCTAATACTAATAGTAATAGCTAGTAGCTCTTACTATATGCCAGACATTGTTCTAAGTATTTTACTCACAATGTATTTAATCTTTAGAACAATGCTGTGATGTTAAAAGTGAAGAAACTAGCACAAAAAAGTTATTTGAAGTTAGAAGTTGAATCACGACAGTTTGGCCCAAAGCCTATACTTGTAACCATTACACTGGCCTGCCTAACAGGTGACAACAGAATACAGAAGCAAACAATTGTGTGCTTGTTAGTTATTCAGTTATTATTTCACCAAACTTTTACTAAGATACCTTCTAGGTGTCTTGGTAAGGAGAGAGAGAGGGAAGGAGGAAGAATCTGCAATTACAATGCAGACACTATCAGTTGCTGATGAAGCTGAGGAGCAGGTTTTTTTCCAAAATGGTTTTTTCCAAAACTGTTTTTTTCCAAAACTGTTTTTTTTTCAAAAAGAAAAAAACATTTTTGGAAAACTGATTGGCACTTCACTAAAGGTGAACATGCATATAACTTATTATCCAAAAGTTCTGCTCTATGGTTTATGCCCCAAGAAGTCTATATGGATTCAATAAAAAATTTGCAATAATTTCATAGTAGTAGTATTCATACTAGCCCCAAAATGTGAACAATTCAAAATGTCCATCAATAATAAAATCAGTAAATTACTGATAATTTTATTAATGAAACTGGATTTTGAAATGGGTAGAAAAAAGAGTATTTCAGGTTCTGGCCGAGAGAGGTGGGGGAGTGAGGTGTAGCTTGCATAAACACAGGAAATTGGTCTTGGAAAAAGAAAGAAACTCAGAAAGACCCAAGTCTGAATATCAGCAAACCACTGATCAGTTTTCTAGCTTTGGGCAAGTTGTCACTTGGGCAAATCTCTCCTAACTTCGGTTTTTCAAGCAAAAAAAAAAAAAAAAAGTGCAGCCAGTGTCCATCTTTTCACAAGTATCTAAGACACAGGTCAGAAGGAATTGGTATTCAACGAATGCTAATTAATATCTTGTTTCTCCAGTGATTACTTTTCTCAATTTTACCTCCTTTTTACTAGATTACAGAAGAAAATGATATTAAAAGCAGTAAGAAATCATTTTAAATAGGGAAATGGACCTTGTGACTGATGTTCTTGGAAGTCTCATAGAGAAGTTTAGATGTCATAAAGTAGAAAAAGAAGCATTTGGAGGTTCTCCATGAGAAAAATAAGGTGATCAGAAGGAGTGTTCTGTTGCCAAGGGTTGTGAGTGTGGGCGAGCTTTGGAATTGAAAAAAAAAAAAAGAAGAGGAAGAAGAAATTAGTTAGGAGACTTCTGTGGTGGTAAGAAGAAGAGGACAGAGAAGAGAGAGTGTGAAGGCCCCAGATCAATGGAGCTGAGTCAGTTACTGGGAATGGAAAAAGAGAGGACCCAAAGCAAAGCACATTCAAAAGGGTTCATTTCTCTGTGACTGACTTAACTTATTGAAGTGGTTGTCAAAGCTGCAACAATACCATCTAGCACAAAGACCACCCACCCATTTCTTCAACATTCTCAAGATATAATGAAACAGACAGTCAATAATCAATCTGTGTAATTGGCAAAGCAAGATGTTACACACTATAGTCAATCTCTACTCCATCCTGTTAAGAAATTTCCCCCCTCATCCACTAAAAAGCCTCTAAAATTCTATTCCATGTGTCTCAAGACTGTAACAGGAACATATGATGTTAAGGTTAAGATGGCATTAATCAAAACAACACCTATTAAGAAAAACCATGCTCCTCCAAATTAACTAAACCTTATTTGAGAAATTATTTAAATGTTATTCTCATATGGCATGAAAATTGTTAACCAATCACCAAAATCAACAGTTGAATTACTTTTGCCTAGACTTCACTCGTGGCTTACATGTGATCTCTTTTGGTGTGTTCTGGCCACTATATACTTGCTGTATAAATACACATTTAATTTATGTATGTTTTCCTGCTTTCCACATCTTTTCTGTGAGGACTTCAGCAACAAGACTAGGAGTAATCCTTGAGGTTTACTTAGTGTTTACCTATAACACTGTGTTCAGATGGATTTGTTTGTGTATTTGGAGATCTTGGAAACCATGGACTATGATGGGCAGGGTTCTCGATTTCCTCTTTTCTGTGCTATATATTTTGTGCTCCACCTAGGGTATCATGGTAGGCATGGTGATGATGCTGAAATGACGATATACAAAGTACAGAGTGTTCACAGGAAAATGTACATATAGCTAATCACTTCTTGTGAACAGAGCAAGGGTCATAAGCATAAAGATGTAGTGTCATTTTATATACAATTATATAAGACAGATGAGTAGCTACCAATTTGATCATGACATCCAGATGATTTAAACACAATTCTATTCGATCTTCATTTATTGCCACTTTGGATATTCTTAGACTCTTTTTAAATTATAGTGTAATTGACATATATTATTATATTAATTTCAGGTGTAGAACATAGTGATTCAACCTTTATATTCCTTACAAATGATCATCAGAATAAATGTAGCAACCACCTGTCACCATACAAAGTTATTATAATAATATTGATCATTTTCTCCATGCTATATGTTACATACCCATGACTTACTTTTTTTTTTTAATAGAGGTTTCTACCTCTTATTCCCCTTCACCTTTTAAAACCCATCCTCCACCCGCCTTCCCTCAGGCAGTGATTAGCTTGTTCTCTGTATCTATGAGGCTATTTCTGTTTTATTTTTCATTTCTTTTGTTTTGTTTTTTAGATTGCAAATATAAGCAAAATCATATATATTTGTATTTCTCTGTCTGACTTGTTTCATTAACATACATAATACCTGCTAGGTGCATTCATGTTGTCACAAATGGCAAGATTTCATTCTTTTTTATGGTTGAGCAATATTTTATTGTGTGTATATATCAATAAATGAAATTAATGAGTAAAGATTTATTTCATTTATTGATGAACACTCAGGTTGCTTCCACATCTTGGCTACTGTAAATAACGTTTCAGTAAACACAAGGATGTATATGTCTTTTCAAATTAGTGTTTTTGTTTTCTTCAGAAGTGGAATAGCTAGTCTGTATGGTAGTTCAATTTTTAACTGTTTGAGGAAATTCCATATTGCTTTCCATAGTGACTGCACCAATTTCCAATCCCACTAACAGTGCACGAGGGTTGCTTTTTCTCCACATCCTCACCAACACTTGTTATTTATTGTCTTTTTGTTAATAGCCATTCTGACAGGTGATGTTTCATAGTGGTTTTAATTTGCATTTCCTTGATGATTAGTGATGTCAAGCATCTTTTCATAAGTCTTTTTGCTATCTGTATGTTTTCTTTGGATAGAAGTCTGTTCAGGCCTCTGTCCATTTTTAAATTGAATTGTTTTTATCTTAATGTTGAGTTTTACAAGTTCTTTATATATTTTTGGATATTAACACCTTGTCAGATATATTACTGTGAATATCTTCTTCCATTCACTCGATTGTCTTTTCATTGTATTGATGGTTTCCTTTGCTGTGCAAAATCTTTTTAGTTTGATGTTGTCGCATTGGTTTATTTTTGCTGTTGTTGCCCTTGTCTGAGAAGACATATCCAGAAAAATGCTGCTAAGAGCGATGTCAGAGTTCAGTCTATGTTTTCTTCTAGAAGTTTTATAGTTTCAGGTCTCACATTTAAGTCTTTAATCCACTTTCAGTTTATCTTTGTATGTGATATTAAAAAAAAAGTGGTTCAGCTTTATATTTTTGCAAGTATAGGTCCAGTTTTTCCAAAACCATTTATTGAAGAGACTGTCTTTTCCCCTTTGTATATTCCTGCCTCTTTTGTTGTAGATTAATTGACCATGTAAGCTTGGTTTAATTTCTGGGTCTGTTTCACTGGTTTAATTTCTGGGTTTGTTTCATTGATCTATGTGTCTGTTTTGGGGCCAGTGCCATACTGTTTTGATTACTATAGCTTTATATTATAATTGAAATCAGGGATTGTGATACCTTTAGCTTTTTTCTTCTCTATCAAGATTCCTTTGACGATAAGAGGTCTTTTGTAGTTTCATTTAAGTTTTAGGATTATTTATTCTTTTTCTTTGGAAAATGACTGGTATTTTGATAGAGATTGTATTGAATTTGTAGATTGTTTTGGGTAGTATAGACATTTTAATGATACTAATTCTTCCAAACTGTGAGCATGACATATCATTCGATTTATTTGTGTCTTCTTCAATTTCCTTTATCAAGGTCTTATAGTTTTCAGAGTACGAGTTTTTTGTCTCCTTGGTGAATTTCATTCTTAGGTATTTTATTTTTTGATGTGATTATCAATGGAATTGTTTTTCTTAATTTCTGTTCCTGATCATTTATTATTAGTATATAAAAACATTACTAATTTCTAAATATTAATTTTATATCCTATAACTTTACCAAATTCACTTATTAATTCTAATAGTTGTTTCATGGAACCTTTAACATTTTTCTATATATAGCATCATGTCATCTACAAATAATGGAATTACCTCTTCTTTTCCAATTTAAATGCCTTTTTCATTTGATTGTTTTTCTTTTTTGATTTCTGTGGCTAGGACTTACAATACTGGGTTGAATAAAAGTGGTGAGAGTGGGCATCTTTTTCTTGTTTCTGATCTTAGAGGAAAAGCTTTTAGTTTTTAACCATTGAATGTGATGCTAGCTATGGATTTGTCATATATGTTCTTTATTATTATATGGTCTTTATATGTTCCCTCTATTTTCATTTTGTTGAGAGTTTTTATCATAAATGGATGTTATGTATTGTCAAATGCTTTTTCTACATCTATTGAGATGATCATTTGATTTTTGTCCTTTTTGATGTAGTATATTATGTTGATTACTTTGTGGATATTGGACCACTCTCTCATTCCTAGAATAAATCCCACTTGATCACCGTGGATGATCCTTTTAATCTATTGTTGAATTTGTTTTGCTAATATTTTGTTGAGAATTTTTGCATTTATATTCATCAGAGATATTAGTCTGTAATGTGTGTGTGTGTGTGTGTGTGTGTGTGTGTGTGTGTGTGTGTCTTCGTCTGATTTTAGTATCAGGGTAATGCTAGTCTAGTAGAATGAGTTTGGAAGCATTTCTTACTCTTCAATTTTTTGGAATAGTTTGAGAAGGATAATTATTATTAATGCTTCTTTAAATGTTTCATAAAATTCACCTGTGAAGCTGTCTGCTTCCAGACTTTTGTTTGTTGGGAATTTTTTGATTACTGATTCAATTTTGTTACTAGTCATTTGTCTGTTCAAATTTTCTGTTTCTTTCTGAGTCAGTCTTAAAGGATTATATGTTCCTAGGAATTTATCTATTTTTTTTAGATTGTGCAATTTGTTAAGTCACAGATTCTTAAAGCAGCATTCCAGAGACCAAAGTCATCTTTGCATGACCAGACCTAAACCCCTTGATTCCGAGTATATTGCAGTGTTGTTAGCAAAGCAGAGCACAGATCTATTTGCTTTGGTCATAACTAATTAAATTAAAGTTTATTTAACTACATTAATTAAAGTTAAGCTGGAGACAATTTGAGGACTGAATTAAAAACAATGATTATATTTTCCTCTAAGTGATCATGAAGAGACACAATGATCTGATGCTTGAAGTAAATTACATGCTACTTGATAATAATGGACAATTGGGGATAATTTTACAGAAAATATAATTTTAAAATCAAACATATTTGACAACTCTTTTATAATATAACAAACAAAAGATGAAATAATCAGAGAGGAGGGAAAATGTGAAATAAATAATGTTTTCTTACATTTTTCTTTTATTTATAAATTTTACAATGAGCATGTAAAACATATAAATAAAAACATGGCAGGTTAAAATGAGTAATAATTTTATCATTGCCTCCCTCAGCCCTGCTCATCCCAATTTCCCCTTTCTGGAGATAATCAAGCTCTTCCTTGTATTCTCTTAGAAATCTGGCATGTATATACAAGCATAAGGGTTTCTAATAACAGAATTTTAAAGGAGGGAGCAGAAGAGGTGTCTTGATTGCTGGTTGAATTTTTAAAAGTAATCACTGATATTTTCTAAAAGTTTGAAATCTCATTTTTGTGATTCTAGTGTTTAAATTATTTGGTGAAACATAACTCATATTGCATGCCAACTTTTTCATCGGCTGCTGAATGAAGACGCAACAATCTGGTTTCATGTTGCAGAACAAAGAGCTGGACTCATTGAGACACAAATACTTGACTTTCAAGGTTGCTCTTTGCAACTATGTATGTTTTTTTGCCTTGCCCACAGTCTTTAGAACCTAACAGCTCAGCAATGTGACTTTAGATACACACTTTCTAAAACAGCTAGAAACTGTCACTAATTGTTTCATGCCTTGGGTAAACCTGAATGTTTTCACAAAAGTTACCTGATTAGAGGATAATACTTCACTTTCAACCATTCCTGCATTCCTTTAAGTGACTCTTCAACAACTTTAGATTTGTTCCCAAGTTCGTAGAATCATAAAAATATCAGGGCAGGAAAAATCAGTAGGTCCAGGGGTCATAAACTCAGCACTTCATATCCAGGCTTATAAATCATATTAGAATAAGAAAAAAAAGTAATGGATGATGCATTTTCTCTTAAAAGCATTGAAATTAAAACAATAATTAAGATCGAAAACAAAATCCACTGTCTTGGCCAAGTAAAATGAGTCTATAATGAGAAACATCTGCAAATTTTCTAGTCTAACCTCACATGCAATTATGTAAATTTTACGAGCTGCCTTCTCTTTTGCATTTGTGTCCAGTCCTTATCTATGAGTAACATAAAAAAAAAAAAAAAACCCTAAACACTAAGAATTGAGAACTCTACTTCTCTTAACTATGCAGTAGTGAGGGAAAAAATAGGCTTACAGGAAGGACACTAGTCATCATTAGATGACATAAAGTTTAGCCCTCCAGCTTGATAGAGACTGTCCTCAGCTTCTGATATTCATATAACTGGTGGTTCCAAATTACTTCAGAATTTCATAATCAGTTTTAAAAAGAAAGCAGGCAAGCTCTTTAGTGTATCATCTAGGAGCTTTAAAAGGCCCCCCTTTTTAGCAGACCACTCACTCACTCACAAGAGAAAATGGATCACACATTGTTTATAATAATCTGAAGAATTTTCCATCTTCCATAAAAGGACAAGGAATTAGTTTGGCCAAGCTATCCTGAGTTAGAATGAACAGGAAGCCAAGAAAAGATATGTTGAGTGAGGCAGAGTAGTAAATTAAATTCCTTTTAGGTTTCTTAAACATACATCATAAAATAGGGATGAATTGTACTACTTTACTTGCCAACAAAAACAAAGTGGCTATAATAACCTGACATTATACCATGCCAACCCTTTCTTTAAAGAAAAAAAGGATGAGTGACGCTCTCACAAAAACTTTGTTCTTGTCTTTGTCATTATTGCTAGTTGCAGTATGGTCAAATATGTGGGAAAAATCTAGGGCTATTGAGGGCATATGTGGATATAAACCAGAAGATTTGGGTTCAGGTTTTACCTCCATCTGATGTAAGACCCCTTTTCAAGGGGGATACTAGGGATACTAGTAACTGTTCTGCTTTCTTCACAGGCAGCTGCAAAGTTCCAACAAGAGAGACATTGTGTGAGAATGGGCTTCCCTGAGCAGGAAGTGATCAACTAGTTTCAGAAAACACCATGCATCCAATGGTATCAATTTACACAGTTGTTTAAGACTTGAAGCCTCTACGAGTCCTTTAAGACTTTTCTAACAAATTGTCTTACTGAGAATTTTGTCACTTAGGAGACATTAATTTTTAAACATATCTTGATGCATATTTTTATTTAAATGGCCTTTGAAAATTCTTCTCATTAAAAAATAGGAAGCTTTTTCAGGATTTTAAATATTCAAACACAGGTCTATGGCCATGCTACCCTGAACAAGCCTGATCCCGTCTGATCTTGGAAGCTAAGCAGGGTTGGGCTTGGTTAGTACTTGAATGGGAGACCACTTAGGAAGAACAGGTGCTGTAGGCATAAAAAAAAAAAGGGGGGGATTGTAAGCTGACAAGGTCCTTGCAATCTGTGAGGTCAACCAGGGGTTGCCTCGCCTAAAAATTTCAAATGCAGAAATTAAGAATTTTTCTCCATTTGCTGAAATAATAAAACCTTACATATAAACAAGCAATTTAAATATAAAGTATAAAAGATATTACTAAATAAAACTTATCTAAATCATTATTTTGTTATTTTTAAGCTTTATTTAGATGAAAATTACACTTTGGAGACAGAGATAGGGAATGAGAGAAGTGAGAGAGATATCCTAATATGTGAATCAGGGCCACTATTCCTAGATTTAGAGGTCTTAATAAGATAAAAAGATCAGAAAAAGAATTAAGAAGTTGTAAGTATCAGATAAGAAAATATCAAAGAATATCAAGTCATTGATTAGCTATTTAATAAACAGGTACATCGAGTTGAGAGAAACTGGTGATCACAGAGGCTAAGAAGGTCTGTGTGAGATCATGGATTGAGCAGAATTAAGGCAATGGGAAGAATATTTATTATTATTATTATTATTATTATTATTAATTATTTATGTGCTATGGAGTCATTTGTAAAGAGTACAAATTTAGTTCCTGTATAAGTTTACAAATTTTGATGCATAAAGGTTTTACATGAAACTATCTGATCTACTGAGCATTCTTCAGACCCAGGATGAATACAAGTACATAAAATAAATATGAATAATAGTTTTTTCTTCTTTAAAATTGGATGTAATTGACATAAATATTATATCGCAAAATGATCACCACCGTAATTCTAGTTAATTTCCATCACCACACATAGTTACAATTTTTTTCCTTGTGATGAGAACTTTTAATATCTCTTAAAAGTTGGCTCTCTCAGCAACTTTCAAATATACAATACAGTATTATTAACTATAGACATCATTATGTATATTACATCTCCATGACTTATTTATTTTATAACTAGAAGTTTGTACATTTTGGCCACTTTCACAAACACTAGTTTTTAAATAAAATTAATTACAATTGAAATCTATAAACATAGGAAACGTAGATGAAAGCTGTTTATCTTTTCCTCTCTAATGGAATACACACATGTACACATTTATATGTCATAACTTGAAATGAAATATTCAGCTAATAAATGTAAGCTATAAGTCTAAAAACTTTACTATTTCATTATCATAGGAAGGTATGATAATGAATGACAGAGTAGTAGATATATTAGGATACCGAAAATGACTTAACCTTATATCAAAAGAGTAGAGATGTTTTTCTACATTAGGTTACTATCAGAACAGTAACTATATTATTTTTTATTGTATATACTATTCATACATTGTTTTCATATTACAAGTTCATTTCTCAATGCAATATAAACTGCTGCAACTTTTCTTATGTAATTGGTTAATGAGTATCGAAAGCCTTAATTTTAAAAATTAATTAATTAATTTTTATTAAATTTATTGGGGTGACATAGGCTAATAAAATTATAAAGGTTTCGAGCATACAGTTCAATAATATCTCATCTGTATATTGCATTATGTGATCACCATGGAATGGGAAGGATTTTAATGAACATGGAGTAAGCTTCCAGAGAAAATAACAACCTACATTTGCAAAACACTTTACACTTCCCCATATTAACTCATTTTATCTTATCAGATGGTTAAGGCAAATGGGATAAAATATTTCTATTCCCTTTTAAATATGCTAAAACTGAGGATCTGAAACATTCCAATGAATAGAAAGACACCCATGAGTAAGTGGAAGAATCAGACTCAGAGCCACTGTCTGACAACAGAGACTTTCTCCTGTCACAACTGCCTTTGAGCATCCTGGTGTATTTGCTGAGCAGTGAGCAAAAGAACCACCACCAGGAAAATGTAGGCCAGCTATTTTAGTCTCCCTTCCACAGAGATTGCCCTTTTATGAGACAGACACTTGAAACTAGAGAAAGAAACCAAAGACGTCAGTAGATAACTGTGGAATATGCAGCTCAGATGTGAACAGGCCATTTTATAGCTCCATTAAAATTGTTACAACCCTCCTGAGAGGCAATTTCTTATGTTTAATGGTGTCTAAAGCCTGTATTTAAGGAATGGTAATACACACTCTACATTCCTCATAGAGTTGTTGTGAGAATCAAATGAAAGGACTTTTTACATATAAGGAATCACTGTCCCAACTTTTTTTTATTTCCTGACACCCTTTAACAATTTGTGGAATAACATCAACACCAGTCTGCAGCACCACCCAGTGGATGCAATAGTGCTTGATGTTTTTATGTGTCTTCTTGTTTTCAGGTGGTAAATATTACCTGTATTACATGTCTATTACTTGGACCTTTTGCTCACACTCATTATATTTCTTTCGGATTTTTAATTTATAAAAATCATTTATATGAGATTTTGCCACTAAATTTTATTTTTATAAGTCATGGGGGAAAAAAAGCCAGGTTACAGAGCAGAAACCCATATTTTACTTATAATGCTTTACCCTATATAGCTGTCCGTGTCATAATTGCAACCCAGGCATTTGCCTTATAAACAAGCCGTTATTTAACACAAGAAGAGAAGCTGGGGATGTTGTTGGAGAGGTCTGTGTCCTTCATGATTCACCCATAAGTTGTACTTAAAATTGTTGAGTCCACATCTGAAACTTTTCTCATTGTAGTTCACTCATTCAGACACATACCGTTGCTTCAATAAAAATCTGTTGCATGTTTTCACTGGTATACATGGTGCCTAATGCTAGGGATTCAACTATGAGCAAATAGAAATGTGGTCCCTGTTTTCAAGGACTTTGCAAATCTAAGTCAGAGAGATATACAGTCATTAAGCAACCACCCAAATGTTCCTGCCTCACTTTGTTCAGGAGATGAGAATATTTCTTTACTTGTTTAGTGTGTTTGTTTATTTGTTTGTTTTGCAAAAGAGGAGTCTAATCCTTCCTCATGCATATATGTGGGTGTCCCGGGCCTGTGGTTCTTCAATGGAAGTGTTCAGAGTTCTTTTGTTTAAACCCCAAGATCAGCAGGAAGAAAGACTTTTCTTTCATCTTATAGCATCACTATGTGAAGCAGTGGAATGTGGAGTCAGAAATATTAGGGTTTGAATCCTGTAATCTCTTACTTTTCCCGTGACCTTCGGCAAAGAATTTTCTCTCCCCGATACTCACCTTTTATTTTCTGTAAAATAGAAATAATAATAATAATTCCTACCATGAAAGGAGAAAGCCATGGCTAATACAATGCATGGTATAGAATAGGTGATTAATAAATACATTGCCTAAAGCATCCTGTAATCAAAACTAACATGATTTTTAATGCACCACTCATATTCACTGAACCCTAAAATAGTGCATAAAGTTTAAAACAATGAGAAAATATATATATGTATATATATAAATCAAAAATAAGAGAAAATTAGTAGTTTTGAGACCATAGTATACAGCATTATTATGTTTGAATGTAAATACAAGCTATTCACATTTCAAAGACATTCAGTAACTATATCCAAATTCTTATTTACCAGCTCTGAGAATTGGACTAAGGCAGATGTTATAAAAGCAATTGGTCAGATAAAGAAGGAAGCAAAGCTTAATTGACTAACTTAGGTCTCAGAACTAGTTAAAAGGAGAAATAGACCTAAAATCTACTCTCTAGATTGTGTCTTTTTAGATTTTATTGAAAAGAATGGATACTTCTGATTATCTAAACCTTAATATCAGAAAAGACTCCTCAATATTGTTGGCAGTCTTGCCATGAAGACATTCTTCCTTATAATTTTCTCATTTTATAAATGAGCCAAGGAAATGTATGGAATGTTGTCTCAATTATATGAGAGTTTGTTGTCCTATTAAGCACATACACATCCATACACAGAATTCAAAATATTTCAGAAAGAAGGAAAAGATTAAAGAGCTAACATTTATTGAAACCTATATATGTGTTAGGCATTTAAGATACCTTATCTATTTTAATCAAGTAAGTACTATTGTCCCTGGGTTATGGAGGAGACCCTGACGCTAACGAGGATAAATAACTTCTCCATGGAGCTCATGAATGGCAAAGACAGAATTTATGTCAGGCCTTGCTGACCCCAGGGGCCTTCATATTTCCATCACTTCCCAGTCAGAAGACTGACTGATGGAAACAGAATGTGCTCCTTTCCGACCTGAATATATTTCATCCTCACGATATCCAGTCAACTGGCAGTCAGAAACCTCTCCTCTATGCAGCATCAAGAAATTGAAGATGGCTAATGTCAATCTCTGTTTTTACAGATGACATTAAGGAAGTTAACATCCTCCTCAGAATATTATTTGAATCAAATCAGGTCTGTTAAATTAAGTGCACATTATTTTACACTTTCTGCTTTTGGAAAATATTCTGAAGCTTATTCAGACCACACTGATATAATTTTTCTGTCTGCACAAAGAACTTCTGAGAAAAGACCACTGGGTGGTTCCTCTTTGGCTCGTGTTCTCAACATTTAATATGATATGGAAAGAAGGAAAATTGAAAGCCAAAGCTAATCTTGGCAAGAGACTCGTGTCACTACACCTGGATATTAATTTTCCAGATGACTTTGTGGCTGAGTTGGCATTACTATGTGACATTAGAAGATTGAAAGTAAGTAATAAGTTTAGTGGAAGGACAACCTTTGCAAGTAACCTTACTTTGACTGGATATCGTGAGGATGAAAGTAAAGTAACCTTACTTTACTGTAAAGTAAGAATAGTGCACAAACATTTGCACTCATATGCACACACCTACTGAGCTCTAAGGCAACTGGGACTTTTCAAGAGGGTCTACGTACTTCGAATTGTTTCTGTGCCTGTTCAGCCTGTAACTCCTGATTCCATGTGCAATTCCAAAATACAATCTCCATGAAATGGTCCATAAGAGAGGAGTCTCTCATTTGCCATGTGAGGGCTGGTCAGGGCCAGGCTGAGTGGCCAGCTTCCTGCACTCAGGGCTATGCTCTGGGAAAAGACTTCTCCCTGTGCTCTGGTATATGAAGCTAGAAGCAAACACAAGAAGTCCTTTGTTGGGGGCCAAGGTCATATTGAGAACCAGATAGACAGAAACTAAGCCAGATCACACATTTCAGGACCTGTACATGCTAGTCAAGCCCTCATTCATCTCTGGGCTTTCCATTTGCTCTTCCCTCTTCCTGAAAGGCTGCCTCACCTGTGCTAGTGAAGATGTGCTCCCTTCACCCTATCTAAAGCAGCTCCCCTGTAAATTATTCTATTTTCTCAATATGTTTGTTTCCTTTATCACACTGCACTCTATAATTATTCATTTATTTCTCTTCTTACAATCCCTAAGGGCACTTTATCTATCAGATCTCTATTAAATCACTAGCTCCCACATACCTGGAATATAGTAAGTGCTCAATAAATGTTTGTTAAATGTATGAATGAGTAATCACTTGGTTAATACTTTCCAGGTATTTTTTTTAAACATCTCTGCACTAGAAAAGAAGTGATAATACTTGGATCAATGTCAATTTGTCAATTAGTGAAAATGAATAATCTGACTGACAAACTAATAAATATCAATAGTCTGAAATTAAAACCTGAGACTAAAAAAGGATCTATCACATGACATATAATAGAGTCAGAATTACAAAAGATTACTAAAGGAATCAAAGATGAAAACTGATTAAAAATAAATATATAAAGTTTCAGATAAAAGTCCAAAGAACCAACTTCACAACTATAAAATTGAAAAAGTTGGACTTAACAGCACATGTGAAAATTAGACAACTTAACTGATTGCAATTTCAATATCAGTCAAGTGCAAATAAAACTTCCCCAAATCAAATGTGCTCTTAGGCCAATTAACAGAAAGACAATGTCCAAAAGAAAACAGTTCCAGTTTTTTGCTGATGAGACAATATCAGAAGAAGAAGGTTTTGTTTTGGAAGTATATTTCAAAAAAGACACTCAGATTAAAATAAATGAGATGGAAAAGGTACTGAAATCAGGTTCCATTAGCAAAAACTGTGAATGTCTAGCTGGGAAAGGAGGAGTTGGGGAGTGAGGGTAGTCAACCTGAGAGGGAAGGGATGGAGAACATGATAGCTGTCCACGAATATTTTATACAGAAGAGAAATTAGCCTTATTTTGCTGTGCTGTGTGCAGGACAGAACAGAACAGGGTGGAAATCAAAGGGGCACAGTCTTTGAAGCAATCTAATGAGATCCTGATGGCTATAGTGACCATGTTGTGGCTGTGAGTGTTAGGGTTCTCCGAAGAAGCAATTATATATATATATATATATATATATATATATATATATATATATATATATATATATAAAATCATGGAGGCTGAAAATATCCATGATCTGCCATCTGTAAACTGAAGAACACAGAAAGCCAGTGATATAACTCAGTCTGAATCTGAAGGCCTGAGAACCTGGAGCACCAATGTCCAAGGGTAAGAGAAGATAAATATCCCAACTTAAACAAAAAGAACAAATTTACCCCTCTGCCTCTGTCTTTTTGTTCTAGTCAGGCCCTCGACAGATTGGATGATGCTCACCCACAGTGGTGAAGATGATCTTCCCTCAGTCTACATAGTCCAATGCTAATCTCTTCCAAAAACACCCTCACAAATATATTCAGAAAAAAATGTTTGCCAGTTATCTGGGTTTTGTTAGCCTAGTCAAGTTGACACATAAAATTAAAAATCACATTTTGTAACTACTTTTGGAGGCAGATTGCACTAGAAATTCCTGTGTTATGTAGGGGTCCAGGCAGGTAACTCTCACATTTTCTTCTAAATATTTTACATTTCCAGTGCTCTCTCAGGGGTGTTGAGGATAAATAAAAATATTTGGAGGTGTATAAAAGTTCTGTACAAACATAAACTATTTTTTTTATCTACAATTATAATTTCCTGCCTAAACTTGAACACAAATTTTCTTACAGCTCTTAGAAACAACTAAGAAAGTTCTAGAATCAGATTATAACAAGAAAATGGAAAAGGTCATTCAACTGACATTAAGTAATGGTGATATAGAGGTGCCATGTCTCTCACTTGCTTGGAGAGTCTACTTTCAGGGGAAATGAGGAGACCAAACCCCACTCTCTTAGATACTTCATAAGTGCTCTTTATTTCAGCCACTGATATCTCACAGCAGACTCTTGGGGAAATTAGAATTAAGAAATTCTCTAGGAAATTCCCCATAGCATTTATTTTAAGCCACTATCACATCAAATGCCAATTCAGCTTGAGGAACATCCTGGGAATAGACATTCCTCTGGCCCTCCTCACTCCATTCACCCAACCCTACCCAGATTTGCATGTAAGAGGGCCTGTGTCTTGTTACGAAGAAGAAATTTCCCAACAGTATGGTTGTAGGTTAGTAAACTCTGGAATGCATTGTGGGGGAAGGCTGAAAACAGAATCCTTCTTAGAAGTGATCATTAAAACAAATAGAATAGGTTCTCATTTTTCTTGGGCCATTTAAAGCAGTTATTGAAGGTAGGATCACTTCTGTGCCATCCAGAGCATTCAGGACACATCTAGTACTAGCACCTGTTCAAGTGAAAGTTACCCAAACTTAGGATCACCCTGTTAGGATAGAATAAGTCGCTGTAGATGCAAATCTGTGTTGATGCTGATGTGGCAGTTAGTAGACTGAGGAAGAGAGAAATCCTCCCACCATGATCATGTGAGTATATGGCAAATCTGTAACATTCATTCTGGAGATGGTTCATGCAGACCTTTGTGCTTGCCTGAAATTATAGACCAGTTGCACTGAATTATATCCAAATTCTAGATAGAAAAATAAAAGCAGCTGCAAGTGACCCTTAGCCGATGAGGAACAATTTCCAAATCCAAACCTGGAGCTGATTTTTCAGAAGCAAACTCGTGGGAATCTAGAATAATTCCTTAGGGTCAGGGAGGGCCAGAGCCAGTAGGTCTTGGACACAGTGTGGGTTCCAGACCCACCGAAAAGACTGGCTGTTGTCCCTCAAGCTTAGATTTTCTGAGGCCTAGTTGTGAATGGAGTATTTCTGCTTCGCACTGAAGCATCTGGCTTCTGTGTTTTTCCATCCCATTTTCTTCTTGAAGCCCATCAGGAAATTTCACATTCTAGTTTCTAATTTTTGACAACTCCTTAACTTTATGTCCTTTATTTTAAGGTATTTGACTAAATGAATATAGGTATTTTATTTTCTTGGAAGTCAAAGCTTTTAAATTTTTTTTTGTGGATATATGAACAATTGCTTTATTTTGTTTCCCTCTAACTCCAAAAATAAGTAGAAGTTTGATTTTGAACTTTCTATGGCTGAGTAATAAAAATGTAAGTAGCATGAGAAATTGTATTATCTCCATTGCATTTGGCACAAATCTGAGATCAAATAACCAGTAAAAATGTTATTAGTTTAACTTTTTGAAAGGAAATGTATTCCTGGTCCATTATCCCAATGAGTAATGCAGAGACATTTTCTAAGTTGCTTTTTATCCAAGAGTTTTAAGTGCTGTGTAAATGCGGCATTGAGTTGCATTTGTTGGTGCTTTTATCTCGTTTTATAAGTGGAAAAAGTGAGAGATTAAATGTTCCAGAGCTAAAGTGCAAGTCATCTCTCAAACCAGGATTTGAGGTTGTTGGTATTGGCTCCTCGTTTCCATTTTACCAATAAGGGCATTCCCCTGTTCCTTACTATAAATGAGCTTTTGCTGTTGGTGCAGAATCTACAGAAGACCAACTGGTGGGAGCACCTTATAAATATGACTGGCCTTGAGCTTTCATCCTTCATGACCACAAGTTTGCTCCCCATTCTAAACATCATCTAGAGATCATCTATTGGTATTCAGTTAGAAAATAAATTTTTATTGTTAGTCTTTACAAAACAGAGAGCTGGCAATTGGATAGAGAAAAAGGAAACAAATAAGTAACATTTATTATCTCCCAAAGTAAAATATGTTGAATTTTCCCTCTAACTCAATATTTTGGATTAAAGCATTTTGTCCCTTCCCTTGACGATGCTAATCAATAATTGATGATGTGCTTAAAAGATTTATATCTATAGCACAGAAATACTGTAACATGCTTTTTATTACCAATCTTTAATTATACAGATAATTACGTGTAAAGGATTACATGTAAAGCTAAATTCCCTTTGATCATAGCCTTAATCTAATTCCTTTTCCCAAAACATAACAAATGGTTAGCAATTGTTTTGTGTATCCTTCCAAATATTTTTCTAAGTATTACATGGGTTTACATAGACCTACAAAAATATATAGCATTATTTGGTGTATTTTTCACATCACAGCATGTGTACCAACTTTCTTCTTCACTTCACTATATGATATCAAGATTACTTTTTTTTAATTTCACTATAAAAATGATGGTAGGAATATGTCATTAAGTTTTAGTTAACCTTTGATTTATGAATATTTTGGTTATTACATTTTTCTTTATTACAAACATTGCTGCAATGGACATTCCTCTGCTTCTCTGAGGTGAAGCTCAGAAGAAAAATTGCTAAATCATGAGGTATAGATATTTTTAATTTTAATAGATAATACTAATAATAGTTAATACTTATGGAGGAATTATCTAACAGTTACTATTCTAAGTGCTTTACATTTATGAACTCTTTTAGGAGAGTATTAATCTTAAGCCATTTTACAGGTGAGAAAACCAAGACATGGCTAGGGTCAGTCACCATCCCCAGGTCCCACTATTAGAAAGTGACAGACAGGATTTGTTCCCGAGGAGTTTCCTTCTAGACTCTGGGCTCTTTCTTATCCAAGATACTCTACTTCTTATAGTATGATCTTTATTATTTTCCAACATATGTGTGTTTGCTGATTAAAAAGTGGAAATCTACTTACTTTGACTGATTTTATCAATCTTACTAAACTGTATGTGGAGATTTTTTGTTTTTCGGATTGAAAAGTTATCTTCCTAATCATGGCTGATCATGGTCTGGCTGTGGCAAAGCAGGTCTTATAGCTTGGCAAAATAAAGGAAAGAGGACTGTTCCATTGTCACCTGTGTGATATAGAATGAGGTAAGGAGATGAAAAACTTCAGGGTAGAAACTTTGCAGAGAAGGCAAATCAGGTCATGAGCACATCTGTCCTCAGTGAAGAGCTTCATCTGAGGCTCTTATAGGTACTTAGCCTGTAGGAACTGATGAAGTCTCTTTGAATCAAGTAGCTTTCTTTTCCTCTGGGCAGTCTTTGAAAAACCAAAAGATGGAAGAATCTTTTTTGTATTGCTGTTGTGTGAATATTCTACTTTATTTTATTTAACATTTTTGAAACAGTCTCAAACTTAGAGAAATTTGCAAATTCAGTACCAATAAATTGTTTTCCTGAACTATTTCTGAGTAATTGAATTATTGCTTCATTGTCCCCAAATATTTTAATGTTATTTCCTACAAACAAAACTATTCTGTTACATAACCACAGTCTCATCAAAATCAGGAAATTAACATTGATACATAAGTATCATCTAATCTTTGGACCTCAGTTAAATTTCATCTTTTGCCCCAATGTCCTTTATAGCAAAAGGATCCAGTTTACAAACATGTTGTGCATTTAGTTGTCACATCTCTTTAGTGTCCTTCAGGCTGGAACAATTCCTCATACTTTCCTTGATTTCCATTACCTTAACATATCCAATTTCAGGCTAGTTGTTTGTTTTGTAGAATGACCCCCTCCCCCAATGTTAATTTGTCTGATGCTTCCTCATGATTATATTCAGATTACACATCTTTGGCAGAAATGTCACAGAAATGATATGTTCTCATTGCATTCTATTAGATAACAATTTCAAATTCTCCTATTCCTAATAATATTAACTTTGATCCTTTGTTAAGGTGAGTATGCTAAGCTTCTCCACTGTAAAATTACTTTTATTCTTTAACATGAATAAGTATTTTGCTGTGTGTTTTGGGGAGTGGGACTATATAAATATATACCATTCCTCACCAAACTTTCAATTCATTCACTCTTTTATTTTAGTATACATTCATTGTTTCTTATTTGATTTACTAGGTCCTAATGTTACAATCATTATTCTGGTGCCCAAATTGTCCCAGATTTGGTATATGGGAGACCCTTTTATCTATGTGCTTTTGACATGTCTCCATAGTCGCTGAGCATTTCTTCACTTTCCAGCAAAAAAAAAGATGTTGAATCAGCCATTCATCCATTTAGACCAGGAGTTCCTAACTCCCGGGCCACCGACAGGTACCAGTCTGTGGCCCGTTAGAAAAGGGGCCACACAGCAGGAGGTGAGGGGCAGGCCTGCAAGCAAAGCTTCATCTGTTATTTGCAGCTACTCCCCAGCCTCAGCTCCGCCTCTTATCATCAGGCACTAGATTCTCATAGGAGCACTGGTTTCTGGTGCCAAAAAGGTTGGGGACCACTGGGTTTAGATGAAGAATGTATTTAGAGACTAAGATTGAGTATTAGGTGTGCTCATCATTTTACTGGGTTTTGGGTACCACTGCTTCCAGGAATTCTCTGTGAACAGAGCCAGGAACTTTCTCTCTCTCAATCTCTCTCTCTCATTCTCTCTCTCTCTCTCTTTCTCTCTCTCTCTCCCTCTTATTTTCTCTCTTCCCCTCCCTTCTTTTACCCTTCCCTCCCCCTCTCTCTATCCCTCCCTTTCTCTCTCTTTCTCATCTATTTCAATTAAAAAACATATTTACACCAATATCACTAATTTAGACTCAGTTCATTCTTGTTCTCTCCCTATCATAATTGTAACTGCTTGTGCCAATGGTGAGAAACCTGCTCTCATTACCCTTCAAGTATTTGTTCATTTGATCAGTTCTTTGTACATAACCTATTTCCTGTTTCTCCTGCCACTCCTCCCCCTGCATGGGTGCCCTTTTCACCTTCCTCAGCCTCCCATGCCCCAAGCTGGGCTCCCCTCCTACAGGGACACCCTTCCAATCTCACACTGGCTCAACATTCAGTCCTCGAACGGACCACCTCCTTACACAGTCAGGCTCTGACATGCAGCTATGTCCCCACCCTAACCTGTGTGGACACCTATCTCCTACCTTGCCTGACTTCACCTGGTGATTTTGGACCCAATTGTTTAGATAGAGAAGAGGAAGAGTGGTATGTAATTTTAAGAGTAACTTTTGGTTTAGCTATTTTAACTTTTGGTTACTTTCTTTCTTTTTTTTTTGGTTGCGTGAGAAAAGCTGTATTTAAGCTAGCTGCAGCTAAAAGTAATCTCTGATATTTTGAGTTAATTTAATTATATTAATTAATTCTTGCATCTTTTTTGGACTCAAACACCTTCAAAAATAGTAATAATAACAGAAGTCCCAGGCAATTCAGGATTCGGTCTATTTGTGTCACAGTGGATTTTTCAGAATCTTGCTTCCTGATGTCTTTGTCCTAGACATTTAGTTTCCCCATGAAGGTAACTTTTATCTTCTTTCACACTGCTCTGTTCCCAGCATTTCCAAGGCTTCATTCCTGTCCCAGTATTTCTGAGTACCACCCCAGATTGTTTCCCAGAATTCTCTTTTGTATCCCACTGCATCCATGAGGCTACCAATTTCAGAAAGTACATTTGCAATGGTTTACGAAGTGTTCGAGAAATGTAAGTCACTCCATTCCATGAGTCACCGGGGAAGGTCAGTCATTCACGATTTATAAGCAAGGGATAGTCTGTTACATATTGGTTGCTCTCTTGTTCCTTGCAGAGAGGCCATGTTATTAGCTGAAACCAGTGGATGTCATTTTCCCCTGGTGTAAAGACATCGGCCTCTCAGAGGACAGCTGTGGCCCATAGCCCCCCATTCCCAACATGATGTTCTCATCATCTTCCAATGGCAAAAAAGGAAATTCCAGTCAAGAATACCAAGTGATCTGAATCTTTGCCATAACTATGAAAAGAAATTACAATGGAATTGTTACTACTGGTCTCCAGTAACTGAATGTTCTGGATTTGGCATTAATTTGAGTTATGTTGCCGATCACTTGTGAACTCAGGTTAATAACTCTCCTGGCCAGTTTCAGATGCAAAAGAAGAATTAACAATCATTGTTGTTGTTTTGTTGTGTTTTCCATAATGGAGATACTTTTCCCTGCAGGAGAACAGTAACTAGGGTAGGATCACAAAAATTTCAAAATAACTTGCCTTTAAGTTTTCTTTAAATAAAACGTGCTTGGAGGGAGAATGGTGCAAATAAAATGTCTGCAATACACAAAACCTGTGAACATCTCATCTGAACATGACAAAAGTGTGCAGTCCTTTGATTCAGTCACCCAAGAAGTTCAGTAGATAAGCTTGGGAAATGGTCACTGGGGGTACTGCATTGTCTGGGAGAACTGAGAGGGACTGGGCAGGAGAAGACCTTTCACTGAATACATTTCGGAAACATTTATTTAGATCAGCAATCACTCTTTCCCAAGAGACTGGGAAAAGGTGCCTACTTCTGTGTTTAGAGGGAGAAAGAAGGAAGAATGGAAAGAAGAGAGACCTAATTAGGACAGAAGAGGATAAAGGAAATGCCTCCATAAGGTGAGCAAAGTGCCCGGCCCTAAAGGGATCCCAAAGATAATTTTGTGCCACCACCTGAGGACAGTCACAAGGCCTTTGAGCTAAAATTACTATTCTTACTTTAAATTGGCCTCTTCACCTCAAAGGGAGTTTAATTAAATTAAATTCTTCTAGTGCTTCCCCGTACCAGCTCCCCAGGGCATCCCTTACGAGACCATTTAGTGTTACCAGGGCTTCCTTCTGTAATAGGCCAGGGCATTTTCATGATCCTCCCTCAACTTGGAGCTTCTGAGAGTTTCTTCATTCTCTTTGACAAGTTTTTAGTATTACTTCAGTAACAAAGTAGGAAACAAATTTCTTGTGAGACGATAAGTTTTCTAAGAGGAGTTAGCAGCTTGCATTTTGAGGAGTCCATATAATTCATCTAAATCCTCTTAGATTTCCCTTTTAAGCCATAACTGCTCTTCTGTCAGCCAGGAAAAGATGTGGCCTCCTTCTGCAGGAGATGAGCAGCAAGAGATGGAAGCTCAAAATATTTGTTCTTCAGCCGAGTCTGCAACAGTCTAAAAGCAGCACTCCCGTGTGTGGATTGGGGAAGAGATGGATGCTGCCAGAAAAAGGCGTCAGGACAGTCTTCCAGCTGGGACAAGGGAAAGAACACATGTCTACATGTGGCCTTTTCTGGGCTAGACACTCCTACAGCGTTAAGACATTTCCAACTCACAAAAATCACGAGAGAGATTATTTTCTCCACTTGTTAGGAAGGGAAAACTTAGGCTCAGTGGAGTTAAATAACTCGCTCAACATCATAGAACTAATAAATGCATAGCCCATCCAAAATTGGAGCTCAGAAATATTTAGGTTGAGAAACTGTGCTCTTTCCAAGCAGAAACGGGGATACTTCAGAGCAACTCATCCTTCGTTAAATGACACTATCATTACAGAATTTCTGCTAAAGCTGATGCTGTGGTGGTGGTTGTTATAGATCAGTTCCTCTGTTTCTCTACACATAAAAAAAAAAATCCCTGGTAACTCTAAACATAAACATAAGTTATTAGAAGATGCAGAAGCCTTATATCAAAGATTAGCCACCTGGGCCTTTGAAATATTTTTTTTGACTAGGTTCATTGGCTTTAAATCTGATCTCCTTTAATAGTCATGTACTAAAGCAACATGAAGTACCTATGAAAAAGAAAAATCCAGGAGAGAAATGGCAATTTTTAGAAACCTGTAAATGAAGCACAAACCAACCAAGCTATTTCTCTTAATCAGTTGTTCATTCTTGTGAAAGCATTTGGCTGATGAATCATCTCAGTGATGCTTTTTTTAAAATCAGAAATGGGCTGAGCTAGCTTTATAGCTAAACTAGATATGGTCAAACACAGTTCTAATTCTTAGCTGAGTCAGAGATTCTTCTTGGCTAGTTGTTAGAAATAAGATCACTTTATATTAATACTTGGAGCAAACCTTGATACCCTAAGCTCCCATCTGCTTGATTAATTAGAAATCTAGTCTTTTCTTTGGATTCACTTTCCTAATCACTTAGAAGAGTCTGTAAGTCTTATGTGTCTATGAATCCCATCTGCTTGATTAATTAGAAATCTAGTCTTTTCTTTGGATTCACTTCTCTAATCATTTAGAAGAATCCGTGGGTCTTATGTGTGTCTATGAATCAGTTTCCTTTGCCACCTGTTGAGGAAATAAACAATCCAGATTTACTTTTAAGGTTAGACTCTTAAGGCAATATTCTAGTAGTTGGGAACTTTTTCTTGTCTTCAGCTTGTTTTCTTTAAAAAATTAACTTACATGCAATAAGTTATACAAGTCAAAAGTGTACACATTAGTGAATACCATGAATCTATTCTTTAAGATAAGGCACCAAAGATCCCTTTTATAATACACAATTTGTCTATGAGAGATAATACACTAAGCTATTACTGTAGTTCCCCCATGGAGAATTAATCTATTGTATTAGGTAATCACTTGAAGAAATGCATTGAAGGATGAGTAGGCTTTGATGAAGATCAAGACTGGAGACTTTAAAGTTACAGTGAAAAAAACTGGAATAACCTAGGTGTTAACAGAAGGGTAAGAGAATGAGCAAAGAAAAACAGGGAGGAGCATCTATGCAGTACCCACAATAGAATGAGGTTGATTTCATGAATAAAATAATTCCTTTTAAAAACTTTTAAAAATAAAAACCAATGTTCAATATTTTCTTTTTATTTTAAATTATTAATTTTAAGTGTACAAGCACTAAATGGATATATCCTCATTTTAAAAATTTAAATAGTTTGAATGAATTGAAAATGATTCTCAACCATTACTTCTAAGCATAATTCCTTATAGAGATTACTGCTAGTTCGATGTTTATCTTTTAGCGTGCATCCCATTTACATTTATATTTATATCATCTATACTTATATATATCTATAGTTGCACGGATATGCGGATATGTTGTATTTTGTTGTTGTTGTTTTACGTAGGTGTCATTATGCCACACATTGTGTTCTGTAACTCACTTTTTCACAAAACTATGACTCTCAGTGATCCTTCCATAACAAATATTTAAAAGTAACCCTTTAAAATTGCTTCATAATTATGTATAGCAGGTGGATCCACTATTTTCCACATTTTTCCTTTTATATACAATGCTGCAATTATTGACCTTAAATATGCTTCCTTGTACATATGTGCAAGTGTTTCTTTAGAATAAATTCCCATAATTTAAATTTCTAGATCACAAGGTATGAGCACTAAATTTTAAAATTGCACCATATAATTTTATAGAATTTTAATTACCACCCATGGTGCATGAGAAAATCTCTTTACCCATACATTTTCTAACAATTAATATTATCAAATTTTAATTTTTTCTTGATGTTATGGGTGAATAAAGGTACAGTATTTCAGGGAAGTTTGTGTTTTGGCATTATCATGATTTGTGTGTGGTACAATTGAGCATCTTTGTATATGTTTCCTTTAATACTTTTGTAGTTTTTTCAGTCTGATTTATGTTGAAATTATTTTTGGGAATGATGTGAATTAGAGATCTAACAATGTTTTTTCCAAATAAATTAGTAAATGTAATTTTGAACAATTTAATTTCATTTTGCTTCATTTTCCTCAGAAGAAGGAATGCCTTTTCTCTTTCACCATGGATTGATAAACCCCAGGGAAGTGTTGGGACTGTCCTGGCTGGGATACATGCCCATATGAGTGGCCTGGAGAATAGAGTTCCATGACTGACAGCTGCCCTGAATCACACAGAATGGGCATTTGGGAAAAGTCTTCAAAAGAAGGAGTGATGCTGTTTCCAGTGTAGGAGAGACCAAAAAATCTTGGCAGATAAAAACAGCAGATGCCCACTATAACCCTAAACAATCCCTTTTACCTTATTGGTGCATTTCTTCTGATCTTTTGTTTCCACAGAGAAGATGATAACAGTGACTGGAATAACTAACACCGAGCACTGCTCTGTGCAGAGCTAAGTGCTTCACAGGAGCAACTTTAAAAGGTGTATCTTTGATGAAAGAAAACTTCAAGGATTTTGAGTAGTTTGGCAATAAGGTCAAAGCTTGTGTTTTAAAGCTTTAAAGCTCAATCATTCTTTTTTCTAGTTAAAAATAATGTATTAATCTAATAAGTATAGGAAATGCCTATCAGAAAACTGTAAGGGCAGGAGCACACAATGCTGCAAAATGTATGTTATTTGTGGGGGGAAAAAAGTTGGCACTCAGGTTAAAAACTTAGTAAAGTTATCTTTGCAAAAACTATATAACAACACAGAAAAAAGCTTAATGACATCACATTGAAATCGTCAAAACACCTAGGTTTGAATTCTGGTTATGTTACTTTGCAGCTGTGAGATTTTTGCATAAGTTACTTAAGCTCTCTCAATTTTCTCATTAGTAAAATGGAAGTATCTAGCATTTTCTACCTCCTAGAGATGCCATGAACCTTAAAAGATGCAATACCTGTGAAGTGTTCAGTCCTTGTACCTGGCATATAGTAAGAACTCTGTCAGTGTCAGCCATTGCTCATACCATTGTCATCATCTGTGAGTATAACCAAACAAAAAACAAAAAACAAAAAACTATGTGTGAGGGGAAAAAATAAGAAGAAAACGCACAATTTGAGACTAGCCGAAAAACTATTCCTAAAAACTGTGAAAAGGAAATTTCAGGAATTTATAATAGCATATGTAAAGGTAGACCTTTACAGTTTAAAAATACAAATATCAGTTTAATAGGTAACTTAAGCCTTAAAAGCCTTAAAATTTACCAACATCTGCTGAGAGAAAGGCGAATTATTTCACTCATACACCAAACACCTATCTTAATGCATTCACTTAATAATTTATTGACCATGAACTTGGTATCAGATACTTTGCTAAATTCTGTGGACAAGTTGATTAATTCTCGTGTTCAAGAAGCTTAGAGTCTAGTAGCTCAGCTATCAACCATCTGTGCCTGAGACAGAAAAACAAAAGAGGACATTATCATCATGAACTTTCAATTCTACCACCAAGAAAAAATTAAATGGCAATACTGGGCTGGTATATAATCAAATGCAAAAATAAAAACTATCAATAGTAGAACCATAAGAGTGTTGATGAGATTAATGGAGCACTTGGAAAGTCTTTCAGAGGAGGAGTTGAATTTCTTTTAATGATTTGGGGCAAGGAGAACTCTGAATGCTTTTGAGCATACAAAGATAATAAAACCAGTATTCTAGAAAAAATAATCTTCTGGTAATGTGTAGGATGGATTGGTTTGAGGATGAACTGAAGAAGAACTATTTAGATATTGTAATTATTTACAGCTGGGATGATAAGGATTTGCACTGACTTGATTCCAAAGTAAATACAATCAACAGTCAGCTTGGCAAAAGTGATTATATTAGACTTCTAATTCGTGACACACAGATGAAGAAAATATGTGTTTCTGTAAACATGGACAAAGGATTATGTGTGCCCAGACATCTGCTCCTACAATCAGACATTCTCAGTCGCTTCTTTATGTACAATTTAGGCTGCTATAAAAATCACACTTTTAATTATGTTTATCTCCACCTATTGAGAAATTGTCTTTCTGAATATAGTTCAAGATATCACAATTAATATTGTCCAAGTAACAAGAAGCAACTGTATGTAGTTCCAATCTCATATGAAAGAACAGAATCTTGACCCCAAACCAAAAATGGAACAGACTCCTTTACTCATCCTGCAGAAACATGTACTGAATGCTCAAGGAATGCTTAAGTAAGGACAAAATCTTTTGACTTTGAAACCTACATTATTGACAAATTTCTCAAAAATTTTCTTAAATACGCCTTTCTGTCCTAGTTATAAAGAAAAGTATATTTTTATCTTTTCTCTGTTATAAACTAGCTATACCTAAGTTCATAACAGAGTGGACCATATAGACTATTGTTCAAATTGGGACAATTTCGAGAGTGAAAGGAGGAGGAACAAATGCTAAACTGGATGGACTGCGGGAGGCCCTAGACCTGTGGACAATCAGAATGTGCACTTGTCATAAACACAAGCGGAATTCTCCTGGACTCCACCATGAAGCACCATGTGCACATCCCATCCTCCCTTTGTCTGTCTCTCCTTCAAATCAGTTTGGCCCAGCACTTTTACAGCTTTCCTCTGTCCTTGAAGGTTTGCTGTAATAAGCAGCCTCCTGAGCTTAGAAAATCCTTAACTAGCCACTCGACCTTGTGTAAGTCTCCAAATCCACCTCAACTGTGGAAGGGCAGGCTGTTCACTGCTCTGCTGCCCACCCCTCCCCACAAATAATCATGAGAATGAAAAGAGATAATGAGTGTGAGAGTGTTGGAAAACTATAAATTTACACATAATAAAGAGACACTGGTAAAGAAAAATAGAGAAAATATGAGTCAGTGGGAGCAGGTATGGTACTCCTGAGCCACTGCGAGGCAGATTCAGCTTCTCTGTTGGGCAATAGGTGTGTGTTTCCTTGTGTCACTCAAGCCAAAGTTCTCTGTGGTGCAATTAGGGGAGGATGTTAATTATACACTTCCAATTTGCAAGACACAGAGGCACATTCAGGGTATCTCAGTTTCCAGAGCTCGTGGTAAGGATGCATTGAGAAGAGAGGGTGATGGGAAGTCCTGCCATCAGCTGTACAGCCAGGCCTCTGGAGAAAGAGGCCTTCGCTGAGCACTTAAGAGAACTCTACTGTCTGCCATTCTCCCTGGAGCCCAGCTGCAGTCCCTTGCAATGTCCCTTCAGAAGCTGGTGTCAGTGGCTTCTTGCCCCAGTCTTTTACTTCAGAGCTCTTCCTCTGGTAGCTTTAGCTCCTGCGGTTAATAACTAATCTTGCATTCTCTGCTACAGCATGAGTCTTGTTTATTCATGGATTCTATGCCTCTTGGTTTCTGCTTACAGCAATTCTTTGTGTGTTTCTCTTCTGTGTCACTGTGTTGATTTCTGAATCTCCCATTCAGGCACCTCAAAGTAGGGGCTCTGATTGGCTGAAAGTGTCACTATCTATTGCAGAATACTTCTGCCTGGACAGAGCTCTGGTTCCAAACAAATTTAGAGATTAATGGTTAGATAATAAATAGCTGTTTTATGTCAGATACTGGTTCCCTGTATAGGAATAAACAAAGCTGGCAACAGGTCTTTAATCAAATCTTTAGCTCTTTGCCTTAAGGATAGTCTTGTTTGATGAAACTGTAGGCCATACCATTTCATGTTGTATAAATTGATTTTCCCAAATATGTCATCTTTAAATATAAATACTTTCTTTCTAAAACAATAACAATGATCATTATAATTGATTAGATTCCTACTAAACCACATATTTTATGTATATTAATCTCTCATTTAATTGTCACACCTAAATACAGATAGGTATGAATAATCTCATTTTGCAGATGAAGAAAGTGAGACTCAAAGAGATTGAATAACTTGTTTATGTTATAGAACTAGACTGATAGAGAACTACAGTGACGTGTGTGGTGTGTTTATGCCTGTGAAAGCCTGTTCGAATCTCAGGATCTGTGATTTCCACAGGTTGCTGATCATGTAGGCATATCCTGCTATTTAACCAGCCATGATTACTAAAACTCAGACTCCCAGCAATGAAAATAGGTGCACCTTATCAATCTTGATGTTTGTGCAAAGCAACCTGACAAGTTGGTAGAGCATGGTCAATCACTAACATAAAGAATAATCTGAGAGCCACATTCTCAGAGGTTGGCCAAGGGTCAAGCACGGTTCCAGGTTCTCTTGAAAGCATGTAAAAAATAAGCAATAAAATCTGCATTAACTCTTTCCATATGTATATGTGTATGTGTATGTCTATGTCTATATCTATGTACATGTATATATGGATGGATGGTTATGTGTATGTATAAAACAACACTGGAAATATAAATCAAAAAACAGTAGATTTCAATAGGCAATATTTTAAAATTATTAATTTTAGGATACAATGAAATGATGGAATGAAAACACTTTTAACAAACATGTGATTGAAAACTTTACCAAAAATACAATTGGAAAATCAACACAAAAACTCAAATAGTGGCAATATGAGATTATTGATGCATTTTAGATTCTGGAATGCAGGCAAAAACATACTTTTGAAAAGTAAATGTTATTAAATTTATTTAATCCATATCAATTTGACATTATATTTTAAGTGAAATTGATGTTATAAGTAAAAGAAGACAGGAAACAAAATTTAGTGTACATAAAGCCTTTGAAGACTAAATAAATTGCACAGTGTATTTATATTAATGTCAACTTAACTACACAGAAAACACTAAAAATATTAAGAAGATTTATCTTAACCGTAAATCACAAAGTCTGTCCCATCTATAAGACAAAACTAAATTTCAAAATCAATTCTTTTCTTATGTAGGATATAACAGCACTATTTTTAAAAGAAAGAGTCATTATATCAAAAGAACATGACGGCTTTTCTAAGGTGAGATGACAGAAGTGATTTGCAGAACTGCTGTAACTATGTAAACACCTACATCTGAAAGGAAATGCTGACCACAGTAAGGAATGTGATATTGATGAGCAACAGCATATCAGTTTTTCCCTAAAATCTATTTTAAGTCCCATTTTAATACAGCAAAATTTTCAAGGATAATTTCTTGGATGCATTCCTGAAAAGTTCCTTTTTAATATTACAGAATGTATGTAACTTTGCCAAAATTGGTCAGCAGTGGAGAATGTGGCCCCTCAAAATTAAAATTTATTAAAAATGACATAATGTCTACAAGGTCACATGAATGTCTAATCTAGTAGAAAAAAGATATCGGAGCTAGTAAATGTTGAAACTATCAAAATGAATTTCCTTTCCATTAAAAGAATATGTATAATAATTTTATAACAAATTATTGTATTCTAGTGACTTTGAATCCCTCATAACTGCAAATAAAATTTAGATTTTATGTTAATTCACTTGATTTATATAAATTTACAAAATGACTTCATGTTTCTTTGTAATTATTATCATCTCTTTCTCCACCCTCCCATCCCCACCCCCATGTTCATATCCATGGCAGCTACAACTTAATTCTTCCATGGGTCTAATCATCTAAACAAAACAGGATATGGTTTTCATTAGCAAAATTCCTAGAAAATAAAGAAGTTTATGAGTAGTTTTATATTGTTTAAAGCTGGGGCAGAGGGCAGTGCAGAAAAAAACATCCCATGAAGTCAGAGCCTTGATGTTTTTCCAAAAAGTAGCAATAGGTGTAAAAAAAGCATTACAGAGTATCCTGCAGTGAAAAAAAAAATTTGCTCCTCTTGCTACCAAAATGCTATCAAAACAACAGAAAAGATATAAGAATATGATCAATAAAAAGGGTTGCCATAAACAAAACAGAAATTTTGAGGACTGCCTAAATGACAGAAATCAGATGGGCTTATATTGATAAAGCACTTAGGAAAGCGAAGCTACAAACCAAAATGGATGTAGCTCCACAAGAAGACATTTACAAATGTTGATGCTATTTTTCCTGATAGTGCCCTTGAGGAACCTGCAGCTCCCAGCCCTTTTATGGGCGGCTTAGGTGTAGCCACAAGGTCATGAAAGAACTGGCACTGGGTAGTCACCTCAACCCCGTGCTCACTACCCCAAGAGACTGAGTATAAAATGGGCAATGGCCAGACTCTTACCCACAACCTGAAGCGACCTGCCCAAGAAGCCATTCTTCTTATCTACAGTAACCAGCCCAGGAAGCCAGCCAGCTAGAAGTCAGAGATTGAAGGAAGTTAGGCTGGTAACTCCAGTAACAACCCAGGAAGCAACACAGTAAATTATCTAACAAATTGGCTTCAAAAGGCCTGGACTTGAATAATAACTGACAGCTTCCCTAAATTTTGTTCTCGTTTCTAACTTAAAACCAACCAGAGAAAGCCAATTATGCATCCCTAAATGAATCACATGGGATGCCCCACTTCTAGTTAGCCCGCTGACAGCTTCCCCACTCCAACAGTCCCCAGTCGAGGCACACATGAAGCCTTCTCTTTTTCCATTATAAAGCTTTCCCACCTTCTGCCTGCCTTCAGTCCTGCCAAAACACGCATGACGGTGGCTAACTCCCTCACAGCTTTGAATAAATAGCCTTTGCTTTTCTCATTTGGTTGTTTTTTGTTTATTTCACAACTCAAAAACAACTCCCCTAGATAAGTGGGCGCCTGCTTCACAGAGCTACCACTAGAGGCCAAGAGTTGTAAATGAAAGCCCCGGTTAATTTCCCACTGTACTACAGGCCCAGTGGGAATAACATAAAGATAGCTTCATCCAATAGTGGATTGCAGTAAAGCTTCCTCCTTCAGATTTTTCTTTGGCAACTGGGAGGGCTTCATCCCGTCTGCTTACTATCCACGAAGATGTCATGAAGGGGATTCTGGCTGTCTGCTCAGATGTCCATCACTCACATGGCCCAGGAATTGGCCCTCTCATTAAAACTGTTGTGTGATGTGTAGTTTTCCTTTAAATACTTTAGCTTGGCCACTGTGGTGTATGTATAAAGTATGAACACTGGAGGATAGGTTATTTGACATTTAAAGTGTATTTTTCCTAATTAAAAATACATACTTATTAAGTAGTTCGTTAGCATTTGAAACACTTTAATCAGGCGACCTTACTCCAGAGGCTACTGCTACAGCCTTCAAGTATTTCCATCTGCACTATAAGAATTGTTTATCAGCAGAAGAGCTGTTAGAATTAATTTTGTATTTTTAAAATGAATGATGTTTAAGTTATGTGATTTGCTTAGAAATATCATACAGGAACACTTGCCCTTGCATGAACTGGGATATAAGAATCTGATGAGGACAGATACCTGTACCCTTCAAAACCCTTATTCTGGGACTCCCAAAAAAGACCTGGTGGTACCAATTTCTAAAAGCATCTAACAAAATTAGCTAAATCCTGCAGCCAGAATATTGTCATATTTAGTGAAACTTAAGTGCAAGGTAGTCACTGAGCTTTTAAAAACAGATTGCACAGCTGTTACTGTGCTGCCTTGCTAAAAGTTGTGTGGCATAATTCAGCCTGAGTTTTGCTTCCATAATAACATATACCGATAGTAAGGTTGTGCAGTGATTGTCCTAACTCTCCCACCCATTAGTCCCTGGAGACTATTGGCCTGTCCAAAAGAACCTATCTCAAATGAGATAGCTTAGGTCACTTTAAATTGAGGGGAAAGGCTTATTTTGGAAACATATCTACACAATATCTGAGAAAACCTGTACCATTTATCAATATCAATCAATAACTTTCTTAATTCATTAAAATTATAGATAACCAAGGTCTTTAGGCAGAGAAAAAAACAGGATTCTTTTGGCATTACTGTGAGGATTAAATCAGACAACATTGTAAAGTGCTTAGTATAGTATCTGTCACTTGCTAAGTTATCTTAGTGTTAATTTTATTTTTAATAATTAAATATAATGTCTAAGAAATAGGTAACAAAGACCCTGAAGTATTATTTTTACAGAAATTCAACCAATTTTTTCAAATTCCTTCTGTATGGTAGGCACTGGAGGTATAGCAGTGAACGACAGAAAGACTCCTGCCTTTCAGAAGTACACACCTTAAGGAGACAACCAAAAAAGAAATATGCAATACCAGGGAGTGATTTATGCTCCAAATTAATATGGAGCTGGTTCAGGAATGGAGAGTAATGGGACGGGGATGAGGAAGGGGCAGCTGCTTAATTTAGCACGTTGAGAGGAGGCCTTGCTGTGGAAGTCCCATTCGAGCAGAGGTGTGAATGGTGTGAGGGAGCACAACATTACACTGTCTAGGGGAAGAGTACTTACTCCAGGTGTGTGAAACAGTAAGTGCAAAGGCTCTGAGCTGGGATGGACTCAGAATGTTCAGGAAGAATAGAAGGCTAATGAGGTCCCAGAAAGGTGTGGGAGAGGAATCTGGAAAGAAATGAATGAGATAGTCTCTGACCAATTTCTTCGGGGCCTGGAGGCCATGGTAAGAAGTGGATTGTATCTAGTATGATGGGAGGACATTGAAGAGGTAGAACAGAGAAGGGCCATGATCTGGTTTACATTTTTAAAAGATCAACTCAAAGACTTTTCAGTAGTTCAGGGAGAGAAGATGGCAATTTGACCTGGGGTGTTAGCAAAAATAGAGGAGGTTAAAAAATTAGGGTTGTATTTTGAAGGTAGAGCTGATGAGCTGTTTATGAATTGAAACTGAGATGCAAGACAAAAAGAGAAATTAAGGATGTTTCTAAGACTGGACCTCAGCAATGAGACAAAAGGTGGGTGTCATTTATGAAGATGGAACTAGAACAAAGTAGAGACGCCTGGGGTGGGACAGAAGGCTGTGTGGCAATCCAAACACCAGATCTGGATGTGTTGTAGGAGCTCTCTGCAATTAATATAAAAGTCTTGATACAAGAAAAGTGACCATTCAGATTTAACAAGAGTAGGATTCATAAAAAGAGACAATGAGGAAGTCAAATCGAGAACTGGACTCTCGCAGGACTGTGGCAGAAACATCTGGTAGCAGTTTCGCCAAGTCTCTGCTGAGAAAGAACATGGGTTATTATTTAAACTGCACTGTGTGTTAATTGTGATGTATAAAAAATTAACGTGAATAGGTCACAGATACGATGATGGAAATATCCCTAACCCTCCTCCCCATAAACTTCTGAGGAGGACTCTGAGGGAGCCTACTATACTTTGGGGACATTTTGATATTGACCAGGAGAATCAATGAAGAGATTTGACAAGAGCTGGGAAAAGAGAGGCAAATTTACATAGAAAAGGGCATGAGCCTACAAAGTAAATCTCAAAGTGAAGAAAGGGGACAAGGTAGCTGATGAGAGAAAAGAAGCAGTGTGGGAATGTCACAGGAGCCCTCAGTGAATTTCTGATCTGACTATGCACAGAATGCTTATCTGTTCCTTTTCTGTAATATCCATATTCTAGAAGCTATTCTTAAGCATATTCTTCATTTCTAAAAGCATTACTCATTTTTCATGTATTCATAGTTTTCTTTTTCAAATTTTGTCACCATAATAAATTGGGTTTGTGGAAAAATGTAAAAATTCAAGATAAAACCAGTACTGCTTATAAAAAAAAAAAAAGGTTATAACCTGAAGTGACTATCAAATATATTTAAGACTGAATAATTTCAAGAACTGAAAACAAAACTTCAGCAAAATTCTAGACTTTCAAACAAACAAACAAAAAGACACATGAGAAGTATCTTAGATTTAAGAATGTTCTCAGAAAATAATTGAGAAGTTTTTGTTCAGGTTTGCCTTAAGAAGAAAGTAATAATAATCGTTACTATCCATTGAGCACATATTATGTGCCAAAATTGTTCCAAATATGCCAATTTTGTGGATGAGAAAGCAAAGACTCAAAGTTATAAGTAACTTGCCAAGGTCACACAGTAGGAAATAGTCAACATTCTTGGTCACTACATGAAACTATGTAATTTGTTCAGAAAGTAGAAGAAATTGTTTCCTTTCATCTACTCCAATTTGATTTAAATTCACAAAACAGACCAAAGCAAATGCTAAAAAACCTTCACCATTCATTTAACAACCAAAATTTCATTTTGTAAAATATTGTAATAATGTTACCAACAGGTGGCAATGTTGGCTCAGAAAAGTCTGACCAACACGCTACAAATAACCCTTACAGAAAATTCTGGCGCTGAAACAACAAGCAGCTTTTTATGGCATTTTCCAAAGAGGATTTTTGCTTTCATTTACATATGACATTGTTCCTTTATTCTGTGATTTCTCTCTAACCTTCAAATGTTGAATATAGACTTGGAGCAAAGGAAAATTCTAGAAACCTTAATTTCAAAAACTTTCCAAAATAACATTTTGATTGGACTCAATTGATGAAACAGTACAAGCATGAAAATAAAAATAAAATTAATATAAAATAAAACTATGTCATTTCAAACACTTAAAACATTCATTTTTGTCTTAATTACTTGAAAAAAAGAAGCAAAACACATTTGTCCACAGGACTGAAAAACTATAAAATCATAGGATTTAAAAGCTAGAGGATAATTAAATTTTAAATTTCTCATTGTAGTGCAGATTCACTGAGGTGAAGCATGATAAAATAAGATAAATAAGATTGTTTAATATAAAATTTCTTAAATCATTTACTGATGTCATGTAAATATTTTTGTATTTACTTGACTAATTTGCCAAGGTACTTGATTTTATTGCTTGACCTAAGTTCTCCACTAATAGTAGCTAAAATCACTTTTATAATGAACCCATGTCAGCACTGCCATAAATGCTGAATATTTTAGAGAGTTGCTGCACCAGAATTAAAGGAAACTTTTCTAAGGAGCTTTGTTTTAATGCTCAAGTACTAATTTACATGGAATTACCCGCTGTTAATACCTGTCACAATATTTTTAATCATGAAAAAATTTAGACAGGAAATACCTTATTTTACTCAGGAGTAATTGTTTTTTAGCTGATTGTACCTTTTTCGAAGTTAACCATTCCGGAGTTTTCATTACCTGTGTTGGTGCCACCAAATGATAAACTTGTATAGTGACTTGTTCTTTTCTAATACAGATAATAGGAACCAGTGATTAATCTTCCAAAGTGGATAACAAAGAAATTAGGACTGGAGGTGACTTAACGCATTTGTTCATTCATTCATTCATTCATTCATTCAATAAATGTATGCCAAGCACCTAGATGCTAAAGGTACAGGGTGAAAATGAGATACCATTTTACACCTGTTAGAATAGCTATAATCAATATGACAAGTAATAACAAATGTTGGAGAGAATGTGGAGAAAAAGGAACCCTCATATATTGCTGGTGGGACTGAAAATTGGTATAGCCACTATGGAAAACAGTATGGAGCTTCCTCAAAAAACTAAGAATTGATCTATCATATGATCCAGCAATTATTCTACAGAGTATTTACTCCCAAAGACTTGAAAACCCATATCCGAAAAAAAATTTGCACATCGATGTTCATAGCAGTATTATTCACATTGGCCAGGACATGGAAGCAACCGTGTGTCCTATGATAGATGATTGGCTAAAGAAGCTGCAGTACATATATACAATGGAATATTACTCAGTCATAAGAAGAGATGAAATACTGCTATTTGCAACAACATGGATGAACCTTGAGATAATCATGTTAAGCAAAATAGGCCAGACAGAAAAAGTAGAAAATTACATAATATCACTTATATGTGAGATATAAATCTAAAAGCAACAAATGAACAGGACAGAGACTCGTGACATGAACAATACACTAGGGGTTACCAAGAGTAGAGGGGAGAGGGAAAAGGGGAAGTAGATGGGGTAAAGGTGGTTAAATATGTGGTGACAGAAAGAAATCTAATTATGAGAGGTGAACACACAGTGTGTAATATATATATACATACTTCACTGTTAAAAGGTACAGCTGAAACTTACTGGATTTTATTAACCAATGTCACCATAAAAAAATAAATTAATAAATTAAAAAAATAAAAAATAAAAATAAAGATACAGGGTTGAAGAATATTAAAGCTCTACGATTAAGGAACTTACACTCTGAGTGGCTTATAATAAAAGCTAATATTTAAATTAAGTGTAAAAAATATTTGCTGAAATAGTAACATTATACTGACCACTTTAAGCAATGCTCTTTAAATCTTCACAATAAACTTATGAAGTTGTTACTAATTCACATGATATTTTAACCTTGGAAATGGGTATAAATTTCTTTTTCAGTTGTCAAGAAATGCCAATTGGATAATTAGGAATTATCTATGATTTAGATCAATCTGATTTTATCCATCAAAGAAAATTTATTGAACAACTATCATGTGCTAACACTGTACTATAAATGAGATAAGAAATGTAAAATTAGTTTTTGCCCATAAGGAACATGTACTTTGATTATATCACTGTAGTCATTTTTATTTCCTAATTTAAAATGCCATCTGCTTAGGAGCTTTTTGACCCATCTTCTCTCTGTTTCTTATTAAAATTATTAAGAAAAGAAAAATATATGTGAAAAAAAAAAACATGAAAGCACATTCACTGCAAATTAAGACTCTAAGAGAAATGCTCCTAGATTCCAATGGATGACCTAGATTGAAATGCCTAGCACATGCTGTGACACAGGAACTTGAACAACCCTAATATCTTTCAACCATTTGCCCCAGGCTTGGAAACATAAGGCCTGGACTGAAAAGAAACCAGGTCACTCTCCCTCTCCTCTGTGGCTGTTGCTTTTTCAGATTGCCAAATTGCCATTCCCGCCTCTCTCCACCATTTCTATCAGCCCTTTAGTACCTTTCTTCTTATATCTATTTAGAAACTGAAACTAGAAGAAGACAATTGGACAAGAAGGAGGAAATGCATTAAATCTGGGGATTAGTAATTTCCATAACTAAAGTGTTATAGACAGAGAGTACCAGTTCTGGGAGGAATCATTTTTCATATTCTCTTTGTGTTCAGTGTCAGAAAACTGCTAGGGGGTTAGAATAAATTTCCATGGGTTCCACAGGACAAAGTTAGATGGATGTGATTTGTTAGCTGCTAGAATTTGGGCTAAGAGATGAGTATACTAACCTATTAAACAGTTGCAGATCTAAAGAGGAAATTTAACCAACACCCAAATTGTCAGAAAGTGAAATCAAGAGCATCCATCCACCCAACCAAACAAATTCTGGATTTGGATAATTACCCCATCGTGGGACTGTGAATATGCTAGCAAATAAATGAGAAAACATGGAGTATTCATTAGCTATTAATAAATAACAAATAACCACAAAATCTTAGTGACATACAACAAGAAATATTTATTCTCATTAATCTGTGGATCAGTTAGGGATTGGTTGATCTAGGCTGGACTCTGTGGTCTATATTTCTACACAGAGGCAAATATTTTCTAGCAATAATCTAATCTACTATATAGACAAACAAAAATTATAGAGATTTTGAAAATTTATCACAAAACAATACTTGTGATATTGAAGACTCAGTAAAAAGGGAGAAAACCTCTAAAAACAATTTATTATAGAACCCGGAAAAAAATTTTAAAATTTTTTTTAAATTTTCAGTAAGATACAAAATGACGTAGTTTATGTAAATAAGACCACAGAGTATAAGGAGAGAAAGACTGAATTTAAAAAAAGAGAGAGAGAAAAGTATGTTAAGACAATAAAGTAGAAAGATAGAGAAACATTTTTAATGAGCTTAAAAATACGGAATCAATTAAAAATCCACATTTGAAGCAAAAAAGAGCAGACTTGATAATGGGTAAAGTCTAATTAGCGATGTCTAGGAAACTTTTTACAGTGTAGAGAATGTGGCTGAGAATAGACATTTATGATATGAATTTAAATGTTTTCTGCAAAAACCTCAAGCAAGAGTAAGCAATAATTATACATATTATTGAAGAAAAAGTTTCCTGAGTTATGTGAATGCCCTTCAGCCAAAGGCCACCAGGAATACACCTATAGTTAAACAAAGTTGTTTTTTTTGACTTGTTACAAACAAAGGAGAACACACACCATAAGGAACTGTGGTAAGAGGATGTGCAAAAAGACTTGTAAAATTTGGGCTATGTTAGGTGATTTTGAGGAGAGTTCAAGGAAGTAACATTTTGCTCTGAATCTGATGTTGCCAGAAAAAACAAAAAAGAATATTCTCTTATTGGGTATTTATAAGTTTCTTAAGGCTCCCATAACAAAGTACCACAAACTGGATATATTAAACAACAAAAATTTATTGTCTCACAGTTCTGGAGGCTAGAAATTCAAAACCATGGTGTCAGCAGGGCCATGCTCTCTCTGAAAATGCTATGGAGGTCTCTGTTCAGACCTTTCTCTTGGCTTCCAGATAGTTCATTGGCTTTTGGTAGATTAGTACTAATCTTCACAAGGCATTCTCCCTGTATAGTTGTGTCTGTGTCCAAGTTCCCTTCTCTATAAGGATGCCAATCACATTGGATTAGGGGCCCACCCAACTTAACTCTTCTTCCCACGTGCACTAACCCATTTCCAAACATGGTCACGTTCTGTGGTATTGAGGACTAGGATTTCAATATGTGAATGGGGTGTGGCGGGGTGGAGAAAATCACAACGTAATGCATAATAGGTATCTCAGTGAATCTCATCCAGAACGAGGGAATAGAATGAGGCTAAAGCTATAATTGGTAAAGAAGCAGCAGTCACTTTTCTGAGCCAGGCTAGGGGATGTTTGGTTATTTTTGTGGCTTGAAGAACGTTCATGTTTTTGTCTGTTCTCAGGCATGAAGACAGAATGGACTTGTTTTTGTCCTAATCCATCATGGTCACAGATGGCCTTGTCTGGTGTTAATGTTCTGTGAAACTGTTCTCCTTCAACAGAAAAGGACAAAGCTTGGCTGTGACTGCCAGCTGTGAGTGCTAGTGAAACTAAGATCTGATTGATAGTACTAGGTCAGCTCCCTGCTACCAGGGCCTGATTCTCTCATTCTGAGTCTACCATTTTGACCAAGGGCAGATGAAATTAGGTCACAGGGCATTAATTTACGATATCCAGATCTCCATGGCCAAAATGCTGCTGATTAGGTTTTCCAGAGAACATAGTCCCTATTTCTGTATTTAAATTTTTAAGGCTTCACATGTAGCTCTTATATTACTCTCCTTTGAGCAGTGTGAAGCAAATTTTATCCTAGTTAAGAATTGCCAGTAGAAAGACAGCTAGGAAGTGTACTTTCAAAATATATAAAATAGTCAATCCTCTTGTTTCATAGAAAGAGAAAGGCTGATTCCATTCCATAGAGAATGAAGAGCAGAGAGCTGTGCTTACACATCCCTTGGAAGAGTGAAGCTTTTGAAAGGCCCATATATTTTTGTTTTATTAAAAAGGTTCTGAATTACTGTGACAGTGAGAATTATTTCTTTCGAGAGTTTCAGAATAAAGGGATAGATGCTGGGTTTGGTCATTGCTGAGAAACTGAAATCTAAGCTGTGCAAAGCTCCAGATTTATCATTAGCCAAAGGATATATAAATCTATTCTAAATCTAGATGGGGAATGAGTTTTATTTTCTTACTAAATGCTGAATCCGCTGCTTCATCATGTTTCAGCAATAGATTGGACAAAAATATATAATTTCTGACAGAAATTCTCTGCTTTGATGATGAGATTTATCAACATGGACAATGGCAAAATTCAAGATTAAAGAACATCCATAAATGAGATACTGTTTCTAGAGTAGTCATTGTTTTGTTGAGCTGTACTTAGTATTCCCTTAAAATATGTAACTAGGATGAACTTCATTAAAATCTAAAATTCAGTTCCCAGCCTTCTTTACTTATGTTTTATTCCTTTCACTTTACTGCTGATTAAAGACCTGGTATCACGTTAGTAAGAGGTAGAATGATGGCTTGTCTCATCCCACCCTCTTCTTCCTTTCCGTCTTCCCCATCCCTCTAAGAAAATTTTCTAAAAGAGTTTTGCAAAGCCAAACTGCTTTTTAAATCTTCTACTATGTTTTTCTGTGGCTAATAAATTTAAATTCCAAAACACAAACAAATTCTGTAAATCCTAACCTTAGTCACCCCCTTCCCTTCTGGACAACCCTTAAATGTTGTATCAACATTTGGTATATAATCCCAGAATTGATAGACTCACTTTGCCATTTGTCTGAATTAAATATAATAGTAATGGTTAATATTCTGCAGTAAAGGCCTTAAAATCACAATATAGTCTAAATGCTAATATAAGCAGTTTTGTGCTTTGTGTTGTAGATATCCTCAGCATTAAGGATAATGCTGAGCTGCATGATGTAGTCTTTGGTTCAAATTAGGCTTTCATCCTTTATGATCTTTATGGATATATATAACTTTTTAGATACTCAAGTTCTTCATCTATAAAATAGGGATAAAAATGATAGTTTGTGAGGATCCAATGAGCAAGTGGATGTCAGACATCAAATTTTAAATATTAATTTTCTTTTTTTTCTTCCTTAAGTATAAACTAGTTGCACTAATCCTGTAACAGAAAACACTTATGTAGTGTTCATTGAACACTGTGAAACATATATATTTCATTTTAGTGGTCAAAGATCATATAAAAAAAAGGGGATGGAAAGGCCCCTTAATTCTCTCTTTTATCGACCCTTCTGTTCTATCTGCCTCACTATCTTTTTGCTTTAGCTTTTTCTATTTTCTAATTCCTTCCAGTTCCAGATTGATCTATGCTATACTACTTCAAAGTGGATCTTGTGCACCTCCTGCATTCTTGGCCTTCACTTCACCTTCTAACGAAGTGATTCTTAAGTTTTGGACCAGTAAACTTTTTTTTTTTTGTAAATAAGGCGGCTAATCATAAGGCTGCACAACTTTTAGTTCAAATGGAAAAACTTTTTTTAAAAAGCTACTACTATCTATTATCACCATCATTCCTGTTTTGTGAAGGATGTAGTTAGAAAAACATAATCTCAGAATTTCAAAAAAGTCCTTTAAACTGAGTAACTTTAGCTTCACAAAAACTTCTCTGGATAGTTTTTATTTTTCTCATTTTGGTTTAGTCCAGTAAAAATGTAGGTCCAGAATCTGGCTTTAAAAATAACTTTCTGCTTTTTTTTCTCTCCTTCTTCACCTCGTATCTTTTTCTCCTCCTTCTCCTTTTTTCTTTCTCTCCCTTGTTATCAAAACATAACTGCTTTATGCTATATTTCTTCAAAGCCTACCTAGTGACAAGAATGAATTTAAAAAGTCAAATTCACGGTAAAAAATAGCTGAAGATTTTATAGGCTCTTGTAACTCAAAATTTGAGAGGTAGTATGGGATTGGTTTGACTTGTCAGTTCAAAGATGTAATGAAGAACCCAGCATTTCTCCTCTTATTCTAACTGCGTTAACCTGACTCCCCTTCACATTCATGAGATTGTGGCGAACGATATCTGGGTGACCTGTTTCTTCATCCACATTCAAGGAGAAAGCCTGTACATGGTTTATTTATAGTCGTATTTTGATTTTGGCCTTTTGATTTTTCTTTTCAAAGCAGAACTGTTTTTGAAAGTCATATTGCATCAAACATATCTTTTAGTGGACAGCTGCCTGTACCACCAGAAGGTCCCTTTGGAAGGAGAACATTAAGAATTGGCTATTTTATAGTTGGCCAGAGTCCCATCTTTCTAAAAAAAATTTTCCTTTCTGTAAACATAGAATCTTCAATGATGTGTGAGGGGAAAGATTAAACTTTATGCTATCTTCCTTCTTTATCAACACTGAATTTTAAACCAATCTATTAAAAATGCCTATTATTTACATTGTAAATGTTATTTTAACAAGGTGAGCAGAATAACTTTCGGAATATTTATTTGCATTTTACTCTTTATTCTGTAGGAAACCTGATGAATGAGAATTGTTTTTCCCCTTTTTGCATCTTAAAAAACTAGATTTTGTTTGTGCTCTATGGCTTCAGGGATACTGTTATTGCAGAACAGAAAATGGAAGGTGCTCATATAAGCCGCCCCTGCCCCACCAACCCTTTCCTCTGGGATTTTAGTCCACTCAGAGTGAAGGAGCCAAGACTGGTCAGACAAGTATGCAGGGAGTGTTGGCTCCAGAGCCTGAGGAGAAATAGGTAGTTTGGGGTTCATGATGGATGGGTCCTTGTGCCCCGGGAGGACATAAGTCATCCTTTATGAGATGGCTCATAACTGATAGAGGAACTAAAAACGAATGTCAAGGGGAGTGAATTTATTCTCTTTCTTGGTGTTTCATCCCATGTGCAGAGACCTCCATTGGAGTTAAAAATCTGATCTCTTTCCATCCATCGCTTTCAGCCCTGTCAAGGGAGGAAAAGTAACTGCTCTGATGAATAAGTTGATGGAAAGAGCCAGGTTTGCACATCTTCATTTTTCTCTCTTCCACTCTACTATTGGTTTTCCAGGCTTTGCCCCAATGGAGGGCTGCAGCTGCCCAGAGCAACCTTGGCTGGGTGAGTGAACCGGTCTTCCTCTAGAGTTTAACATTAGCGAACCACTCAGCCATTCTCCCCACATAGCTTTAACAGTATCGAAGGGGGTGTTTTGCTCTGTATCTGCACTATTCCTATATTGTAGGAATACACTGTAGTTCCTATATCTTACTCATTTCAGAATCTCCAGGAAAAAGATTCAAAGACCCTAAAATGTTAAATGCACTGTTTAGTGTTAAATGTTAATGCATTATTTTTGCATCTAACTCTCAATCGGTCCTGAACTCAAGCAGGGGAAAAGAAGGAGTGCTATGTCTTGACCCCTTTAGACAACAACAACTAAAAATGATGGCCTTGGACATTGGGGTAACAGATCCCCATCCACTTTGAATAACCATCAAGCATTCATTCATTTATTCAACAAACTTTAATTAACTATCCATGATGTGCTAGGCACAGTTCTTAGCAGTGGGAATACGGCAGATGAGTGTCTCAATCGTGACAATCATGCAATGGAGACTGGAAGCTTTTTCTATGTTTGGGGGCACCATGTGAGTCTACAGATCCTCAGTGACACCCCCAAAACATAATTGACATATTTAATTTAGAATAATTACAGTCTTTCTCACATGTAAGTACTATAGATCAAGTTCCTAACTGTTATTAATAATTTAACTTTATTTTTAAAAGGTAGCTGATATTGAGAGATTTGGAGGGTGGCATAGGAAGAGAAAGATAGGACCTACCTTTAAACTATATGGCAATTATACAAACAGTGTAAAAAATGACAATCTTTTTGCCCAAAACTACTCCATTATTTGGGGGGAGAAAAAATTAAAGGGGGAATGTAGCTCTTTGTTCTATTAAAATATGCTAAGGTCATTGTGTAGAAAAATAACTTCAAATATATTAATTCTATGATTGTGAATATTACTTAATATGACAGAATAATACTAAAATTATCTTCCTTGTGGCCTTTGGAAAATACATTGTAGTTCCTATACCTTACTCACTTCAAACTCTCCAGGAAAAAGATTTGAAGACCCTAAAATGTTAAAGATTGTTATTGTTGTCACTCTTTTAATTCCTGTCTTTGACTAGGGCCAAATGCTAAAAATATTTAAAATTTTTCCATTTTCTCCTTATTCAACATGTTTGCCAAATCCAAAAGTGGAATGTGAGAAATAGCTTAAGTTTAGTTCAGTTTAGTTTTTTTTTTTTTTTAATATGTGGAAGAAAAAAGAAATTATCACGATGCCAACTCCCACCATGCTCTAATCACAGAATATTGGGTTTAATTTGCATAGTAACTGTTGTAAAACTTGTTCCTTGGCAAGTAGCTCTGGCTCTCAGCAAAGTCGTGAAGTGAACAGATGTTCGATTGGTCCATCCAATTCAACCTTCTTACGGTCTGGACCCTATTCCACCCTCCTATTCCCTATTCACTTACTAGAAAATTTAAACTTTAAGGGTAATAGATTTCTTCAAGTAAATTTCAGTTTTAAGGATATGCAGGTAAGAAATGCAAATGAGCAGAATGAGATAGGAAAAGACTGTCATATAATTCTGTGTCTACATCTGTAGCATGATGCCACATTGTGTCATAACTCTTTTGTTTACACATTTGACTTTCCCATTAGACTAAGAATTATACAGCACAGGCTTGTTTTTATTCAGATTTGTATCCTCTGTGCCTAACTCAGGTCATGGCACACAGTAGGTAATCAATTTATTTTGGATAAATTAATAATGTATGAATGTTTTCACATTTGAACACTTTGACAATATATGTGCTATCTCTATTTGCATTTGAACATCAAGAAAACAAAACTCATGACAAGGGGTTAGAGCAAAGAAAGCCTGAAACATCACTGGAGGAAAAGTGACAGAACAGAAGTTGTTCTATTTGGGGCACATCATGAGAAGGCAAGTTTCTTTTGAAAAGATATTAGTGCTCGGAAAAATAAAAGGCAGCGGGAAAAGAGAAAGACCAAATGTAAGATGGACTGACTCCATGAAAGAAGTCATAGTCAGGAGTCTATAGGATCTGAACAGAGCTGTTGCACACAGGACATTGTGGACATCCCTCATGCATAGAGCTGCCAAAACTCAGTGGCATGTAACACCGACAATTCTAATTTCAACTTTCCTCAAAAGGTACATTTGAAAGTTGTATCAGAGTGAGCAGAATGGAAATGTAGCTTCCATGGAATGCAAGAAGAAAACAACTTTATTCTTTCTCTTCCTTATCCTTTCAATACTGCCCTGGGGAGGTATTTCTTCTCCTCCTGTTGCATAAAATCTAAGGAAGACCCCAAATATCTTATAATAACTCTCAGAAAATGAATTCCGGTTAATTCTAGTCATAGCAACAACTTTATTTCAATATCAATATATCTAGTTCCATGTCTAGTAAAAACTTCAGACAACCTTTAGATTGGAAACTTGCAACAGGAAAGAGGGGCATGGTCAATTTCCTTTCTATTTCCTTGAGCTTCTTTCTTCTTCCTACCAGCTGATCTGGGACCATAAGTGAGGATGGGTTATGCAAGTTCCAAGACGACTTTTTTTATTGCTTATGGGGTCTTCAAAGGACCCTTATGAGATCTCATATTGCCCAGTCCCATGACTTGGGTGATGCACTCTTTAACTGAACTGTTATGACTACTTGGACCCTTAGCACGAGACCCAGTGGTGTTCCCTTGCCCTGAGACTGATGAGACTACTTCATTTGGCTGTTCTCCTATGTAAGACCCCTTCCAGATCAATCCAGTTACAATCCTCACTGTCCACTTGGTCCACAGTATGCTCAAGCCTCCTTGAGTATACCACCTACCCCCACCACAGCTCTCTTTCCTTTCCCATCTTTACACATGGCTTCAGCTTAGCTTTTCGCTTTGACTTCATAGGTATGGCTCAAACACATTCCCAAACTCTAAGAAACACTCATCAGACTTTCCAAGTGTGTCTCTGAAGCCCTTCTCACTAGACTTGAGTAAAGAAGCAGCAGCCCTCTCTCTTCCCTAACGTCTGGGATCAGGGAGAGGAAAAGAACCTCAGTTTGTCAGCTTATTTTCAAAGGACCGTGGAAGAGGCTAGGCTAGGTCGAGGAAACAGCTTTTGATCACCCCCTTTGCAGTACCTCCCTTGGGAATGTGGGAACATTTGCCACCTGTTATTTTCAACTCAACCTTTTAAGACCGTTGTTAAAATTGATAGCAAAATATTCTATGTTAACACCTTATAGAAACACAAAATGCAGGGTTTATAGTAGCCTATTTTTCATACCCAGATTTTTTTTTAAATAAAAGGGTTATGTTTCTGGTTCAAATTTTTTTATGAATTTATATGCTGCAAGTAAAAAATACAGAGGGAAAAGCAATGGCAACGGGTAATGAAGGGCCAGATTTTGATGGATTTCTGAAATATGGAAAGAAGATTGGAGAGTACTGTAGTGAAAGACAAGACAAGCCATCCAGCACTGTCAAGAGAAGGCTGCAGTACAGGTGGCAGCTGTTCTCCTTTGCAAGCTCCAGGGAGGTGCCAAGCATAGCATCAGCAGATTCAGAGCAGGAGTAGGAGGCTGACATTTATAGGAAGGCTTTCTACACAACAGTGGTGCTGGGGCTTGCTTTCCCATGTATCTTCTCTCACCTCACACTTAATAAGCAAGTGGCTGCTACTGTCTTTAGTCCTACAGAGAAAAACACAGAAATCTGGCAGCTGAAGAAAGAGAGTGACTTATTACACTTTCTTGAGAGTTCCAAGAGTGCCCTGTGGAAACAGGCGAAGCACTTGACTACACAGGAAATTTCAGGCTCTGCCCCCGAGAGGCGTGAACCATCTCTGTCTCAGCTAGTTTGTTGCCAGGTAACCAACAGCGATTTCCCAAAATTAGTCATCTAAAGAGAACAACCAAGAGGAATAAACAGAATAACTAATCATGAAGAAATCAAAGTTTGCCCAGGGAACCCAAAAGAATTTTTAAAAGAGAGAGAGAGAGAGAGAGAGAGAGAGAGAGAGAGAGAGAGAGAGAGAGAGAGACAATATTGTGCCTACCTCATTCCTACAGTAACATCTGGCTACCTACCTGCCTTCAGAATAGAAGGGTTGAATTGTCAAAGCAGTCTCACTTGAATAATAGATCTCATCCAGCACCCAACTTTACAGATAATTCAAAGACTATGAATAAGAACCAGGCACAGATGTGGCATTTCTTTTGAAAGGAGCCCAAGTTTGTCAGACTCAGCTTTTTAAAAATGTCTCTTTCTCTCTCACTAGAGTACATTTTGTTTTCAGAGCAACAATTGGTTTCTGAACAACGTTATGTTCAGAATAAATAAATTTATTCAAAGATTTCTAGGCTTCTTTACAACAAGCAATCTTGACCTGATACTCTTTCTTCCTTTGATTCATTTTAAATTTTGCTGAAGTAGATCCTCAATGATTTCTTTTTTCAGGAGGGTAAACAGTAGAAAATGTTCTGAGGTCTGCATATCTGAAAATGCCTTTCTTTTACTTTCATGTTGGAGTAATTGTGTGTGTTGTTACATAACTCTAGGTTGTCTTCGTTGACCACCCTGAAAATTAAAACTTCTCTTGCTCTGCCAAGGTCAACTACCCGCCTCCTGTGTCCCCTCAGTGGGAAGAGGCCACCTTCCTGCTATTAACAATTCCCTTCCCAAATATAATCTTTTTGCTTACTGTCTATGCCCCTACCTAGGGCCAATCTTTCCACTTGCACATCAGATTCTGTTGCTCTTCATCTATTAAAGGTTATTGCTCTAGTTATTGTTCCCTTTCTCTCCAGTATCATTTTATTTTTTGCTCTTCTCTCCTAGATCACTGCCACCAGCATATAAACATGCAATAACTTTTCACATGTTAATCTCTCTCTTGATACTGTATCCTTGTCCAACTCCTGCCCCATTCACTGTTTCTCTTAATAGAAAAACTCCAGTATGTCAATTAGTTGTCAATAAAACTGGTAAAAAAACATTAATTAATTATTTAAAAACCCACTCTTCCATAGTATCGTCTGTAGTTTCTGCCTCTGGTTCGTCTCTTTCCATTCTCTTTTGAAACCAATCCAAATAACTTCCATCCCCATCATTCCACCAAAATTGTTTTTGCCAAGGTCACAATGTTCCCATGTTTCTAAGTACAATGGGGAAGATTATCAGTCCTCCTCTTTCTTGACTTAACAAATAAAACAGTTTTAACACTGTTGACCACTCTCTCCTCTTTGAAACATGTCTTTCAGAAACCACACATCGGGACATTACACAGTCATGATTTTTCTCCAGCTTCCTTGGCCTCTCATTCTCAGGAATAACAAGCAAATAAAGAAGATGACACCTTCCAGAGGATAGATAAAGGGAAAGAAAAGTTATTCTAAAATTAAAACATGGAGGGTGTAGCGGGGGGAGGGGATTAAGAGATCTGGGATGCAGCAGGCATCCCAGATGCTAGGGGAACCCTCTCATAATTCTGCTTCCTGGTCTGCGTTCTCTGGTACAATCCCCTCCCTTTGAGTGTGGGCTGGACCCGTGATTTTTTCTAGTGAACTGACTATGGCAAAGGTGATGGGATGTCACTTTTGTTATTTCATTACATTGCACAACTTTCTTGCTAGAAGATTAGTGCTAGGGATTCTGTCTCCCCAGGGAGTGGAGATAGAAACCTAGATAAAAATTTCAGAATACCAGATTTTGAGAGAAGGGAAAACCACAGTTTCTCTAAAAGGAATGACAATTAGGTGGCCATCTTAATGCTTGGTGGTTTCAAAGTCCAATGGAAAGGTTATTTTAACCTAGAATCATACAGCAACCCACACCATTACTCCAACATAAAGGAAAAATAAAGGTATTCTCAGATATGTATAGCTCAAAGGCTTAATACTATTTATCCTTCTGAAAAAAATATTGAGGATATATTTTAGGAAAACTCAAAATGAATTCAAGGAAGAAGAAAGTATGAGGTCGAGAGAGAAGACTAATGCATGATGACGATCATGCAGTGGACCTGGAAAGCAACCTGTTCAAATTAGAACAAGAAGTAAAAGGTCAGTGGATTCACCTTGACAAAATACCTTTAGGAAACCAGATGACCTTCATGAAAAGATATAGGCATATCTTCTTTTAGGAAAATACAAAGGCGATTAGAAATTAAAGAAAAGGCAAACATCTGTAAGAAAGTCAAGTTTCAAATATGAAACAATCTAAAATGTGGTGTAATTCAAGTCATTGATATAACATTATTTGATTTTAACATTTGGACATATTTTTTCTTTTTGTGTTATAGAGTTTTTAGTGACCCATGAGTATCCTATCACGTTTGAAAAGTTGGAAGGTGTTATAGCAAGTATTGGAGGCATGTGGAAAAATTCAATAGGACAATTAAAAATAACTAGGGTGAACTGGGAAGAGAAATGAGGGCGGCAGGTTTGTGTAAGTGAAGGAGCCAGTAGGAAGTGAAGCGCATTCTGCCCTCTCTTCATCAACCCGTGTGTGTGAGAGGGACAGCCTGGGGCATTTCTTTCTAATTTCTACAAGGACTGGATGGGGAGAGGAAGAGCGACCTGAGTGAACCTAAAATTTATTCCTCTGAGAATCTGCCAGCCTTGCCCAAAATGCTCAACATAGTGGAAATACGTGTGGGGAGGTGGGGGTGAGGGAAGGGGTGGGGGAGGTGTTGCTTCTCTAAGTAAGGAAATCACAAAAGCCCCCATTTTCTTCCAGTTCTGGAGAGGGTCTCTCGAAAATCTTCCTCTCCTACAGTTGCTTGTGTCTTTTCAACCCTGAGTACTCACTCCACTCCTTTCTCCCCCGCAGCTTAATTCCCCTCAATCAGCCCAGGCCTTCGCAAAACAAAAGCCAGGAGGAGGGCTGTCTTCTGGGTGCCTGGCAACCGCTACTTCCTGCGGTGCCACACAAAAGCACCAGGGCAGCCTTGCACACAAAGGCCTGGCTATCTTCTGGGATGGGGGAGGTAATCTCACCCTAGCAGCAAGAATGAAATACAAACTGATAGATTCAAAGAATGATCTTGCATCATTCCCTTCTCCCTCCCGCCTCCCAGCACAATCTTGAAGTTTCTGAAAAGAAAACTATTTCCTACCCTGTTGTTCCTCTCAGAGGACCAGGTCTAGGTTTCTCAGGATGTTAGTTCCCCTACCCGAAGCAGCTTATCAGTTAGAGAAGGATCTTCCTCAGTTGTCCTCGGTTCTACTAGTCAGGGAGCTTGGGTCCGCAGCAAGTGGACAGGAAGGCAACTCCCCAACTCGCTATGCATCCCAGGCTTATAATTTTCTTAGTCAGATAAAGCCCTGAGTAAACCTCAAGTTTGGAGAGACGGTGTTTGGCTTAAAGACAGCTGGAGAGGAAAAGAGTCAATTTTTGACAACAATAGGTCTGGTTTAGGGTTAGGGGACTGTGTGCCCTCTTCACTATTCTCCCATTTTTGGGACATTCGTGGTCTAAAGGAAAACCTAAGGGTCCAATTCAGCCTGATTTCTTATCCTGCTCCCCATCTGATTCTACAGGATCACTGATCACCGTGAACACACCAGAGTTTCCTGGGTTCAGTCTAGCATAAGAAAAGCAAACAGGCCTCTGGCCTCCCTAGACCGTCAGTGGCTTGCTCTGAATCTTCCCATCGTAAGAATAAGCAGGGCTCCTTGACTGTACTGGAGCCACTGGAGGCCTTCATGTCGCAATCACTTCACTTGGGTTCCAAACCATTTGTTCAAAGACTAAGTAAGAGCCATGCCTCTTTGATGGAGTACCAGGGCAAAAGGTACTCTCTGTGCCTCAGCGTCCAGCTCTCAGATGGCCTGTCGAAGGGTGCCCATTCCAAGCTCCCTAAAACCGGCAGGTGGGCGTCAAGGCTTTTTTGTTCCCATCTATCACAGCAGGCAGGATGTGGGCCACTGAAGTCAACTCATCCATACCTGGTTTCCCTACTCCCTGAAGTGGGCAATAGCTTCCTGGCTCCTCCCCTCCTTTTTTTTAACCTGCTTTTTTTTTTTTTTTTCTACCAGTAAGTAAGAGAACAATTGGTGAGGTGGGAGGAGATATACAGAATCTGGTAAAGATGAGTAACAGCACAGTGAGGTACTCAGCTTTCTGTGTGCCCATTTCTGTTTTAAATGACCAAGTTCTGAACTACACGTAAGTGTCTAAACCTCTTGGGTCAGTTCTTTCTGTACCAAAGACTCTAATCTTAATTAATTAATAAGTAGAGATCTTAACCTTTTCAACATTCTTCAGGTGGGTGTTTAGGGAACTGACCTGCAGTCTCCTCTGGTTTTCAGTGGATCCTAAATCTTCTTCTAAAGTTTTTAGACATTCTGGCACAACATCTGAAGAAAGGCTGTTCTCAGCAAAGTCTCTATTATCACCTCCCCACCCTGCCCCAACTAATATGTAGAAGTCCTAACCCCCAGGACCTCAGAATGTTGCTTTATTGTAAATAGTCTTTACACATGTAATTAATTAAGAAGAGGTCGTTCCGGAGTAGGGTGGGCCCCTAACCAATATAACTGCTGTCCCTATGAAAGGAGGACACTTGGACACAGACACACGTGGGGAGAACACTATGTGAAGATTGGAATTATGTTGCTACAAACCAAGAAACTATCAGAAGCTGGCAGAGAGGTCTGAACAGAGCACCTGAGAGGGAGCATGGTCTTGCTGGCACCTTTCTCTCAGACTTATGGCCTCCAGTAAATTCTCTTGTTTAAGACACTCAGTTTATGGTATTTTGTTACAGCAGCCCTAGCAAACTAATATTCCTGGGACATTTCATCAGTTGATATAACTACTGTACTTGGATATCTGCGACTATGGCACCATCTACTTCGTATTCCCACTGCTCCCAGTCTGGGACCTATAGCCACTTATTTTTTCTGATTAATTTCCAGGCTTCTTCTACCACCAATTCCAACAGCTTAGCCTGTTACTCAGGAAGCATGGCCAGGCTTGAGGGCACTGGAGCTGTTCTCGTATTGCTAAAAAAGATTAATTTTTAAAAGAAATTCAGAATCTAAGATATAGACTGTAAAAATCTCCGTCTGTGTCCTTCTCTTTCATGATGTTCTCCTAGAGCACGCAGCAAAATAAATCTCTTCAATATACTCAAACAAGTTTTTCTTTGTTTTCTCTTTCTGACATTTTTGTTTAATATCTGGCCTAGTGTCTGCTTAGGAGTTTCGAAGCATTTTATAGTTTGCATTTTTTAAAAACATATTATTTCAAAATCCACTTATGTTCCTCAAATCAACAGTGATGTAAAAGTCTTCACTCAATCCTGTTGACTAATTCTCCAAAAGAGTCAAGGCCTTGTCAGAAAGAAAACATCGGCATCAAATCTTGTGGGTTATAATCAGTCATAGTTTGTACAGGAATTGAAATAAATTCTGGAACTATTTCTCAAGTGTAGTTGTTATGAATTTCATTCTATATCATAGGGTGTAAGAAATGCCACATTTTCTGAATTCCTGTAAATCTATTACATAAGCCCCAGTTGGAGGGAAAAGAAAGTCATTTCAGTCATTTGGGGTCTTTCTCTCCTAGGTTCAGTAAATGACACGGTGATCACAATATTGAAAAGAACCCACTGGTCACTATGGAGCCTATGAATTTACAAGTCCCATGGTTTTTGATGGAGTAATTTAGCTGTTTCAGTGCCGCTCCTGGACCCACGGATCTTTGCTGAGGTGGTAGTCACCGTGCTTTGTGCTCAAGCCCCTCTAAGTATACCAGACAGCCCTTGTGGCGGAGGCTTGGGCACCTCTCTGGGGCCCCCTGGGGGATGTATTTTTCCTCACCAATTCGGCACCACAAAACCCTGTCTTCTCTCTCAGTTCTCAAAGCCCCACTTGTCGAGGGCTCTTCAGCCCTGTACTGAATTGAATAGTGTCCCCCCAAAATTTATGTGCTTCCTGCAACCTCAGAACGTGATCATATTTGGAAATAGTGCTTTTGCGCATGTAATTAGTTAAGAATATGTTATACTGGAATGTGGGGGGTGGGTCCTAATCCTATATGACTGGCATTCTTATAAGAACAGAAAGGATACAGGTGTAAAAGGAGAACACCAAGTGATGATGAACGAAGTGGTTGACTTGAAGTGTCTACAAGCCAAGGATGGCCAGCGACCACCAGACGCTAGAAGGAACGAGAGTTCTCCCCTGGAGCATGCAGAGAGCCTGCTGACACCTTGATTTCAGACATCGAGCCTCCAGAACTATGCGAGAATAGCTGCACAATGTGTGCTACTTTGTTACAGCAGCCTTCAGATACTAATCTAACCCCAAGCTGTGTCCCACCTTCCTGCTGACTGCTGGTTGATCCAGCACAATCGCCCTCCATCAGGCTGGACTTTGGCAACAGCAAAGCCAGGAGGCGGCTTGTTTTCTCAGGTCAGGTCACTGCTGACTTCAGTCTGCTGCTCAGCAGCCTCAAGCAAGGCGCCCCAAGCCCTGCGTCCCCGTGGGTGCCCCGGTGGGGGTGGGCCAGGGGTTGAGGATACACTGAGTATCTCTCAAATATTGATGTGGAATTCATACAACATTTGTGAAGCTGATAGGGGAAAGTTTTAAAATTTTTCTTTTTTTTGTTGTTTTATTTTTTTGGATGAGACTTTAGATTTGAAGTTTTTCATCACCAGGTATATTTGGACCCTACATATCAGGTATTGTCTCATATCCATGAAGGGCTCAAACTCAGAGATAAGCACAGAATCTGGCTCAGCCACTCAAAAGAGCTATCACAGGTCTGAGCTTGCTGTTCACCAGGGGAGGGACAGAGTCACCCAGTTCTTTCTCAGGTGCAGAGCGTGTGTAGTCATGTAGATGCTTTGGGGGTGTCTGTTTTCCTTAGCCTGAGGTTCCCTCCTAGGATCCAAGTGGGGAGTGGAGCTGTAGAGGACGTGAGGTGCAGGACAGAGAAGGGCAAAGAGTCACAGCCCGTCAGGCCTCCCGGGGCCTCCGGCCATGGGGTCAGTGATCAGAATTTACAAAGCAGGAGAAAAAACTGCCACGAGGCCCTTGGGCAGCTGCTGCTGTCCTCTCTTGGCCTTTGTCCTGAGCGCAAGTACAGACCATTGCCTCAACTCCCTAGGATGTAGCTGTGACCAGTGGCCACCTTTTGCCAACTCTGCAGACAATGTAGACACAAAGAACAACCACTTTGGGGCTTGGGACCGGCCCGCATTAATTTCACTGCCATCCACCCTCCTGGTTCTGTGTCCAGAAGCCAACTCCTATCACCTGTGGGCCTCCAGCAAGAGTTCCCTGGGCAAAGACTTACTTTCTCTCCATAAACCTTTCTTCTCCCAAGTCCAAAAGAAAGAACATTTTCCTTCCACTTTACCTAATCTCATCCTTGACTTTGAAGATTTCATTTCTGGTTTCTAGATAAGTCCTTTTTCAAGATGATGATGGAAATTTCCACTTGCTTCCTGGCATTGCATTCCCATTTCAGGGGGGTTGTATGCCTTCCTCAGCCCTAGCAAAACAACAGTACCCACAAAGGAGACCAGCATTGGTACAGTTCCCCAGGCCAGAGGGATTCGGTCTGGTACTGTACCACCTACGAGACACCCAGAGACTAGTTCAGATGGAGTTTGGTCAGTATAGTCCAGCTTTTTTTTAAAGATTTTATTTTTATAGTATGTTTAGATTCTCAGCAAAACTGGCAGAAGGTACAGAAATTTCCTATATTCTCCTTGCCTTCACTATCAATATCCCTATCCTCGTAGTACATTTATTATAATCGATGAACCTATATTGTTTCATTGTAAGCACCCAGAGTCCATAGTTTATCTTAAGGTTCATTCTTGGTGTTATACATTCTATAGCTTTTAACAAATGTATAAGTCATGAATGTACTATTATAATATCATACAGAGCAGTTTCACTGCCCCCAAATTTCTCTGTGCTTCACCTATATTCACCCCTTCCCACCGGACCCCACCCCCAAACCAGAAACCACTGATCTTTTTACTGTCTCCATAGTTTTGCCTTTACCAGAACATCATATAGTTGGAGTCATGCAGAATGATGCAGCCTTTTCATATTAGATGATCTTGCTGACAAATATGCATTTAGAATTCCTCTATTTCTTTTCATGATTTGATGAGTCTAGTTGCCTTTTGTTTTGTTTTGTTTTGTTTTGTTTTGTTTTGTTTTGTTTACAGTTTCTCTAGTAGGAGATGGGTGTTGGGCCTGCCTGTTTCTCATGTAAACTTCAGGTCTCAAGTTCCAGCTCATGTCAAATTCCTTTCTTTCTTTCCATCTCCTGTCAATCTATTTTAGAACAAGAACTCAGAAATGAGAAGACTGTCACAGAAGACACTCGTTAATGTGATGAGTTGAACTTAAAAATGAGTTTAAATATTTCCAGGTGGAAAATAAGTATTATTTAAACATTTGGTGTGACACAGAGGCCTATCATGGTATGTGACAGATATTATCCACAGACCAAATCTGTAGTTCCTTCTTTCTAATGAATATATTTAAAGAATATATGCATTATACAGTACTCTAGAAAATACAGACTTTGCAAGTATTTAAATTTACGGTAAAACATAGATATCAGCTTTAAAATGTGTGAAGAGTTACAGAAGTTTTCACAAGAGTTTTTCAAATTCTTTCAAGGTATATTTGAGCAAAAATGTTTGAGGGTCATCAGCAAGTAAGTGAAGGAGTTAAGTTGGCTCCATATTTCACACATAAGTTACTCTTCAGTACATCAGTGTACAACTCCATACAGTGATTACCCAGAGTAATATAGAAAATATTCCATTTGGTTCCTACCTATGTTAACTAAGGCAGGAAAATGTGTAATGCATATTAGGATATGATTTTTAAAAAATTTCAGAATGTTCATCAAAAAACTTTACTCATTTAATTTCCTCACCATGGCAAATTTAGCCACCCAATATATTTTAAATTGCTCTCTATGATGTTTAAATGTTTTATCATGCACAGAAGGAAATAGAAAGTGCCTGAGATAATAACAAAAGAGAATGTTGTATTTACTAGAGAATAATATCAATCTTCATTCTGCTCCTTCCCTGCCCCTTCATCTTGGACAAGTCTCTTTCTTTGTCACTCCTTTGTCAGGGGTGAGGCAAAGTGAGAGTTGTATCTGGAGGGCCCACATCAGATTCAATATCACAAGTAATTTGTAGCTAATAAAGGTGGGTTTTTTTGTAATTTTAATAATAAAAGATAACGTGAAGTTAACAATCTTACTATATAATAATTAATGACTTTTCTGACACATCAGTTTATTTAGTCAATAATGACCATGCATTAGAAACACTCTCCTGAACCCTGTAAAGGCTCATGCTCAATATAATAACACCTTTACACCTTAAGAATCTCATTAAGATTTCTTTCCAGAGTGAATACCTTTTCATGCCCAGGGTAGCTACAAGTGGTAGAGTCTGCCTCATATCTCAGTGTAAGATAAGAAAATAAGAATTCTGTAGGGAGTGAAAAGTATATGAACCTAAGAAAGTCATTTAATAACTAAAAAGCGAAATGTCTTTATGAAACGGTATTTGGGATCTGGAAAACTGAAAAGATGGTTGTTGGATGTAATAAGAAAAAAGTCTTGGTCAAAGCCTCCAGTCTTTGAGATCCACATGTGGAAAGGAAGGGTACTAGAGGCAAAAGGTCAGGCACAAGGACAATGAATGTAATCACCCAGTCGGGAAAAGTCTCCTGTTCTCCTACAAGAGTGCTTTGTTCTTTGTTCATCCCTGTCATCTTGCATTGTGCCGGGCCCATAGTAAGCACACAATAATATTTGTATGGATGGATGGATGAGTTTTTAAATAAATCTCCATATTTCCTTTACTCCAGGGCCCCAGGACACCTGGTCAGGCATAGATACAACACAAAGAAGTGGCTAACTGGAGCCACAAAAAACTATACAGAACAGTTGACAAAAGCAACACCTAAAATTGACACGATCTCTCTTTTCCTAGTAGACCTACTGCCATCTCCTCAGTTCCTTATAGCTGGATACCTGCTCTTCCTTTTTTCTATCAAAAGGGGGCAGCAGAGAAGAGCAAATTCAGATTCAAGGCCTGCTGTGAGTAAAGCCACCCCATGTCACAAATACCTTAATGCAGATTTCCCAAATTGTGCTTTTCAAAAAGTTTATATATTTTTTTTTCAGGGGGTGGGTGGGGATAAATTAAGGATCTAAAATTAAAGAAGTTAGGAGAAATCACTAAAACTAGTGTCTCTACTGAAAATTTTCTTAGTATCAAAGTGGTTTTTGGTGACTCAAGAACAGTATATAATATAAAGAATTTCTCAATTTTTTTTTTTAACACCTATAGCACCTGATAGTTCTAGGTGGTCTCCCATCCAGGTACTAACCAGGCCCGACTGGTGATTAGATGAGATCGGGCACATTCAGGGTGGCACAGCCATAGATTCTCAAATTTTTTAAATGGTGAAAGAGCCTTCTCATTGTTTAATTCCTCAGAATGCCTATTAACATCTCAAGGGACACCAAAGCTCTGAAGAAGATAAATTAGGAAGTGCCATCCTAACAAATCTTTCCCTTCTTAATGCCTAAGTATGATTCTCTCGGTTTCAAAGTATCACCTCTGTTTGTCAATAGAGAAAAGGGCTATAACATTGACCCCTGCCATTTCATGATTAAATTCTCTAAAGATGAAGGTTAAAAAATATAGATACACCCTCAATCCTTTATACTTTGTGCTTTCCCTTTTAGCCTTTTCTCCTAGTAGGAAAGGCCAGACCCCAAGTTTGCATCCAAGAGTTAAAGATCTCACCAGGGGCCTCCAGTTGAGTATGTGGCTCTGTGAAATGTTGAGTCAGATCATGCTATTGTCAAGGCTGGAGATTCGTGGACCTTTCTGGTTTATCACCACTGTATCAGTTGCCAGTCTAGTGTCATATGCCTCTTCCGTCCTTATTTAGAAAGAGAGAGCATGATTTAAATGGATAAACAAATAGAATGAGCATTAATTTGATTATCTTCTATAATTACTATTGCTGCCACAGTGGTGAATAAATTACATTTATGTAGCACTTTAACAGTTTTTAAAGTGCTTTTAAATACTTCATCTAATTTTTTTCTTAACTAATATCCTTTTAGAGAGTGTATATTAGGGAATCTTTAGATGAATTTGTTGCTTGGCTTTGAAGTGGTTTATAGAACTGAAGAAAAAAATGAGAAGAACATCATCTTAGGAAGAACCAGGAAAGTTCTGAAGAAATGGATAATAAGAAATCGTGGATGATCTTTTCTGGGTTTTGCCATGGGAAATGACTGACTTTTCCATCCAGGTGTGGTTCTTCTGTCACCTCTCAAGACTCTCAAGACTCACATTCCAGAGATAGAACATCTAACTGTCATGGCAGGCAGTACAAGCCTAGCCCTTGGCTAGAGGATGCTGTACACAGTGGCAGGTCCACTAAGATGGCATGTAATTTTCCAAAAAAAATTGCAAGAATAAGGTAGCTTGGATGCTTGGCAAGAAAATTAGTAGCCTTAGGCAAAACAAATATAGGTCTCTGTATCTTAGAGAAGAGAAAACTGAGCCTAGAAGGATGCTTTAAATTGGCTACAGTTATGTGGATAATAAAAAATAATCCAACACTAGAATTTATATTATCTTATTCTTGAACCAGTATTTTTTCTATTGTTACCTTCTATGCTTCTATGGAGTCCCTTGGAAACAACAATAACAAAAGCTACCATTTATTGAGGATCACTGAGGTTAGATACTGTTCTAAACACTTACCATTAATTTGTTTATTCTCCATAGTAACCCTATGAGATGGGTGCTAATATTATCCCATTCTAGAGCTGAGGAAATAGAGGCATAAAGAGGTTCCAGAGCTAGGAAATAATATGATCAAAGTTAAAATCAAGACTAGTCCTAGAACCTACTTTCAAAATCATGCTGTAATGAAACAACACAAGATCTACATGAAGTTTTATTACTTACACCCTCTTCTCCATCCTTTTCTCTGGTGTTTCTTTCAGCAAATCTTTAGTGAGTGACTAAGTTTCAGACACCAGGCTGGAATCCAGAGGAGCTGCAGTGAACAAGGTGGTCACCACATGCCCTCACAGTGTGTATAATCTAATAGTAAGAACAAGTTAGCAAATCATTGCAGTGCTTTATGCTTAACTTTATGTTAGTTATGGGCACTTGGCCCAGCCTGGGGAATAGAAAGCAGAGAAGAACAAAGCACCTGGAAAAGACAGGTAGGTAGGGAGTAGGGAGAGATGTAAAAGATTGTACCACCTAGTCCCTTAAGTATCGACAGGCAAGTGTAAAACACAGCCAGACCTTAAAGAAAACCAAAACACCAACACCATTCTCACAGGGCCCTAGTGTTCCATCTCTCTACTTCACTGTGATTCCTTGTTCTCCTGCTTTCCTGTGCCTAGCTTTCTTTTATTTTCCTCCCCTCCTTTGCTCTCACCACTGTAACTTTGGCTTGTATAAATTTTGGCTTGCCATGGCCCTGACCCCAGGCCTCACTCCATATCTTGTATTAACCCAAACATTCTCTCTTATGGAGGATACAGTAGAGTGGCCCTCTTCACCTCCATTTCACTCTTCTTCTCATCAGGGAGATTAGAAAGCTACATTTCCCTGGCTTTCTTACAGCTGGACCCTAAGCATCAGTTAGATGTATCTGCATGAAGGTAAATATGATGGGGAGGCTGTCTTCGGCCTCTTCAGGGAGTTTCTGCTAGCCTATGAGATCAGGGACTGAACTCTGATACAACCAGTCTTGGCCTATCCTGTTTGCTTCCTGAGCATGAGTAGCATGGTTTAGTTAATTGTGCTGCAGATGAGTTTGGGGCAGTCATTAAGAGTGGGGTATCATTAAGTCAGGAAGTGACAGGAGATGGGCCTGGAGAGGTCAGCTTGAGCTAGCCTGTGCAGGACATCTAAAGCCACGTTAAGATTTTAGACCAATTCTAAAATAGCTGGAAGCCATTGAAGGGTCTAGATTTTAGGAAAAAATCTTGTTGTAGTATGGAAAATGGGCTTCAGGGAGCAAGAATGCAGGCAGGAAGACTGTGTGAGGCTGCTGCAGCCGTTCATGTGGGAAGTGGGGAGGTTAGACACGGTGGTGGGGATGGGTAGAAGGAAATAGAGCTGAAAGATCTTTAGTAAGTATGGTCATCTGGAAAGAACTCTATTTTCTAAACACATTCACAAAGTCAGATCCAAGATTTGTGAGACCTGAAAGGTTATAAAAATTGAGGGGAGGGTTCCTATTTTATCAAATAAGAACGCAGAATTAAGTATGAATGCAAATATTTATTTAGGTAAATATTTGCACACAAATGTTAAAAAGCTGCCAAGTATTATAAACATCACACAATTCTGGAATTGCCTGACTCATCTCTATATTTCTCCCCTACCTCCTCTTTATACATAATGTTTGTGTGTGTATGTGTGTGTGTGTGTGTATAACATTATTTTTTATAGCAAGAATAGAAAGAACCCAGCCCATCCTTTAGCGTGGCCCTCCTCCACGGTTCACATACTCTTGGCATTTGGAACCATAAGACAGGTTCACCTTGAGAGACAACCTGTAGCCCTGTGCCTTTTATCATTGTGCCACATGAGTGATAATATGGAATATATGCATCATGAGTTGGCACAGTAGGTAGCAGAAGAATTCCTGGAAGTCCTCCCTTTACAGGAACTAGCAACAGCTTAACTACATACTGAAGTGCCTGTGAACCAACTAAATGAAACCCAAATCAAATATTTTTCTAACTTAACTTCCCCTAAACCAGATTCCAAATATTCCATGGGCACTCCTATGTCAACTGACACAAGGAAAATGTGACAAAGAGATGATCAGTGTCCAGGTGTAAAGAGTTAGTGATCTTAACTGATGGCAATTAAATATATTAGTTTTGCAAATTTTACAAAAACGTATAAATTGTATGAATGCATTGCTGGGCCCCTTCTAGGGGCTTGAAAGGGCCAGTGTGGATGAGGGGCTCTGAGCTTCGACTTTGTTAGCTTTGTGATTAATCAACTCTCTGCACACATACAGAAGGACTTAGTTAGGGGAGTCTAGAATCTAGCTCCAACTCAGAGACTTTGGAGTCAAAAATAATTCCCAAAGTCCTATTCTGAGCAGGTCCAGCCAACCCTAGGCACAACATATATCTAGTGACTTCGAACACTGGACATGGTGGCCAGAACCGCTGCTGCCATCATTGCTTGAATGGGGTCTGCAAATCCTACTACTTCGTTCCACAAACTCTTGATGCAAAACCCAGTGTGTGTGGTCTGCTTGCCAGAACTTGGCCCTACCTGTAAAGGAAGCCAGAATAGGGATCTTTCCAGTTTCTGTGTAGGAGACAGTCAATCTACTATCATTGACCATCAAATAAGAATACATGGAATGAAGGTGGACCAGAACTCTCAAGTCAATAAAAACTGCTATTGTCACATAAGATTGAGCAACTTTTTTCTGACATCATGGTGTAAAAGTAAGTATAACCTAAAGGAAAGGCTTAGTCACTGAATAAATTTTTGTGTGTGTGTGTGAATACCTTCATTCAAAGAACATGGTATCAGTACCGAAGAAGATCTGAAAATTAGAAATAATTTATTTGGAAAAATAGCTAATCAAATGAAGAGTACTCATTTATATAGTTAGGCAGTACAAAAGCAGACAATTTAAAAAACACTACAATTTAAAAATGTTATAATTTGAACAGCCCTATTAGTTGCCCAAATGCATCATTGTACAAATAAGAAAAAGCTGCCCCTTTTTTGATATTTTTTTAAAGTCATCTTCTGGAAAATTTGTTTTATAAATAAAGAAACCTCTGCTCTCTTTGAATGGGAATGGCCACCTATAGTTGTATAGTGTATAAATTGTACAATAGTATATAGCAGCCCTAAATTTGAAGAAATTTTTTCAGATTTATGTTTAGACATACAATAGTATAACAACATTAAGAAAACAACTTTTTCAGAAAATACTTTTACACATAGTTTACACACAGTTAGGATTGGTCCAAATTCCTGAATGTGGCCTAAGATTACCATTCTAATATATTAGTTATTTTCAGTTTTTCCAAGTTTCCTTCTCGTCTCTACCAATGCATACATATAATTTAAAAAATTAATATAATGGTAGTCAGCATGCAATTTTCTACTCTGATTTTCCCATCTAAAATAATAGAAATACTGTTTCCTTGCATTGCTATCTTTTAATGATTTATTATATAATTTTATATCAAGCGGACATATCATAATGAATTTAACCATACTTCTGTAATCTGAGGAGCTTTAATCAATATGTTATGATTGGTATTATTCTACATGTGAGAAAATAGTTATACTAAGAACTTTTAGAGAAAAGAGTTATTTAGATAATATAAACAGGTAAAATAATAAATACTCTTCAAAAAAAATCATACCAGGATGAGTATTTTATTGAAATATGGTTAATAAAGGGCTGAATTTGTACCTGAATATTTTTTGTCTAAAAATCATATTTCCCCAGTTGTGTTTACAGTGTAAGGAGCCATTTTAGGATAAAAAAAAAATCTCTGGAGGTGCATTTCACATAAACATAGTGCAATCAATGGGATGCACTGCAGAGAGACCACCGGGTAAAACATGTGGATTTTGGAATCAAACAGACTTGGACTGCTGTGCTTTGAAATGTTATGTTTTGCAAAAAGACTTGTACAAGAATGCTCATCACAGCTTTATTTATAATAGCCCAAGCAAAACAACCCAGGTATCTATCAGTAGAAAAACGGATAAATAAACTGTGGCATATTCACCAATAAAACACTATTCAGAAATAAGCAGAATGAACTACTAATACACACAAGACCATGGATGAATCTCAAAATTATGCTTGTTGAAAAATTATGCCATACAGAGAATACATACTCCATGATTCCATTATAGGAAGAGGTTCAACAGGCAAAGGTCACCCACATGGAAGCAAATTAGAACATTAGGACTTCTAAAGGTTGAGGTGGAAATTTACTCGGAAGACATGTAAAGAAACTTTCTGGGATGATGATCATGTTCTGTAATTTAAAAAGGATTTGGATTGCACATACGTATGAGTTTTTTTGAATTCATATAATGGTACCCAATGAAGTGCATATAATGGTGCACTTCATTGTATGTAAAATGTCTAAAAGGAAAAAAAAAAGAGAAACTAAACAAATATTAAACTCAAGTTAATAACACACATACTGAAGTATTTCAAATTAGTTTGATATGCATAAAAAGTAATGGAACAATGTGGAAGAATTGGTATACAGATAGCTGGGTAAAAGAGCACACATAATAAAATGTTAAATGTAGAATCTAGGTTTTTCTTATGCCTGAAAAGTGTCATGATAAAACATTGGAAAGTGATTTTTGGCCTGGGGATGTGTTCCATAAAGTTCTAAGTTTCAATATCTGCAAAATGGAAGTAATAAAATTTACTTCATAAAGTTTTGAAGTTTAAGAAAAATTGCCACAAAAATAGGCCTGGTATATAATAGATATTATCATGCCTTGTGATGTTGCTTGTCTTCTGTTTCATCCCCCTACTTGCTTTGTCAATTTACAAGTCATGATATGTAGTTTTGGATTTGGTAGCACTGCCCATGAAAAAGTGGTCTACAGTGGTAACAGCAAAACTATTGGGATTATGGAGGATGAACTATCTCTCTGCCGATTATACATTTCTTGGATGGAGGAATGACTGTTAAGGAGGGTAGTGGCTCAAACCCAAGAAGGAAGGATAGCCAATATACTTGGTTATACTTGTTCTAACCAGGTTGACAGAAAGAACGAAGTGTTATAGGTGACCTTCGTTTGTGTTTTGATAGTAAATAGCAAAATAGTTATTCAGCTCACTATCACCTTTATTGTGAGCTTTCATTTACTTAACAACTATTCATTAAGGTTCTACTACTACCTGGTATTGTACTGAGATGGAGGAAGGCAGGAATGCACAAGACAAACAGGCACCTGACCTCTTTAGCTTACTCTCTGGAAATGATAAAGTTGATTGGATTTACCAGGATCAGTCTGTTAGCCAACAAATATTTACTGAGTATTCACTCTATGCCAGATACTTTTAATATCATAATGAACCAAAAATACATATTCCATGCGCTCGTGGAGCTTGCTATCTAGCAGATCAGGTAGATTTAGTCACATCATTGCATGTAATTATAATAAATATATTATAAGTGTGCAAAAGACTGAAGGAGAAGAACAGGGTTCTTAAGGAAATTTAGGCAGGAGAATATTCCCTTCTAGCCTGGGTGAAAAGAATTTTCTCTCTAAACTTTTCTCTGAGTTAAAAGAGTGAAGTCAGCGAACAGTTTGCAATAGCCAGAGGCCCAAGTCAGGCCAACAATGGAATGTCCAACAGTGTACCTGGAGGCAATGTGGCCAGTCACATTGCTTGCTTAGTCCTTTTTATTTTTTCTTGATTTATGGCTTAGGATTCCCTGTATGGTTTTGCTACAGAAAGCAAGGTGAGAATTGATTAATTATTTTTAGCTATTATAAGGAATTCTGGAATTACGTTTTTCTTTTGCCTACTCATAGACCACAGCAAACACCCCAACACTTCCATGGTGCCAAGAAGCTGCTGGAGACACAGAGCCTGGGATCATAAACAAAGCAATTATACAGCTGATTCATTGCAAGAGCATGTCCCCCACTGAGGTCACTGGTTCTGAGCAGAAAGAAGATAGAAGCCAAGAGAATATGAAGAGCTGATGAAAAATATGTGTCTCACAGATAAAAATTGCTGCTCCTACAATCGTTAACATATCCTGCGAACAAATAAAAAACTAAAGCATCACTGCACTACATTCTTTAGTGAGGACAAGCTGATCTGTGGGATTCTGAGTTACTCACCTCTTCATTAGGAGGAGGCTGGGCTGTGTTTGGAGAACTTTCATTTTCCAACACTATCAGCAGACATTAAATAGGTGCATTATAAATACTAGTTGAATTATTACAGGTTTGTTTTCATTTGCTACCTGATTCTCTGAAGGGTAAGAAAAATATAGAAATAGCTAACAATGAGTAAAATAAAAGTATAAATGATAAATTAATTTAGAGCTGTGTTATAATTCAGCCAAAATGCAGAAAGTGAGTTCTCTGTGGTTCAACTTATACCTATATAAGCACAAATTCTTTTCTCTGTCTGGATGAATGACTAGGACCCATATTTCATGGCACCTTCTTTAGATCAAAAAGGGCTGAAAGTGAAGGAAGCCAAGAAAATCAGAGAAGGAGAATGCTGGGAATTTAGGATATAGGAGAGTTATAGCATTAGATTAGCTGGCGTATAGTCTCAGCTCTGCCACTGACTAGCTGTGAGACCTAAGGCAATTTACTTAGCCTTCATATTCTCTTTTGTTAAATGGGTACCTGCCTCACAAGTTTTTCCTAAAAGCATTGTTTGAGTTCATGTCCTTAGCACAGTTTCTGGCACATAATAAGTGCTCCATAAATTTTAAGTTTTCACTTCTAATGAATGGTTTTCTAAAATAATTTCTAATTTCCACTCAAGATTTTTTAATAAATATGATTTTCTAAATACAAAGCTGAAGGTAAACTGTCATAACTCTGTAAGAAATTTTCTATAAATTCCCTCACAAATCAGGAAAAAAATTCTCTTTCTTGTAGCCTTATGTGACCACCATACCCACATGATTTAGTCTGGCTTCTTCGAATTGAAAATACCCTCCTCCTATTATCAGGCTACTACAGAACCTGGTAGAAGGTTAAGGGTTGGTTTCTCTCTTAAAGACAACTGTGCATAAATAAACTGGATTACTTTGCTATAATCCCAGGGTATAAGAAGTCCAAAGAATTTATGCATTTGAGTGGGTGTTTGTTTGGTGTTATGCCTTGATTTGTCTGACAGGCCTTGGAGGGAGAGAGAATATAAGGCATTCACCTAGAGTAAAATCAGGTTGAAAAAATAAAGATGTTTTATGCTTTATGTAAACTGGTAAGTGTCACAACTCTTGGAATAACAGTCTTGCTGAAAAATTGACACACTTTTCCTTCTGGTATGTCTTGGCATAAATTGTTCCTCTCTCTGCAAGATTAACTGATACCATCTGTGAGTATTCTGGGCTCTCACTCTCAGCCAGTGTTTGAATCTGCATGTTTCTTTTCTTTGCCTCTTTTCAAAGGTGCAGGAATGCAAGCGCCTAGCTAATGGTCAAACGCAAAGTCAAAGTCGGAGCCTTTGGTTCCCAGTTCTTCCCAAGCCTCTTAACTCCTTGCTTCCAACTCTGCCTCTGAAGGCAAAAACAGACCTCGGAGACATGGCCCTCCCACTGCCTGTGATAGGCTGCTTGGAATAGCAACAGCCTGTGTCACCGAAAAGGGCAAAGCCTTCGGAAATAGAAACAAAGTTGGTCACAAATCACATTGGATTTGCCCTGAAGTTGTTTTTTTTTTTTTCTTCTTCTTCTTCTTCTTTTTTTTTTTTTTCACCCTCACCTTCTTTAGCATGCGACCATGGGTAAAGTGACTACTGCTGTCAGCAGGGGAAGTCAGGGTGGTCTGGTGCGGAGGGAACTGCTGTAACTTCTACGTGACCATGGTACCTGTTGAAAACACAGAGGGCCCCAGTCTGCTAAACCCGAAGGGGATACCAGCGGATCCCCTTGATGTCAGCGACAGAGCCAGCGGCAGCCGGCATCCTCCGTGGGCCAGAGGTAAAGCGAGACAGATGGGGCCGGGAGACCTGCTAGAGCAACAGGCTGAACTCGTGTCTGACTCGTGTGTGTGTGTGTGTGTGTGTGTGTGTGTGTGTGTACACGTGAGTGTGCTAGGTGTGCGGAGAGGAGACAGAATCTCATGGGAGGAGTGACAAGGAGCTATAATGTGAAGACTAATTCCCATTTCTGATAAACTGGGTCCCATCGATTGTGTTAACAATATAATGTATAATCTTTTTTTCATTTTGGAACAATTGACGAGTAAGATAGTCACATGTACACACACACACACACACACACACACACACACACTTTTGCATTTATTGTCACAAATGGACAATCTGTAACAGGCAGACATTATAATTACCATTTTTAAAATTCGTATTTTAAGGAGGCTTCATAAAATTATTAGTTACATAATCAATGAACACAACTTTGTTTTTGAGTTCCCAGCATCTGTTTGTAATGAATTGGAGCTTTATTTGGAGCCTAAAACCTCTGCTTCCTTGCTCCTGCTCTCTTTAAAACTGGTCTTTCAAGCTGAGGTTTAATACTTTTTCTTCTGGGGATGAAATTTGGAAAAGTTTTAATTTGTCTCAGTTGTCTTTGCTAAACAAAAAGTTCTTCTTCACTTCCACATTCGCAATTCCCACAAACACATTGCACACTTTTAGCTGCCTATTTCTGTTCATTTGGTTTGTCCTCAAAGGAATAGACAGGAATGGCAATATGAAATGAAATCAAACACAAATAATTATCTCTTTCCTACTGCTCTCCTCAGCTCTGTTCTCCCTTGCCACATAATACATTCTCAGATGATATATTGGAATTTCATGAATAATCAAAAACATCAAATTATACAAAAAGCACTTGCTTACCTTTCACCTTAGAGTAGATCTGTATACTTACGTTTGCATTGTGGGTTTGTCCGATTTTAGACTTGAATCCACGACCTCTCTCGTGGAGGCGCAGAGTGGCACCTCTTGAGGAACTGAGAAGTTATCATTCTTCCCGGTCTTGCTCCTTCCTTAGCCTTCTCTTTCTTCCCCTCTTCTAGAATGAATAATACCTGGGGTCATCTTTCAGTACAGGCTAATCCTCTCTTAAGCAGAGATTTCTCTAATTGTGTTTTCTGGCCCCTCAGTCTAAACGCAGGCAAGTGAAACTTGTATTTGGGGGTAAAGGGTAAGATTTAAAGAATTCTTCTTTCTAAACTTCTGCAAGATTGAACTGAATGACTAGCTGAGTTAGTGAGAGCAACAAAAATGTTAACTAGTGTTGATGATAATGACACCAAGAAGATTAAAAATTTTGTCCTGGAGGGGCCTCGACGATAACAATTAAAAATTGATCATTGAATTTTGATATGGCTCTGAAAGCATAGTATACTCTGAATAGGTTAAACTGCACAAGTTCACAATTATCCAGAAACATCTTAAGATGTATGTATGTTTGTAAAAGTTGAATACATGCACAAAATTCTGCTTATAGTGCCACTGTTTATGCTGTTAAAAGAAATGATAAAAAAAATAAATACTATAAGTTATCTTTTACATTTAATTTTAAGTGAACCTGATTATGAAGAAGAACCTTAATTGTTTTCCTAAAATTTTAAATGAATACACCTTTGATTTTTGCTACATATAGTTTATATTTAGATGGATACAAACCTTTTATTTTTACCTTTGTAAGTTTTTCTAAGTTGTTTTAAAATCTTAGTATCCAAAGGCAAGGCAATTATGTGTGTGTGTGTGTGTGTGTGTGTGTGTTTACACATACATACATTATATATACATGGTATAGAACAGACTCATTTTATGGTACTTAAACTCTGCTATTTGGATTATATGTTAGTCTATTTTATGAAGATGTTGAGGTTTAATGAAGTACTTTTTGACAGATACTCCTTTTGACTTTTTTATGTTTTTAAACTTCCAAAGTTTCATCCAGGAAATTCAATGTATTTAAAATATGCTTAAAATTTATCATACTATTTGTATACTTGAAGGTAGAAAGTTTTTCTATAGTCCTAGATCAAAAAAATTAAATCACAAAGAGGAATGAGTTATACAACCTAGGACAAGATAATTAAATCATTTGAGATACTGAAAAATGAAACAAAAGTCCTAAGATCTGTGGTTGCACCCCCTTAATGCTAGTGTATGCAATGAAAAGTGTTGGCAGGTCTTTCTCAGCCAATCCCTATTAAACTGGAAAGAATGCTTTGTTTCAATGACTAAAAGCTAATGAACTTAAATTCAATTTCAAAAATCAGACTCAAAGTGTGTACATTTTTAGCGAAGTTTTCAGCATTTGTAGATATGTTATAATTGACCTTATAGGGCAGGGTTGAGCTCAGTTTGATATTCTGGTGCCTGGAACCAACAACAAATATAGGTGACAGGAGAAACATGGACTGCTGGAGCATCTCACACAAGGAGAACGAGGCTAGAGATGCATGGCTGGCCCAAACTCATGCAGTGGCTGGTGCAAAATTGATCCTAGCGGCCTCTGACCTAGAAGGTCTAATGCCTGTTTCTCCATCTCAGACTCTGGGTCTCCCAGGCTCTTCTAATTTCATGATTCAAAAAACTGGCTTAGAGGAGAGTTTCTTTAAGTACCTCTTAACTCAACGAGCACTGCTTTTTCCTCTTGGATCTATCCAAAAGGTCAGAAACCAAGAACAGCATCTATTGTATGAATGCAAGTTTTCAACTCTGCAGGTCCAGCTGCCAAATACACCGGAACCCAGATCACTTGGAGCATACTCACCCATCTAGATGAAAGGGCTGTACTTCATGTTTTCTGAGACCCTGCTAAATCCTAGATGCCATAGTCTGAAATTTAATAAAAACACTCTTCCACTAATCAGATGAATGAGGCAGTTGTTTGCAAATGTTTAAAGTTGTGAACTTTGTACAAATGGAAGCTGGGTAGGTGGTCAGTACGTAAGACAGGTAACCACAGCCCTCTCTTGTAGGAGGAGGGGAGGCGGAGAAAGGGAGGATCTGCACCCTCCCTGCCCTTGCAGGCTCCTTGAGTGGAGTCACACTGAGCAAACCTCAAGTTCACTCCTACTCTGGTCCGGCAGGCCTTGCTTTTTGTTTGTTTGTTTGGGGAGTATTTACTGTGCCCTACTGACTGTTGGGCTCCCAGGTTTAGCCTAATCTGACCCCCTTGAATTCAGTGAGGCCCAGCTTTCTCAGGCTTTCTTGGGCAGCCTGAGGGGAGGTCTACTGTAAGAGAGACTGAAGAGACTTTGAGAAAGAAACTTATCCCCAGGAGAAAGTCAGGCCGACCAGCTCTACCTAATAAGAGAGCTTTAGTTGCAAGAGCAGCAATTCTAACAGTAGACCGGTCACTTTGGGAAGACCCTGGTCTGGGTCATTCTCATTTTTTCAAGCTCTCCATATATTAAAAAGTAAAGTGGAAAAACTCATGACAAAAATTATTATGTTTTTAAAAAGTGTATTTAAAAAATTAATGGCTGATTACAATAACAAAAAAATGTTATGTGTAGCTTGACAGGAAGTGACAGGATTTATAGACATATGAATTTATGAGAGACTATGAACTCTTTTATGTGCAGTTACGACCAGATTTTTTAAAAATGTAACCATCTATGCTTTCATTTCAGTCAGCTTATCTGTCTCTGAGTGTACATTTAAATTAACCTCACTCGAAAATCACATCCAACGTCTATATCTGAGGCTCTTTTTTTTGTGACTATGAGGTCTGGACAAATAGCTTCTCCAAGATCTAGGAAGGAAGGAGGTTCTAAACAAACTTGGTGGAAGCTGTTTCACCACAAAGTCTGGATGATGTTTGGCTCACCCAAATCTTAACCTTCTTCCTGTTCAGAAAAACAAAGTGTGGCTCCCTGCCTGCCTTCTTTTAGTATCACGCATAAGAATGCTATGTGTTCCGGGATTTGACATTTTTAGCGATCAAACTACTAAAACCAGAACGCTACAAATAAAGTGATGTCATTTGTTTCCAAAAACTATCGACATACTAGAGCAATATGAAAATAATAATAAGAGCAAGACACTTAGTGGCAGACTCTGGGAATAAGGTTAGGACTGTAATTCACGAGTTAACGGAATAAACACCGCGGCCGCCAATGCTGCTGGAGAGTATTCTCAAGGCAAACAGGAAAGGGTTAAAAGGCTCTTGTTCCCCTTTAAGATTGCCAGTTGCCAGAGACCACCTCCTGGGCAGTAGACACACACTGGTGGAAGCCTGCTGTGGCAGGGCCTGGCGGACGTGGATGAAGCCAGGCCAAGATGCCGCCAAGCAATGCTGCTGATCTGGAGTGACAGAAATTAGCTGGCAGATACCAGTGTGCCTAAACTGTTTTTATAGCCAAAGCCTATTCTGATAAGTCAGTGCCCCTGTCCCAGTTGGTAAATATTTTAAATATTACCCTTCTCTCTGGTAAGACTGCAAGCAGGAGCTGAAGCTCAGTGATCCCGAGAACATGCCTACTGTTAGCTGATAGGACCTTAATGCCAGCCCTTGAGACATATTCTTTGTGAATTCTCAAGGGGCTACTTTCTAGTGGTCTAGAGCTTATATAGCTGGTAAAAACAGAACTCAAAATATGATGAATCCACCCTGCAACAGACTGAGGAAACTGATTTATAGATATTTATCAAAGGTGAATCAGCTGATTTTTAAAATGCAGTTTTTAATTGCTGTAGATGTGTAGGATTATATTTTTCATTCAAGAATAGTTAGTTCTTAAAGCTGGTTTTGTAGGTAACATTTTCTCAGTCGGAGGAACCGATATACTATTTTAGCTTCAGGGATGAAAAAGTTCTGATTTCCAAACTGCCCTCCATTAGTGCTCACTTAGCTTGGGCTTTAAGAGCTGACACAGCTATTTATTCAGACTGTAAGAGCAGAAACTGGTTTTATAAGATTCTTAAACGGATTAGAGTCAGAGCACCCTAGTTCAATGTTTTTTCTCATGAACAGTCTTCCCCAAGATGATTAGTTATTGAATACAATTAGGCAATGAAAGCCATGTAATAGGACACCAAATTATGGTGGTAAGAAAGAGAAAAAGTCGGGATGGACTTATTCCCAAAAAACTATTTGACCTGTGGGGCGAAAAGATAAATTTCCTCCTACTTTTCTAAATTCTGGCTAGAGTAATAATCAAATGAATGTGAGACGAATTAACAGGAGAAAATGGCCACATTTGTTGCATATATGTTTATTACACATATACATATGTATTTTTTACATATGTATTTATTACATATATTAATATGTATTAATATGTATTTATTATATATGTGTGTGTATATATATATACACATATAGAGTAATACATATAGAGTAATATACAGTAATATAGAGTAATTATTAATCTATATGTATATGTATATTCGTTTTTACCAGCTATATATATATATATATATATATATATATATACAAGGGTCCCATAAGAATAAGAGACCAGAGACAGATCAGGCTGTTACGGCTTATATGCCATCTTGAGCTAAGAAGAGGAGGGGTGTTGTGGTTTGAGATATCATAGGGCAAAAAGACAATTTATCTGGAGATGGAAAAGCAAATGTTTAGTTAATAAATGTTCACTGAGCCATGTGTATCAATGGGACACAAGAGAGGACTTTGACTAAAGGGCCTTACTAGGTCCTTCTCGATCACACCCAGTTCATAGTACATTATAGTTGCCAATGATGGTCTCTCTCTTCCTGGAGCAGACCCTCTGTCTAAGTTTCTTAAAGAAGTTAGGAGCAAGATCAAAGTTTTTCCTGAGTCTTTCTTAAAAATAACCAGCTTAAAACTGTTAATATCCCAAAAAGCCTACTTTGGACTACTAAACTCTGCTTCCCTTCAGACCAAATACCAGATAAGATTTCTCACCCCATCTTCTCACAAAAAGAACCCAATCTCAGTTAAAGGTGCAGAACCTGAATCTCCCAAATACTTCTCGGCTGAAACTTTGAGTCAAACAATATTGCCTTTATAGTAAATCATAAAATCATACTTTTTAAAAAAATTTGTTTTACTTAATTTTGGCTCAGTGGTTATCATTTTCCTTCCGGTGTCACAGCACGCTCATGCATTTGCTAACTGGCTATGCCTCAATGATATACTAATTTTTCTACACAACTTAAATAGAAGCAATAGTAAGACTAAAATAATTTATCTCATTATTCTAATTTTAGGAGCTATTATTCTTTTTGAACAATACTGTCCTGCCAAAATATCAGGGAGAAAAATGCAGACCTTCTTTTAACAAGAGTGTTTTTTTCCTTAAGACAATCAAGTATAATTTACCTTTGAACTATTAGATTGTGTTTCTCCTGGAAGTAATTGTTTCTCAGAAACACTTATGATTCAGTCCTACCTGATGCTATTAAGCTCTGGAACTGTTAACTATGTCCATATTATTTTGTCCAAACTGTTTTTGCTCCTGTGTGCACGTGTTGCCACACTTTGCGGAAGTTGGAGTCAGGAGCTACGTGCAATGCTAATTTAGCAACTGGCCTGAAATAGCATCTCAGCATCAGATGTGTAAGGTTTTTTAAGAATAGAGGGGAATGTTGTAATTAGAATCGATTTGTATGTTGAAACAGCTTCCCTAATCTGATGAATTTTTGTATTTACATTGGGAAACAAAACTATAGACACCTCAAGGCAAAATCACAAGATGAATGTTTCATGCTCTAGGCCCAGTTGTGTAGCTACTGTCAAAAACAAAAGAATTCAAGAATTTATAAAAAGGCATAACTGTTATGCTGGAAACAAAGTACCTTTTTACTTCCTTTGCTGTCAGTAAGAGAGACTGTTTCAAAGTTTTACTTCCCTGTTATGGAGATTTTACCCCATCACTCAGACTAAAAAATATCTTTGTTGAATGATTATTGTGGGCCAAGAGCTTCTGTTATCACTATTCCTTCTTATCTTTGCAACAACCCAATGAGGTAATATTACCTCCAGTTCACAGGTAAGGAAACTGAGGCTAGCAGAACAACAAATAACATTTGCTAAATACTTACTACTATGAATTTCTGTCTAATTTATTCTCATAACAACTTTATGAAGTAGTTAATATTATCTTTATCTTATGAATGAGGATACAGGGGAACAGAAAGATTAAGGGACAAGTCTAGCTGGTAAATAATCAGGCACTCTGACTCCAGACTGTACCTTCACCATTAAGCCTCCTATAGAAAGGCAAAGTGGCTTTCTCCAGGTAGCATGAGTAAATAGGTGGCAGCACAGAGATCTGAACCTCAGTATCCTAAAGCCAGTCCAGGGTTTTGCCCACTTGACCAGCAATACCATCCAGCACTGATGTCTGTACTTCCTGCTCAGTTCTGTGAATTTTGGTACCCATTTATATTCATTTCAGAACTCTATTGCATTCAGTTTTAGCTAATTTCCTAATTTTACATGTAATGTGTTTTTTTTTCTGTAAGTTTATAAGTTCCCAGATAAAATATATATCCCTAAATAAAGAAATTAAAAAGCACTAAGGATGATTCATAACCATTTCTGAGTACACGAACTCTTTTTAAAATAGAGAAGCACTTAGAATTTAAAAACATTTATCACATCTACATATGTTTAAAATCTTGACGTATAGATATGTATGTTATTACTTTTCCCAGCAGTCAAGGATCATTGATGGATGAGGATCCTTTGTAAAGACCTTGTCAATTTTTAAGTGTCCATAGTTCACCACATCTCACACATTGAGAACCTCCATTGTTGAGACATCCAGTCTCTAAGAGGGCTGCCAGTTTTCTCTTCAGATTCATTCCTGTAATCTATTGAAAATCTCCACAAAAACACTGAAGGAGATGTACAAGCCAGATATATTTGTCAATGAGTTAAGACTTAACCTTAAATAAGATGTAAACATGGGCCTAATGTATAAAAATTGGTGAGTAAAATGTTAGACTTCCACAGACTTTAATTGTACATTTCTCAGTGAGAGAGTTGTCGCTCTCCAGAGACAGAGAAGATGTCTCCACAGCCTTTGGAGCGCTTTTTCAGAAGATCAGAAGTTTTTGCTCCACAGTGCAATTCTTCCCATTCTTTCCTGCCATTATTACTTCTCTTTCTATATTTCTTCAGGGGCTACAGTTTCTAAGACTTCAACAACTTTGAGCTAGATAGGAAAGACAGGCTCATTGCATTTTGGGACATGAAATCAGTGTTAGAAGGGGCAAAGCCTAGAGAAGTCACTGGAATGGTGCAATCTAGAAGCTGTACTTTTGCATGTACTGTTTTTGACAAGCAAAGCCCTACGGACTGCTTTCAATAATACAGAAATGATTTCCCTTATTCATAGTCAGGGGACCAAAAAAATTCCTTTCTCAGTTCAATGGAGCCACACCAGAAAAAAATAACTTCTTGGCGTCGGAAATCTGGCTAGCAGCTCTGCACATCAGTTGTTCTGATAGGTCGATAGGTTGCAACCAGGTAGCTAGAATGAGGTCAGACACTGCCAACCTAACAGCAATTCTAACTCCCTCTTAATTCTCTGCCTTTCCTATCTGGGGAACTAAAAGATTCAGATCCTCACTTCTCAGTCTCTCTTAGCCACATTTGACCACAGATCCCACTGGTTCTGGTCAATGAAACATTAGGGTAACTTTGTAGGGAAGGAAAAAAGTTTTCCTCAATCCTCTTGGGGTCTCAGGCTGGGTCTGAAAATTAAACTGACAAAGACAAATTACAAGAGAAAAGCATACAAATGTATTTAATGCAAGTTTCATGAGACATGGGAGCCTTCATAAGGAAATGAAGATGCAAAGAAACAGTTAAACCTCAGTATTTTTATGCCAGGTTTGATGTAGAAATATGATAGAGAAGGAGTATGAGGCAAGTGTGGAAAACTGGGGGAAACTTAGGAAGGCCTGTTTGTTCAGATTCTCCTTGGCCTCTCTTTGGAGATAAGCATGCTCCTTTCCTCCTGGTATAGGGAAGGCATCTCTCACAGGTTTTTATGACCTGCTTCAGGGAGAAGAGTGAGGGGAAGGTCAGAGTGACCCTCTTCTGCCATTTTCTCAGACTCCTTCGGCTTAAAATATTCAATATGCCAAAGTACTGTATTTCGGAACAGCGTGTCCTGAACTTCATCATCTTCCAAGGGGCTGTGTAAAGTTCCCTCCTTAAAGAAAGGAAAGGGGTTGCCCTGAGCCTGCTTGCATTGTCTCTTGCCTTCGAATTTGGCTGTGAGAGAATCTTATGCCTGGAGCTGTGGCAGCCACCTTGCACAAGTCTGGACAAAAGCCAGCCCTCGAGGAGGCAAGAACAGAAGGATAGATATGAATTCTTGGAGACACCAGCCTCAGCACGGTCTTCTTGCTAATTAAACATTCAATGCTATGATGTTTTAAGCCCTTGTTTGTCAGGTTTTCAGTTTCTTGTGATCAAAACTATTACTGATTTGTGCAGCTGGATAAAGAGAATGCAGCGAAACTGGTCATTGCAAGTACATTTTAAATACAAAGGCAGTGCATGCCTTAGACAAGTTCTTATTACAGTGCCTACATTTTATAAAGCATCTGATTTCTGTTCTGTGTAATCTTTTAAAAATGGACTCTAAACAAAGAGGACTAGGACAGCATCCAATGATAAGAGTAAAGCGAGGTAAAGCTGGAGCTGGCTGGGAACAAAGATACTAGTAGACCTGTATAAGACATGTAAAGAGTGTGAGGAGACTAAAACTGTAAAAGCAGAGTTATTATCTGAAATCTGTGATGTGGGGGATAAATATGAGAAGCTATTCTCAATATACATAAAAGGGCAAGGAGATAGAAGTGAGAGAGAAAATAAATATGTATAAGTAGTATATAACACATTATTTTTAAAATGATGGGAGTAGGAGGAGGGAGGACCAAAATGCTAGAAGAAATCTTTCCACAGTAAAAGAACTCAACTAGTTGCAGAAAAACCTAGAAGAAACAAGCACCAAGACTTGTTACCCAAAAAAGTTTTACATTGAAGGAGGAAAAGAGAGAGAGAGAGAGAGAGAGAGAGAGAGAGAGAGAGAGAGAGAGAGAGAGAAAGAAAGAAAAGAAAGAAAAAGAAGAAAGAAAGAAAGAAAGAAAGAAAGAAAGAAAGAAAGAAAGAAAGAAAGAAAGAAAGAAAGAAAGAAAGAAAGAAAGAAAAAGAATGAAAGTCATACATGTAATCACACAGAAAAACAAAACAAGATTCAGGGAACTGCTAATATGCAAATTTTAAAACTGTCCTCTCTTTATGCCTCCCTAGCCAATAGAATTTGGAGAAGACTGATTTCAGAAAAGTGTGTCTGTGAAAGCACTACCAAATCAAACCTAAGATTGGAAAAATATAAAGGAAAGAAAATAAAATTCCTTTTTTTTTTTTTGTCTGAGAAAGATCAGAGAATAGTAGATATAGAGAAAGGCCAGATTTTTCTCTTGGTCTATTTTATTATATGCTAAAGAGAGGATTCATGTACAGGGGTGTGGGGGTGGGTAGTGGTCAGATAAATATTATTAGGCTTGAGCCCAATATTTACCACCACAGGGGGAACCACACGTGGTTCAGGGCCAAGAGACAGCATCTGGGACCTTTGACAGCTGTTGGAAACATCACACCTCCACTCCCAGGGGACATGCCCTCTGGGAGACCGTGTGAGGAAGCTTTCTGGCTAAGTCAGCTCTCCTCCTTCCTAAGGTCCCCAATAGTGTCTGCTGAGCTCTTGTGTCTAGCACTGTGTGGACCCCCCTGATACAGACACTCCTGCTCTCAAGGCACTCCTAATCTATGGCAGAAGCAGGTGCGATTAACACAGTTTGGGGCACTATATATAAAGCGCTGGCTGCAAAGGCAAGAGAGGGAAGAAAGATTAATGCCAACCAAAGAGAGGGAGTCTGGAAAGTAAATAACGGGATATTTGAGCTGTATCTTCAAAGATAAGTTAGGTTTCCCTAGACTCTGAAGTAAGAGCAAGGACATGCTGTGAGGGGGAACAGCACGATGAGAAGCACAAGTCTGGGAAGGAGCACAGCATTTTCCAGAAACAGCAGGTAGTCTGAATGAACTGAAGAACTGGTCCCTGGAGACTGCAGTGGGACCTGAAACCCTGGTCCACTGAAAGGGGACCACTAAACACTGAGCATGATTGACCAAAGAATGAGTCCATGCACTGGGCTGATATTTAATAAAATATAAATATATGAGGAACAGCAAAACACTTTATGGTGTATGTAATGGTTTTCATGTTGACAGGCTAATAATTGTGTCAAAAGCTTTAGAGAAATGTTAACAATATGCTGTTCAAATGTTAAGTGTTTATGTAAATATAAATATAAATAATATAAAGTTCTAGCCACTAACCATGAAGTTATACTAGGTATTATCCTTAGCCTGCTGACAAAACTATGGGGAGGAAAGGACCAAGGGTAGCTATTCTGGAATGCTACTATCATTCATTCATTTATTCATTCACCCAACAAACATTTCTTGAGTATTTACCTTGTGCCACAGACTACATGTGAGAATACAGATATAAGTAAAACAAAGTTCTTGGCTTCAAAGAACTTTCAGTCTAACAGGGGAAGACAAAACAGGTAAGTAAATAAATTCCTTAAAATGTGACCAGTGCCCTGAAAACACAGTTTCTGTGCATGGGGAAGCACAAAGGGGCTAAGGGTGAAACGGCAGAATAAGGCAGGGCAGGGTGGTCATCAACGGGGAGGTGGCACTTGTGACAGGTCTTGAAAGATGAGTTGGTATTTAGGAGAAAGGGTCAGAGAAAGGGGAGACCACAACTGCAAGGCCACTTGGGGAACACTGCAAGTTTTTCTTGTCAAAAGAAGAAATAGAAGATCTTTTAAATTTGTGAAGCATTCAGTTTGTCAAGCTGTATAATTACCTGGCCACCTGCCAAGAAAAACCTGTGTATGCTTGCTTTTCATTCTGTTGTAGGATTTAGTCAGCCGGCAAGTGTTTATTGTGTGTTCATTATGTACATACGCTATAATAGGCAAATGGGAAGAAAGGAAAAAAGAAAGCAGGCAGAAACTCAAATATTGTGGAAAAATGGAGTGTTTCATTTTGGCCAGTCAGTTGTGGTTTCATCCAAGTGACCATGAGCTGGGCAGACAATGCGGCTATTGTAGTAGTGGCTGCAGTCTCATGGCCTACGGGAGCTGTCCTTTGCGCCCTCATGAAGGTCTTAGCACTCTGCTTTGCATAAAGCCTCCTGTTTGTGATCACATCTTTGATAGGAACGGTTTTACTTTATTATCTTATTAAAGAATCATCATTGCATCATAAAGAACACTGCTGTTCTTCTAGCAAAGCAGCAATACGGAGGGTAGGTATGACCCAACAGGTCTTGGGGACCAGTTGCCAGTCTCCAGATAGTTGCCACTTCTGTGATGTCTGCAAAAGCCTGAGAAATCCCTGTGGCACTTTTGGGGACCACAGGGATGTCAAGGAAGAGCCGCTGTGAAGGCAGGCCACGAGCAAAATGTCTGGGGAAGCAAAACTTCATAGGAACTTTAAGTGCAGTCTGACTTCAGGGCTGGGTGTTTCTTTGAAAAGGCACTAATTAGGATTCCTCCCCCTACTCTCTCCTTTAGCACTGACTGCTTCTCCTCTGTCCACTCAGCTAACCCAGATTTCCCCGTCTATGTTTAGGCAAACATAAACCCCACTTTCTTGCCATATCATCTCTCTTTCCTGCTGTTCACTGCCAGATTTTTGGGAAAAGTTCTCTTTACTTTCTGGCATTCATAGGAGAACATCTTGCTTCTGTCACCGTCAGCCAAAAAAGTAGACACAGGAAAAGCCCCCTCTTTATGCCTCTTCTCACTTTTTTTATGTGGTAAAATAACACCAGGAAAATTGCCTGTGATGGAAGTTGACAGGAGAGAAAAACTCTCAAAGTTCTTTCTGCTTGTCTAATAATCAAATAGTCATGAGACAGATTAGCAAGAGAAAATAACCAAATTGAATTACATACGTATGTATGGGAACTCCACATACATGAGTGAGTCAGAGACCCCACTTAAATGAGAGGTTCAGAGACAGAAAAGGAAATTAAGGTACAGATGACATTTTGAACTAGGGATGAGGTAAGGAACCTTGGGGCTTCAGAAGGCAATTGTAGGGAGAGCACGTGTTCAGCCATTATTAGTTTACCCTGCCAAACAGGCAGGTAAAACGTGATTCCTGGTGATAACTCTTATCATAGGCCAAGCCCCTAATTTAAATTCTTCTAGATAGTTAAGGCAGGGGTGGAGTGGGGTGAGGGGGTGGGAGGAGCAAAGTTCCTCCTTAGCCCACAGCAACTTGGTTGCCTTTAGTTCAAAATAATCTGCAAACCACTGAAGCACGTCTTGTGGTGGCTCATTCTGAACAGCCACAAAGTCCTAAAGTGTCATAGGCCTGCAATCTTGGGAGCAAAAGGGGCTATCTTTCCACACCGAATTGGAATTCAAAATCCTGTACGAGCAGCTTCAGGATTGTAGCAGAGCTTTAGCAGTAATAAATAATAAGTCATGAGATGAGGTGGGGAGCTAGTTTTGGACAGTACCCCTTAAAGGATATATCAGGGAAGGTATATCCTTCAAATAAAATTCAGATAATAAAGATTTTAGTGTAATTTTGAAGCATATAACTCATATTAATAGTCCTCCCGTAGTGTGGGAATAGGGTCATAGAATGTGTAAGTACAAGTTTTTAAGCTTTTAAAGGCAAATTCCCTAATCAGATTAAATAGATGATAGATAGATAGATAGATAGATAGATAGATAGATAGATAGATAGATAGATAGATAATAGATGATAGCTAGATGATAGATAGATAAATGATAGATGATAGATAGGTGACAGATAGATGGGATATACAATTTTTAAAACTTTAATTTTATAAAATTTTTTTAAACCAATTCTTATAGAAATAATTTATTATATCCCTGAAGAATTACACTCAGAACTAGCAGCTGGGTCTCAAGAGGGACATTGACAAAACTTGGGATGGTTTCCAGACCCTTTGCATACATCCCAGTTCATCAATGTCCTATGAGGTCTGGCTAAAAGAATTAGACCTATGAAGTTAAATCCAGGAAGCATAAGAAAAAGCTGGTTCTCTCTTCTGTTGGAACTTTTTTCCAGACTGTAAGAAGCTGTCTTGCCCCATTCCTTAACCCCTCTCCTTCTTAACTCACCACCTTGAATTATCTCTAAAGTGGGTTAATAATCATCAAAGGAAAAGACTCTGGTATCTCAAGAGGTCTTTCCTTTTATAAGGAAGCACTGTTTTTCATCTAACAAAAGAGAGAAGCTAGGAAAGGGAAGGAAAAGAACAAGATGACAAGGACAATCAACTCAGGTAGTAGTTCTGGCATCTAGTCCCTTACATCTTTGACTCAATACCCCTTGCTGTCATCTGTCACTCTAAATCCTCTTCTGCGGTGCCTCACTCAGTCTGCCTCACAAGTGTTTCATTCTCCAAAGTCATCATTTCTCCAATCTGAATATCAGAGATCAATGGCTAAAACAGACATGCTAACCCACACGTCAAACACAGATAAAATGAAGAACAAGAAGAGAGTGATGAAGCAATATAATATTCTTATCCAAATGTGAGATTTGACCCAGTTCTCCTTTTGGTAGAGGAATTTGTTGAGGATTTTAAGATAACACAGGAAAAAGAATATATGGAAACTGAGGACATGAGTGAAGCTGTAAGAAAGTACTTTAAAGTCTTTTGGCATGTAAAAATTAAAACAGTACGTGATAAACAATAGAAAATAGAGACATCACTAGAATGTTGTTTTTTGAGGTGCAAGGACCACATGAGTTTTGTTTCATTGCTATAGGTGCACCCCCAAAGTATGTAGAAAAATGTTTGCCCTGTAACGGTGCAAATGTTTATTTGTTTTTCTGATTAGCTGGATGAACTGCTGACTTAATTCCAATTTAATGGTTTGTGTTTGCAATGCTCATAAAATACTTTTATTTTATTATGAATTGTATTTTTATTTGCTCCTCCATGTAATTATTCACTCCTTTTTAAACTTATTTTTTTGGAGTCTCCCACTTCCCACAGGATCCTGGGACTGTAAAATACCTTGGATATTTGTGGTGAGAAGAGATTTTGATCACCTCTATTTGACCTGCTCCTTTCACTAGAGCTAACCATTTTTAACCGCACCCTGTTACTCTAGGCACTGACAGGATTAAATAGCCTTAGTTCAGCCTGTGACCATGTGTAACCAAGCACATTGTTTTAGTCCTTTTTCTACACACTTCAGTTCTGCGTCTTCTCCATCTCTCTTGCTATTGTCTTCTTTTCTAGATGTTGGCATTCCTTAGGTCCCAGTCTTAGTCCTGCTTCTCCTTCCCCTCTATTCTGTCTCCCTAAGTGATCTCATCCATTTCCTCAGCTTTAAATACCAAATATATGCTCTTGAATCCCAAATAGGTATATCCAGCCCTGACCTATCTCTTAAGCTTTAAATCTGTATACTCAACCCCCTACTTGACATGTTTATCTTAATGTTTTACAGGTAAAAACAAACAAAACATTTTAGTAAGTCTAAAATGCAACTCCTGGTGTCCACGTCTCTTTTTGTCCCCCATTCATAGCTGGTTTTCTTCCCAGTCTTCCATAGGTCAGTATATCAGCCAACCAAAGGCTCAAACCGTGCAGCCGTCTTGGGTTCTGCCCTACTTCCTTACCCTCCAACTTCAATTCATGAGCAAGTGTAGTTATTTTTATCTCCAAACTATTTAATTGACTTGTCCGCACATCCAGTTCTAAGCTAGCAATATCTCTCGTTGAGACTAAGGCAGGCAACACACTGCTCCCTGCTACCCATCTGGGTCCTTGAAGAACTCATTCCCATACAGCAGCAAGAAACTCAGGGTGTCAGCAGCCAGTTACTGGCCAGTGGCAGTGCCCTGTTATAAAAAGTCGTCACTAAGACCTGCCAGGCCCTGCATGAAATGTCCCCTCTATATTTACCCATATTCACTGATGACCTCTCCTACCTGTCTCCCAGTTCATTCTGTGCTCCACATATGATGTACTGGCTGCCTGACAAGTGCCGAAAAATGATGAGAGCTTTCCCGTTCTCAAGCCTTGGGAACTGCTGCTTCCTGTGCCTGCAATGCTTTTCTCTCAGCTACCCTTTGTTTTGGTTTATTTCTGTTTTGACAAGTTACAAACATATAACAAACACCTGTGTCGCTATCACTGAAAATTAATAAATGTTATCATTTTGCCATTTTCCCTCAGAGTTTAACATTATAGCAATAGAACAACATAAAGTCCCTTTCGCTCTTCTTTCCCCACATTCCATTCCTTCCTTCTTATTCAGAACCACTATTGGCAGCTATTGGTTCCCCACTCCGCATCCGTTTCTCCCTTTCTCTGACAGTCCTGACTTTGTTAAGACAGTCACACCTCCTCCACTCCTCACCATGCCCTCCTGTGCTGAAGCAAAAGCCAGGGCCCAGGGGTGGCCAGGAGACCTGAAGGAACAGTTTCCCGGGGGTGGGTCTTCCTTTTCCCTCGAGGTACACAGTGGGAAATGGAGCATTTCTTGAGGCTCCAACCTGCTTTAACCTCCGCTCAAGGGTTTGCCTTTCGAGAACCAGAGTGGGCTATCTGAACTTCTGATCCAGTGCCAAGAATTAACGGTCTCGTTTGTTCCGTCTTGGTTATCTGTCATCTTATCTTGCATTGGTGTCTGCTGGACTGAAAACAACAACCACCTCACAAATAAAAGGAAACAACTTCCTAATGTCTCCACCCTCTCCTCCCAAAAACAAAAGAAAAAGGATTTTTCCTCTTATATCTAACCATTTTGGTGGGTAACATATTGCTTTACTGTACTTATGTATGTGTTTATACTCAGGGCTATGAAAAACCTACTTATACAAGGTTAAGTCTCCATTCAGATGCAAAGTGTTTAAAATAACAATTCAGAACTGACCCCTCTGTTTCTCCTCTCTGCTCCTAGGTTGCGGCATGTTTACTCTCCTGTCATCTGTCACGGCTGCTGTCAGTGGCCTTCTGGTGGGTTATGAACTTGGGATCATCTCCGGGGCTCTTCTTCAGATAAGAACCTTATTAGCCCTGACCTGCCATGAGCAGGAAATGGTTGTGAGCTCCCTGCTCATTGGGGCCTTTCTTGCCTCTCTCACTGGAGGGATCCTAATTGACAGGTATGGAAGAAGGGCTGCAATCATCTTGTCGTCCTGCCTCCTTGGACTCGGAAGCCTAGTCTTGATCCTCGGCTTATCCTACACAGTTTTTATAGTGGGACGCATTGCAATAGGGGTTTCCATCTCACTCTCTTCAATCGCCACTTGTGTTTACATCGCAGAGATCGCCCCCCAACACAGAAGAGGTCTTCTCGTGTCACTGAATGAGCTGATGATTGTCATTGGCATTCTTTTTGCCTACATTTCAAATTATGCATTTGCTACTGTTTCCCATGGCTGGAAGTACATGTTTGGTCTCGTTATTCCCTTGGGAGTTTTGCAAGCAATTGCAATGTACTTTCTCCCTCCGAGTCCCCGGTTTTTGGTAATGAAAGGACAGGAGGAAACTGCTAGCAAAGTTCTCGGAAGGTTGAGAGCCGTTTCAGACACAACAGATGAACTCACTCTGATAAAATCTTCCTTGAAAGATGAATATCAGTATAGTTTCTGGGATTTATTTCGTTCAAAGGACAACATGAGGACCAGAATAATGATAGGTCTAACGTTGGTATTTTTTGTACAGATCACTGGCCAGCCAAATATATTATTCTATGCATCAACTGTTTTGAAATCCGTTGGCTTCCAAAGCAATGAGGCAGCTAGCCTCGCCTCCACGGGGGTCGGGGTCGTCAAAGTCATCAGCACCATTCCAGCCACTCTTCTCGTGGACCACGTCGGGAGCAAAACCTTCCTCTGTGTCGGCTCATCTGTGATGGCAGCCTCGTTGTTGACCATGGGCATCGTGAATCTCAACATCCATGTGAATGTCACGAATATCTGCAGAAGCCATAGTCCTATTAACCAGTCCTTGGATGAGTCTGTGTTTTATGGGCCAAGAAATCTGTCAGCCAGCAACGACACTCTTATAAAGCCCTTTAAAGGGATCACTTCCCACAGCAGAAGCCCATTAATGCCCACAAGAAATGACATAGATAAGAGAGGGGAGATGATGTCGGCATCCTTACCAAATGCTGGACTAAGCCAAACTGAATACCAGATAGTCACAGACCCTGCAGAAGTCTCACCTTCTTTGAAGTGGCTATCTTTAACCAGCTTGCTTGTTTATGTTGCTGCTTTTTCAATTGGTCTAGGACCAAGTAAGTATTTTACTTTTTATTTTTTCCCTCTCACCCCTGATGAATGTTAGTGTATTGCTTTTGACCAGTGAGATCATCCCACTGCTACAGTATCTCGTATCTAGAACAGCTAGAAGCAAGACAGGGGTGACATTGCCTCCATGATGTTACTATTAATGCAGAAAGTATGCTAGCTTGGCTTATATCTGCTTTGTGAAATGTACGAGGCTAGTATTCACCAGAAGGTTATCGCCATTTTCTGTCGCATGAGGATACTTGATTTATTGATTGGGGATAAACCAGATATTGAAAGACATTTATTGCCCAATAAAATATATTGTTTTATGAAAGCAAAGTACACTGGGATAACATTTTTTTAAAACATGTTATTCCTGAGTTTCTTCATGGGTGAAAGAAAAAATCAAAATTTTCTTAAAGACACAATAGTGGATGCATTTCAGTAATAATGAAGAAGAAAGGAATTTTGAGTTGAAAAAGAAGGTTCATTATTTCTTTAAGTATATTTTAGCACTAAATAATGTCCCAGGGCTCTTTACTCTGGTCTATTAAACAGGAGAATGGGTGTCAAGTTACTCTTATTGAACATAGTACAAACAATTTACAGGGAGATAGATACAAGGCTATTTTACTTTATCTAGCCAATCTACTTCGATGACAAAGTTTAAAGTCTGGAGCAAACTCTCCATTCTCCTAGAATAGATTATTTACTGAAGTTCTTTAGTGTTTTTAGCCTCACAACAAAGTTTAAACCTCTCTGTAGGGAAGTTATAAAGGGTCTTTTGTATGTCTTACTAGAAAATAAACTCCTTAAATCCTGGGCAGTCTCCCTGTACCACTCTCAACTCCCACTTCTCACCTCTCTCTCTCTGTCTCTCTATCCCTCTGCTCTCTTTCCCTCTCCTTTTTTTTCCCCCTCTCTGTTTCTCTCTTACAGAGTTGGTATTAAAACTTTTGTTATCAAGGATTGAGGACAAAACAAACTTGCTCAAATACAGGAATATACTGGAGGTTAGGAATAATAAGAAGACATGGGCTGTGTTGGAGAAGGAATCTCATGGACTAATGTAGGTTTCTGGTGCCAGGCACTGGACAATGTTTCTGGAAAGAAAGTTAATTTAGGGCTGTGTTAGTAATCCACTGTTAACTCCTTAACTATTCTTTCAAGTGATACATATGGAGTGATTAATTTTTTAATAACCAAGAACTATGTTAAATACTGGATAAACTGTAATGAACAAGACAGATAAGTCCCTGACTTCAAGGAGATTACAGTTGAACGTACTGAACTATATTCCCTGTGTCTGCTTCTTTCTGATCAGCAACCAGCTGATTTGGCATGCTCAGTCTTAGTTAATTAATAACTTGCACATGGTTTCTCCTTAAACTCTACTTTCTCATCGTTCAGTCTTCTCCCACTTCTAAGTGAGATTGTGTGAAGATATTGATTTATTCAAATTCCAGAGCAAGAAGTGGGGTCTGGTTGACTCTACTCTGCTGTGCCAAGTCCTAGGTGGTGGTTGTAATCTAATCAGCAGTGACAAGATTGGATCTAAAACATGGATGACCAGAAGCTGGCCCTACTTCTGGCACTAAATTGACAGATTTCCCCATAAGACACTGTGCATGGTCAGTTAGAGTGAATATTACACTACCATCAGCCTCAGATCTCTATGGCTTTTTCCTGAACCCTGGTCTTGCTTTTTAAGACTTAACAATGATAAATACCATTAATGAACAGTTTCCTTGAAACAAATTTCTATCATTATTTCAGGATTCAATTTCAAATGTGAGATACTTGTCTTAGTTGTTTCTGGCTGCTATACCAAATTACAAAAGGCTGGGTGGTTTAGACAACAAACATTTCTCACAGTCTAGAGGCTAGGAAGTCCAAGATCTAGGGGCTGGCAGATTCTTCTTCCTGGTTTGTAGATGGCCACTTTCTTTCTATGTCTTCACATGGAAGAAAGGGTGGTGGGGGGCAGGAGGTACTGAGGAAAGGAGGGAAAGTGGCAGGAAGGAAGAGAAAGAGAAAGAGAGAAAACTAACTAGTTATTTTCTGTATCTTCTTATAAGGCACTAATCCCATCATGGGGACTTTACTCTAGTGACCTAATTACCCGCCAAAGGCCATATGTCTAAAACCATCACACTGGGGAATAAGGTTTCAACATACAGGGGGACACAAACATGCAGTCCATATAATACTTATGTGGTTACTTGGATGTATAAAGCTAATAAAATCTGAGCAAGCATCTTACATTTTTATTTTCATAAACTCTTCAACTTTATCAGAAGGGCAAGATATGAGTGCTATTTTGTATCCAGGGACAGTTTAACCTTGTTTGTGAACTTTTCTATATTAATAAGTATAAGAAATTTTGCTCTTATGATAAACTTCAGCTGGTAGTTATTGTTCCACTGATTTCCTTCACCAGGACATTATTTTCTTGTATAGTCATCCTAAAACTAAAAATTATCTCCTTTTTACATCAGTTTTCCTGATCCAATCTTGTGAAGTATCAAGAATCAACTAAAGATCTAAGAAAAGTTTAGCAAAAAGAAAAAAAATGCCTTCTTTGGTTTAATTCAGATTGGCAGAGATTATGATATGGCACATATTATATGAGAGACATTGATGCTCAGTTTCCAGAACTAACTTATTTATGGTAAGAGTTTTTCCAAGCTCATGCTATCTGCCCGGGTAACTTTGAAAATGTAGCAAGTCCTCTGTCACTAACATATCATTTGATACATTATAGTATTAGAACAAGAGTTCCTCTTTTTAGGAAACACAATCTGATTTTGGAAAAAAATACTAGAAGTTTTTACGTACTTTCGAAGTCTTCATTTTATCTTCACAATAAAACTGTGAAGAAAGGGTATTCACCAAATTTTACAAATGATGACACCAGGTCTCAGAGAATTTAAGTGACTTACTCAAAAAATAAAAACATTTCTTGTTTTCTGAAATTCACTGTTAATCCATAGCTCAAGACAAGAACAGGCAGCCCTGTGTTGGTCTTGATAATAAATGTGAATTATTGTTAGTTAAGTCCTCTCTGTAAAGATATATTAGAAGTACAGATGAATGAAAATAGTGTATCATTCTTTATCACATGAGGCTATTAAATGGGCCACCCTGCACTTTATTCAAGATAGAGACAGTCTTTCTTTTCCTGAAGCTCAACTAGGGAACTAAGCATGTACTTGTTGCAAGGCTAAGCTACAGGATAAAAGAGGAGGAGAATAATGATCAGAATACAGGAATTTTTGATGTGCATGTACTTGAATAACTGAACTTGATTAAAATAACATTTAATGTGTATATTGGTTAGAATTCAAAGACCATATAATAAAGACCAAAATAACAGTCACTTAAGCAAGATAAGAGTTTCTGTCTCTCTCATTTAACAGCTGAAGCTGAGTAGGTCTAGTTGCTGTGGAGGGTCCCAGGGTTAGGCAATGAAAGCCAGCAGTGTCCCCAGACTTCTGTAGCTTTACGATTTAATATAATATTTGGTACTTTAGTATTGGTTTCCAGTCTGTCATGATGGTTATTTAAAAATATGAAAATGCATTTTAAAATTTCATCACCCTTTTCTGATAGCTAATTGTCCCTTGAGAATCGGTGAAATGCACCAAGTACACTCAGTTAAGGCGAGGCTGGGTATAGAAAGGCATGGATCATAAGACAGTGTGAGCAATTCTGTCAGGGAAGCAGAATCGCTGTGTGTGATGTGGGATAAGGAATTTTTTATTGTAGGAATTAGACCTAACACAATTGTGGGAGATGTTGAGAAAGCAAAGTCCTGAAGTGGACCGTTAGAGGAAAAGGAGAAAGTCACTCATCAGAGCCTTGAAGGAAAGCTGGTGAAGAACTCTGTGGAAAGCTGTTGCCTCTGCATCTGGCTGCAGCCAGAAGTCTCTGCAAATCAGCAGAGCGGGCTGGTGGGAAAGCTGGATTCACAGCAGAGGAGCTAAGACAGTGGACCCTGCTAGGACAAAGTGGAATCTGAGAGAAGAAAGTAGAGACCATGTCTGTCTCTCACCACATCAACACCAAAGGAAAACTGGTATCCTTCTCTGTAGAGCCCTGACAATGTGCCTGACCTAGTAGTTGAAGAAGCTAGAGGAGATCTGGGCACAATAGCCTTTCCCCCACACCAACAAAGAGAAACAGCAGATCACAACAATGTGCATAAGCTGCAGAGATGTCTAGGGCCCTGCATCAACCCCGCAAGCATAGGGCTAATGTATCACTTTGGCCTTTTAAGTCTCATGCAAATTTCTCTCCCTGCCAACCCTAACTACACAGGAAAGGGAATTCTGGGAAACGTAGTTCCATATTAGTGAAATTGACACAGTACAAAACTGCCAGAGTAATAAAACTCTGGACTAAGGAAGAATAGATGTGAATATGAAAAGAAATATTTGATATCAAGGGCCCTGTATTCTGTCTTCAATTGCTGTAATAGATATTTATTTCTTTTCATGAATACATTGTTAAAATATATGACTAGCTTTCATTCCATCTACTTGTGAAAAAGAGGTGAGGTCACTTATTAATGTCTTTTGGCTTTTGTTTATTTAGCTATAAAACCAAAAAACACCTTTTCACTAGTACCTTATGAAAACTCTAATATTTATTTTCTCAGGAACATAATTATCTCCCTTGAGCTGATGACTCTCACTTATCTCCAATTCTATCATCTCACATGACTTCCATTTTCTTTTTTCCCAGCAAGTACTGGACTTTTCCACTTTGATGCTTCACTGTCAGCCAAACACAAGAAGGCCAATGCTGAATTCTTATTCCCCTCACATTGGGAGACTTCCCTTTCCTATTCTTGGAGGCAGTCACTGTACTAGTCACTCAAGTTTGATGATCTGGAGCCTTTTCCCAGTTCAACTAATGACCAGATGGTCTTGGATTTTTCCTCACAAATGGCTCTTGTGTTTATGTTTTCCTTCCTGTTTCTGCCATCATAACCTATCGTAACCCTTGCGGTCTCATTTCTAGATTGCTAGGAGACCTTTTTTTAGCTCATGCCCATTCCAGGCCTTTCTCATGTGCATCTACCCTGCATACCAGTATTCCTTAAATGCCATTTTCATCATGTCACCAAGCTCAGACACCTTCCATGGGGTTCTACTACCTACCAGATCAGAGAAGTCAAAAGTCTTGCAAGATGAAAAGATTAGAAATTATCTAGTCCAACATTTTCTTTTTGTAGAACAGAAATAAGAAGCTTTAGGAGACTGAGATCACACATATTTAGAACTAGAACCCCAGGCATCTGAAGCCAAATTCCATGTTCTTTCTACCACTACATCACCCATCTTTGACAGAAAAATTTTGTAATTTTCAAGACCCTCGGTTATCTCACCCAGCTCTATCAGGGCATTTGTACAACCCCAGGGGGCACCATTTACACTGTAGTCTGCAGAGCTGTACTCCAAGGCCACCACTCATACAGAAGTACATGTAGACTCCATATAGACTGTAAAACAAATGATGCCCCCGGCATTGTGCAAGGAGGCAATATTTTACCTCTCTGGGTTTCTCTATGTCTCACAGCTCTACACGCAAGTCAAGAGACACAAAGCCCTTATTTCTTCCATTTCTACTCTACTAAAATCCTTCCTATCTTTAAAGTTCAGTGAAATTCTTCTCTCCTCCATAAATTCAGTTCATTCCTTAGAGGTCTTTATTTGTGTGAACTACTAGTTATTAATAATACAGAGTAGTTCAGTTCTTGGCTACAAAAAAGCCTGAATTTTAAATCAGAAAACTTGGGTTCTAATCTCAGGTCTTTTACCTACTGGTTGTATGATATTTAAGTCATTTATCTTCTCTAAAGCTATTTTTAATCAATGAATTGGGCATGACAATACTTGTTTTATCTCACAGAGTATAGGTGAGCATCCTGTGAGCTAATGAGTGTGTGAGCGTTTGAGATGCTATAGAGTACGTTATAAATGAAGTTACAGTGCGATAACACAACTGAGTCCTCACTGATACAGTGTATTGCTTCTTTATGTTTTGGTTTGTTAGCCAGAATATGGTTACTAGATTATGAGCTCTTTGAGGAAAGAAATTAGATCTCAAATTTTGCTTCTCTCCTTTTAAGTGAACACTGCATAAATCTATTTGAAAACCATGCAGGACTACATTTTTGTTTCTAAGGGAGGGTAGACTTTAAAAAACAGAATGCAGATATAGGAAAAATCTCAAAGTGTGCTTCTTTACATGTGTAATGCTGTCTGGGGGTGGAGGGCAAGCTAAATGCCATGTGAATTAGAAATGCTGGCTGCCAAAGAGACTCCTGTTCTTGCCAGACACTATCATGAGTTGATTTTTTGTTTGTGGTTTTTCATTATTTTATTTTTTTTTTATTTTTGCAGAATAATCTCTCACATGGGCATGAGTTCTAAAACTCTCTGTTTTTGTTCTTTTGCATGGGTTTTAGTAGTGGGAGGCATTTAGGAGTTTTCTTTGTTAAGTCATGATTATTTGGGAATTTCAGAGACAGAGTACCTAAAAGTAGTCCCAGAACTTTTTGGACACCTCTGTGTTTTGCTACAACGTGGAGAGGAGAGCCTTTTGAGAATTTCTTAGACCAAAAGCAATATTATTGAAATACAGAATCTCAGAGTTGAAGAAGGTTTGAGAAATAACTCTTCATCTTGTGTTTTCTCCAACTTATAATTGCAATTCGAAGGACTGAGTGGTTATTCCTGCCTGTGGTGAGGAGGCATACAGTCTGCGACAGAATCCCCAATCAGCCACTCCAAGAACAAGCAGTTATATCCTATCTGTAGTTTGAAGCTATCGATTCTCCCAGAGCTTTTAGAAAGAATCTAAATAATTGTCCTATTTTGTTTTCCTTGCTAAGAATTTGTCATTTATGTCCATATTAATGTTGTAGTTTAGTTTTTATCTTTAAAGAAAATATAGCATAACAATTCCATTTCAATCACCAAAATTATATTCTAGAGCATGGAAAAACTTTATGAACCAGTGGGAGTTTAAAGACGATTTCTATTAGAAGCAAGGTTTTCATACCAGTCTTTGAATGCATTCTAGAACTTATTAACCTAATGTAATTATTGCTCAGGTATGTTAGTTAGAGAATTGATTGCTTGTCATAAAACAAATCCTTTCTATAAACAGAAGTGTAAAGGGAAAAGTACTTTCTGTTCTAAAGCACAATTGAAAGCAAGATTATACCACCTTTATTAAACCTTCTTAACTATGGGTTGGCTTAGAATCACACTCCTTAATTTCTGCTGCCAAAAGAGTGTTTCTATTTTTAGGTTAAACTGTATGCCTATATCAGTTTACTTTCTGGTCCTCTGTTTCTCTAACTGTAAAATAAGAGGTTTTCCCTAGAAATTGGAATTTGAGAGGGGGTATAAAGTTGGTATCAAGTAATCTTATGTATTGTATTTTATGCATTTAAAACAGTAGTCTAAGAAGGAATCCATAAACTTCACCAGCCTGCTGAAGGGTTTCAGTACTCCAAATATTAAGAATCTCTGACCTCTATTTATCTATAACTAATCCAAAAACTCTTCAATTAAATAAAATCAAGAATATTATATACTCTATTGTTTTTATTGGAGACTATTATTAAACATTCTGTTTCCTATTGCTTATTATTCACCCTAAAATATGTCCAAAATCTTAACCTTACTCTTCACAGCGTTTCTGGGGTGGTCTTGATCATCATTTTAGTTCCTTTTAATAACAATATTTTTCTATCGTGAATCAAGCTTCTGGGTGTAACTGACGATTCCTGATATTTTGAGTGCTAAGAGCCACGTGAAGATTTCTCTTCTACTTATGCTTCAAAAATGAAGCAGAGATGATCCCAAAAACCCAAGGCACAGGGTTATTATCTCACAAGTTCGTTTGAGGTGATACTTGTGCAGAAACCCAGCCTTTCTTAAAATAGCCACTGTAATTCAGAAAAATGTGTGTGGCTGTTCTAGTCACAATAATTACCAGGGTCTTTATTAATCCTCAAATTCCTATGTCCATAAATTAATTAACCTTCTCTTCCATGATTAATATATTTTCATTATAAGCAAATGAAAGGAGTTTGTCCAAGGTCACTTATTAAATCCAGTAATGAGGCTGTGACTGTCATCTTTTAACTACCTTTGTATTTACATATTCAAGCACAACCTTACACTGAAGACTAAGTGACAGGTAATACCTACTCACTCCCCACTCCTCATCTCTCTACCAAATAGGCAGGAGTTGCAGCAAGAAAGCATCTTGGAGTGACCCAGAAGAGAAGAGAGAGTGAGAAAGCCTTGGATACTACTGTATTTGCTCACTCATCCAGGACATGTGTATTGTTCACCCACAATGTACTGGGCATGGCACCAGGTGCTAGAGGTTTAGGGATGGCTGAACAAGATCCACACCCTGCCCTCTGGAGCTAGTGTGAGGACAGGCAATGAGCAAGAACATGAATACGTGTATAATACAACTTCAGGAAAAGAGAAGTGTTATAATTTAGGTGGAAGTAAAAATGATAAAGAAAAATTAAGAAGGAACAATCAAAGAGCATGCTTGGAGGAGGGTCATTTCAGGTAGAGTGATCACAGAAGGCTTTTCTGAAATGGTAACATTTGAGCCAAAGCTTGTATGAAAGTCTGAGAGGAAGGAGTTTTAAGCAAGGAGAATGGCAGGTCTCAAATGACCTTGACGGGGATATGCTCTTGAAGGCTTAGGAAAACAATAAGAAAGCCTTCTGAGGCTTTGAATTCAGTTGAGGCTTTGGCATCAGACTGCCTGGCCTTGAGTCCCAGTTTCACATGGTAGGACTTGGAGCAAGTCAGTTCATCTCTGAAGGCATCAGTTTCCTTATCTAGAAAACTGGGCAACACTGGCGATCTCACAGTGTGATTGTGGGTTGTTTGAAGCAATCTGAATAAAATGTACCTAGTTTAGAGTGTGATATAGACTCAATATACTTAGTTATTAGTGCTATTAAATGTCTAGCTATGGTCTAGACATGAGATGAATAGTTTTGATAATGCCAGCATTGACCTCAGCAGGCATTTTACTTATGTCATGTCAGGACACACACAAAGGGCTCCATAGCCTTATGTGAAATTATGATGCCATGGTCCTCCTCACTTCCTTTTTGTAAATCATTTCAGTTGGGTCAAGACTGAGCAAAAACTGATTTGTGGCTTGAAATATGGTTCAATCCGTACTACCTCCAGTCTGGGGAGCTTTCTAGGAAACCAGAAAATCCCAAGGCTTTGGTGAAAGATAAGAGATGTGATACAGGCTGAGAAACATTCCAATGTCTACTCTTCTAAGTTGGTGCAACTTATTTGACCCAAAATTATATCTGAAAAGCTACTCAGTTGAGAATGCAGGGCCATCTCCAATTCAACTAATGACAAAAGAAAGTTAATGTTTGAATGTACTAAAATTAAGGCCATTTAAAAAAATTATAGTATTATACAAAATATTTATTTTTAAATTTCTATTGTTTTCTCCAAATATAAGATCCAGTTCTTCCCCTGAGATTAGCCATATCATGGGATAGTCATTCCTATCTTGGTTTAGTAATTGAATGTTTTTAAACCTGTCTCTTTACCAAAAATAATTCAAGGTAATTTTTTTAATGGTTTTCCTAAGAGAAATATGTGAAAATCTGAACTTGGAATTGGGGAGTTGTATTTGCTTACTTAATTAACATTAGAGCTTATAAAAAATATTTCAATGGATTATCTCAAACTTAAGAATCACATTAAATCCCTCAGATATGAATGGGCGGTCCAAAGTTAATAATTGTAATAAAAGGTCTTTGTAGAAAAATTACACCACAGTCACAAGAAATCAAACTGGGTGATATTTTAGCCCACTTGCAAGCTAACAAGTTAGCCTGTCATAGTTTCATGAGTGCCGGCAAAGGACACAGACAGCCTGGTCAGAGACAAAGGACTGATTATTACTCCTAGCAATAGCAATAGCCACAACATCAGCATTTGCATAAATTCCCCAAAACCCAGTGCTCACAGGGCAACATGAAGAAGGCCAGATGAAACCTACACACAGGATGGGTTATCTTAGAGGAGAGGAACTCCAAGCTTAGGGAACTCAAATATTTTATAACAGACAGTAAGCCAGCCTGATATTCTCCCTAAAGAGAGACTTTAATTTACTGGCTAGTAAACACACATCTGCTCCCAATGAGACACTATCTCTATCTCATAGGTTGTTTGTTATACAAACATCCTTGGAAAGACAGCCTGGAACAAAGCCAGTCAGTGCCTTTGCTCGAAAGACATGCAGAAACGCAAGGCCCTTGCATTGTCTCTCCCCTTAAATATCCTAAAAAGACCACTTTTCTGTTTTAGACAAGAAACTGGAATTTTAAAGTTCAAAGATTCTAAAGGCTGGCTTTTTTTTTTTTTTTTTTGGTTTGGTTTTATGGAGTTTAACCAGCCTTTTGGAGGGTGGGTTTCAGTAAGAAACATAAAATTCATCTGCCATATCATTTAAATTTAGATTTTATACCTAAGCAACTCTAGCTTTTCACAAAGAAATTTCTTGTGTGATGTTTGCACAGCTAAAGATTATGACAATTCCAGGGATGTGGAACAGCACGTTCTAATTGAGAAACTTGCTTCACTCCAAAATATACTGGGTTTAGAGCAGAGAGGCTTAGAAACCAGACGGACATCAAATGTTTCAGAAGAGATTTTAATATTTTTCATATTTCATATTTTTTCCTAGACCCCCAGGCCCTGTATTCAGAACCATCACAGTCAAAGGCTTTTTTTTTCTTTTTCTTTTAGTGCTCATCATCCTTTTACACCATTTCTTTAGAGAAAAGGAATATTGTAGAAATTATTATTCTTTAAACAGGAGTGTTTCGTTATCAAACATAGCTACATACCATCATATCTATACACTAGGTTTGTAGTAAGTGTAAATGTCTACCTTTAAGATCTTTCAAACCTTTTTTTTCTTTTAAATCTTATGCTTCAGTTATTACCAATATTCACACTACTACTGCTCCTTTTTGCCAGTTAATTAAGTTAAAGTTAATTTTGATTGATTAAAGTGGTGAACCATTTGGTCCTTTGTTGTTAGCATTAAAATAATGCAAAATTAAACAAACAATAGTATATGAATGGTTTTATACTAAATTTGCATTCAAACAAAAGAGGAAAAACTTAAACATGTGCCCCGAGCTAATCAAATCTCATTTTCTTCTTTGGAGTTAGATGATGAAGCAAGAGTACCTTAATGGGAGTCTAAAACTGCACTGTGTAGCATGAGCATAGCTAAACACATAGTGGAGTGACAGACACCATCAATTCTGTTACCATCAGCAACTATTCAAATAAAACATCAGTGTTTAACTTTCTTTTCAGTCCAGCAGTATAACAATAGTCCTATGCCTTTAAAAATTATGAATATTGGACAGTAAGGATTTTAAAGAAACTGACTAAGGTTTTATTGCTATCTTAATAAACACAAGCCTTCATTTGTTACTAATTGTTTTCCAGAACTCAATGGTAAGAATTTTTCCAAGGAACATTTGCAACTATGAAAACTATAATACTTTTCTGATTGAAGTCCAAAACATAAATCATAAAAGCACAACACAAAATATTACATCTGAAATATGACATTCGAGTTATAGTTTCAACCAGAAAACACTAATTCTTGTAGTTCTTTCTTTTTTTTTTTTTTTTTTTTTTTTTTTTTTTTTTTTTTTTGCATTTAGAACTCTAGTTCAGTGCTTTGCAAATTAGGATGTGCAAACTCCCGGGGGTTTACTTTCCAGAGTGCTCCTTCTATGATACTTCAAATGATACCACTTTCCAGAACTTCAATTAAAAAAAAATCTGTTTTCTAAAATTTCTTCTTTCGTTCTCCCTAGTTATAACTATTCTCTCACTTAAAAAAAAAAGCACATCTATTATCCAACAGAAATCTTATTATGATAAATGTCACAAATTATAAAAACCTCAGGAACACTAATTAAAAAAAACTGGAAATATTGAAATAAGTGGGTGTGGAAAAATAACTCTCATAACTAGATAATAATTCTTTCATAAGCCTAGATGTTTCCACTAATTCGCTTTCAACAAACTGAAGAATGACCTTAATCAAGTTATCAGCTGATATTACAAATAACTGCTGCTGTTAATTGAAAGAATTGAATGACGCTCCTATTTTAAAATTTCTTCACCTCCCCATCTATTTTCATATTCTTAAGAACAATACATTTCATCTATTTAAAGAGGAGAAAAGTATCATGTTATTTTAGAAGTAAGTGACATTCATTATGGAATGCCTAAATTTGTTATTTAAGTAACCGAGGTTATATTCTTAAGTAAAGCATTTCTTTTATAAGGCCAGGAGTGAACAAAACTTAAAGAGACTGAGAGAAGGGAGAACACAAGAAATAAAAATAAAAATAAATTAAAGCTACCACATCATTATTGATGTTGGAGATAGTGGTCTATGTGAAGTATATTTTTTAAAGAACATAATTTTCCCATTTAGGGAAATTTTGAGGCCAGAATTTAAACATCTGGTTGAAAGAAATGGACATATTCCCTTTCAAAGTCACATGTTAAGTAGCCTTTTACAGTGGGAGAGCTAGTTGTGTTGCATAGGACTTGCAAAGACAATAAGAGCCAGACTATTTGGCTTCACTCCTACAAAGTATAGGACACTAGCTTCTTTGGAAATCAAGTTGTTGACAGCTCTGCAGCCCGAGAGTGGAACTTCCTCCAAAGTTGCTAGGAGTTCTCTGTTAAAAGTTTCATGACCTTCACGAGTCTTTCAAACCTGGGGCTAGCATGCCAGTGGTTCAGGAAGAACTCAAGCCAAATGGAAAATGTGTCTGGAGAGCTGCAGGTTTTAAAGCTGAAAGCACAGGGAGTGAAATGACAGCCTCAGTGGGAAAAACTGTGACAGTGGCAGAAATACAGAGGAGGGAGGAGATAAACATGGTAAATTTCATGGGGTAGAGCTCAGTCATTTCCAATGACTGCCCCTATTAACCTAATCCATGTCCTCTACTGTACACAGAGACACTTCAACATATTTGTCCTTCATGATTTTTTAAAGATACTGTGTACAGCCATAAACGCTGTCTGCCAATCTCATCTAGCTCAGGCAAGTTCTGACGGGCTGCCCTGGTGACTTAATACCACATGAAATACGAGTTCTAATATTTGGGCGAAATTACCTTCCAGCAAAGCCAAAATTTCCTCAGTCTTTGCAGCACAGAGAAGACCTTAAAGACGAGTGCAGACACTGACATTGATAGAGGCACATATTGCTGAGGTTGTCCTGGGATGATGGGGTTCCAGGTAGAATAATGAGGGTCAAAGAGAATTGGTTCAGGGCTCGCTAAGCTGCAGTGCCTGCACTCACTGTATCACTTCACAACGTCTCTGAATCTCTGTGGATCTCTCACAAGCACGTAGCACAAAACATCTCCAATGGATCTTTCGTCAAAGTAGAGGATAATGAGGACAGCGAGAGAGAGCCATCATTCCTTTACTGTGGCATGTGGCAAAAACCTGATTTTCCTTGGAGGAGAAATAAGGCCATCTCATTAGAAAAAGCAACCGTGGTTTTAAGAAAACTTACACCTGTCATTATAAATATCAATATGTTAAATCCTCAGGTGATGGTTTATCCTTCTGTCCTCCTTACCTATGAACTAAAATAGAGCTTCTCTGGTCTTTCTTTGGTCCTTCACAGCTCATATCTAGAGAATATAGAGGCCTGTAAGATTCTGGCACTCTCTTGCTCCTGAGCCTGCAATGAAAAGACCTTTATTCTTTCACTTAGTTTTATCTTGACACAAATACCATTTTAATTTTTTTTATTTCACTCTCTCTAGATCTGAAAACCTGTGATTTTTGTGTTTCTGAAATCATTGTTAAAATAACAGTGTCCTGATTTTTGACTTGACAGGCTCCATATTAGGAGGTTGGACTATCCTTCTTGAAACACCTGTCAATTTTTGCAACATCCATTTTGTCTCTTAGATAAATCAAGGCACCAATTTTTGAATTCTTCCCATTAGATCAAAAAAGAAGCAGAAGCTTTCAGCAATGACTGTCAGGTGCAAGATTCGCCTGACAAGTTTCCATCAGAGACTGAGGGAAGTCTCTTTCAATATTCGATTCATTGCTCACTGACTGGTTAAACTGCCCAAGGACTTGGTTTGGCTGCTGCATCAAATACACACCTCAAACAGGCTTTCAGTGGGGATCTCTGGTGCTCTTAGGCAAACCCTTGACAGTGCAGACAGAGTTTTCGTAACTGATACTTTGTGCAACTGTCCCGTTTTCTTGTTGTCAAGACCCAGAATTTTCTATCACAGCATGATCAATTCATTCTCTTCTGTGGCCAACATGGCTCTGATGATTCCAGCAATAATTTCCTAAAATCCCACCAAATAATTTGAAAATGTCATCAGGATGAAAAGTATGGAGGGGAAGAAGAGTGCTTCAGAGGTGGTGAGGTGGGGATGGAAGTAGATAGAACAATCTGTGCTAATTCTTTTACTAAAAGAAAATAAAAGTGTCCCTTCCCCCACCTCCTTTTCATAGCTGCTGGAGACAAAGGCTAGGTGTGGGACTGTCTTCTTCACCCCAGCCCATGTTAAATATTCATGGCAAGAAGGTACAGAGTGGAACTGGTCTGCAGCATACATTGTTTAGCTTCAAAAAATTTGATTTGCATAATTTTATCTTGTATTTGCCCAAGGACAGGTCATTACAAAGGCTTCTCCAGAATTGTACAGTTATCATTCTACTCAGAGCCAGATCCCCCATTTGCAAAGATCAAGACAAAGTTACCTGATCATCTTATGTCTTTTGGGGCAGGGAGTGGAGGGAAAAAATGTGGAATTGTATTTTTGAATTCCTCGTTAACAATAATCATGTTCTTTTTGTTATGATTACCTTCCAGGCCCTAAAGGAAACCCTGTATAGATTCACTTGAGAAGATAATCAAGAAAAACATGTTTTCCAGCCCTATTCTATAATTTAATTTTCTTACTTTCAAACAGCAAATTTACTAGGAGTAGATGCTTTCCCTACAGAGAGTGGTGCTGTCGTGAGAGGCATTGTTAAATTAGAGGCATAGCTGACTGCTTGATTCTGGCAGGGTGGTCCAAGTGGTTGCTGGCCGATGGGGCCCTTTCCTGGCTTCTTGCTTCTTCCTCTCACTGCCTTCTCTGGTCTAGGACGATGCATCTGGTCTGCATATAAATGCTGGCTTTCTCACACAAGGTGACTTTGTCAGCAGTAAGCCAGGGCTGGGGCAGCGCCTAACTCCTTCTTTCCTCAGAATCAAAGGTGCTTGTACTCCACATTTAATTACACGTTAACAAATATTTGCTGAGCCACCACTAAGAGAGCACCATGATTAAAAAGCATGAGTTCTGGAGACTGACTGCCAAAAATCAGTGCCACCTCTGCCACCTTTGAGCCCTGTGACCTTTAAACCTCAGTTGCCTCTCCTATGAAAAAAAGAATAGTAATAGTTCTTGTCTTGTAAGATTTTGTGAAGATCAAATGAGATAAGGTTTGTAAAGTACTCAGTTCATTGTAAGAACTTGCAGCAGCTTTACTAGGCAAACTCGGTCTGTTAGGCTGTGAGCAGGAGACACATTAATTTACTCCTCTACTGCCCTTTCTAAACCCGTCAGGTAAGTCCTATAAAGTTCCTTGTCACTCTCAGATAATAAGTCCTCTGATCAGTTTTCATGCCAAGAAGAGTCTCCTTGCAGAAACTGAAATGTTTAGTCTGGTATAATACCTTAATTTGCCCCAGGCTAGGAAGCCAAGCAGAAGTGAGAACAGCTATCTCCTTCCTCCTGCCTCCTAGCTTTACTTTCTACCTACTCAATAGCTATGATGTTGGACTTCTCCAAGGTCAGGGGCGAAGGAGATTACATGAATGGGCTGAGAAGATAGAGCAGGGGGCTGACACTGAGGTTCTGTGCTTGGCAGGTGGCTTCAGCCACTGCTCTTCCCATTTGCATTTGTCAGGCCTGTGTCACATACCAGTATTTTAAGTCCCTCTCCCTACTCCCAGGAACCATTGTCAGGCTCCCTCAGTGTTTCTCCTAAATCCTTTCTCACTTGGCTGGAGGTCAGGAGAAAGCACATGGCCCTGCTCTGCAACCACAAACCACACAGGACGAGGGCAGAGATCGGGGCTGGCCTTCTGTTTCAATGGCTTTCTGAGAGTCCTGCTGTTCCCTGCCACCTCTGCCTTTTCTTCTAGTGCCCTGGCTGGTGCTCAGCGAGATCTTCCCTGGCGGAATCAGAGGACGAGCCATGGCTCTAACTTCGAGCATGAACTGGGGCATCAACCTCCTCATGTCTCTGACGTTTTTGACCGTGACAGGTAAGGACATGTCTTTTTCCTCTAATGTGTTTGTGCTCTTAGGACAAATGTTAGGGAAGCACGCTCACATATAAAAAACATTCTATGTGGACATTTTCAAACAAATTCAAAAGTAAAGAGAATGGCAAGGATCCCAATGTACCTACCATCCAACTTAAACAGTTGTCAATCTTAATCCTTTTATAATCCCACCTGCTTTTCCCAAATAGGATGTCATGTTGTCTGTAGAATTTCAGCATGGACCTCTGAAAGATATTATATTTAAAAACCATTTGAATTGTACACCTGAACCTTACTGGATTTCATTAACCAATGTTACCATAATAAAAATAAATAAATTTAAAATATGCAAAAAAAAAACCAAACAAACCTGCAACCACAATATCATTATCATACCTGAAAAATATTAATAATAATCCTTTGGTATGAATATCCAGTCTGTGTTCACGTTCTTCCAGGCGTCTTATAATTATATTTTTTTATATTTGTTTGAATCACCATCCAAATATATCCTTTACAATTGATTGATATGTGTTTTATAATTCATAGATTTCCTTTCCATTTCTCCTCCCCTCTGCCCAACTTTGCATTTTTAAGGAAGAAAGTGAGTCATTCGTTTCAGTTTCCGTAGGTGGGATTTTGCGGATCATGGTCATGGCGCATGACCTTCTGTCTCTCGCGTTTCCTATAAACTGCTATTTAGATCTAGAGGCTTGAGGACATTTAGATTTTCTTCTTTGTTTGCAGACTCCTTCACGAGGGTGGCATGTGTCTTGCCATGTGAGGCACATCTTGTTCACTTGTCTCCCACTTTGTCACGTGGGCTTCTTTTGAAGATCGTTTCCCAGATCTGTTATTTTTATTCTATCATTCCTTCTAAAATTTTATCTGTACTACCTCTTTAAGGAGAAATTTATCCTATAACCATTTGAAGAAATTTCTCATAACTAATAGCTATTTGCCTACCTTAAAGTATGAGTCATATAAGAAAGGAAAAATAAATGCTGGAAACTTTCTCTTTATATTCTAGTATTTGAAATAATGAGGTGATTCCCCAGCACCCTCCAAAACTGACCAAGGAGTTGAATTTTCTTTCTTCCTTTTTAAAAATATATATACACCTATATACATAATCTGTAAAGAGTTTGCAAACAAACAAGAAAATCTAAATCTCCTCAAGCCTCTAGACCTAAACAGCAGGAAACACAGGACAGAGGTCATGTGAGATGATGATGATCGACAAAATCCCACCTGTAAAACCAAGTACTCAGTTTCTTCATTAAAAATATAAAGTGTGTATGTGTGTCTGTGGGCGGGAGAGAGATAGAGATTAAATCATACAAATTATAAGAGACATATCAATCAATTGTAAGTTATATATTTAGGTTATGATTCAAAGTATAAAAAATAATTATGACAACGAGAAGAATGTGAATGTGTATGTTATATATAAATTTTCAAAAGCGGATGTATACTCAAAAAGTATATATCTATATACAGTATCTCTGAATCTTGACAACCACTTTTTTTTTTAGCACATTTACTTTGGGGAATGACCTTTTAGAGTTGTCAAATAACCATGGTATGAGTTTTTATATAAAATTTTCAAATGTTTATGTCCTTCCTACATTTTTAGAAATAGTCTAAGATTAAAGGAAACAAAGGAACTGTCATGAACACCAATCATACCTGTGCCCTTTACCTTTACACACACATGTACATACCCACACACTCGTGCATACACACACACACACACACACACACACACACACACACACACACCTTGTCTGATGTTTGTATGGAAAAAGAGAAATACAAAAGAAAGAATGGAATGATAAGGGGCAAAAATAGATGACACAAATCTCTGGGAAGGATAGCTAATATAGAGGATGAATTACAGAAGATTCAGAAGTTCTGCACGGCTTTTAAGAACAAGTTTAGGAAAAGCATATCAACTTTAAAAAAATCCTGCAATGATCTGAAACCTGTAGATGACATTTAATTGCGGTAAGTTTGAAGTTCTGTACTTACTTTCAAAAATTAGTTTTCCAAGTAAAAAATATAAGGGAAGCAAGCCCTCAGACACAAACATCTTTAGTGCAATTTCAGCTGTATCAACAAATGCAGTGTTCCAGAGACAGACTTTGCCATGGTCAGGATACAGCTGCAGCACTGCACTCAGCTCTGAGTAAAATATTTTACTAGGGTTGTTTAAATGTTTTAAGAGGGTTGCAGTGTGTTCGCCAGGCACGTGCAATCTGGGTGGCATGGGCATGTGACCCACAGTCTGTGAAAAACAGTTCAGGATGTTTGACTTGGATGAGATGGTGTTTAGGGAAGGGACAGAGGTGCATTGAAATATTCAAGCAACTGTCATAAAGGAGGGAAGGGGAGAGTTGATCCAGAGAACAAAGTAGAACTTCTGAACCAAAGTTCCTGAAAGGTAGACTTGAGGTGAGGATTTAGTAAGGAATATGTCTTTTTTAACAGAGAGGGCCGGCTCACTGTGCATTGAGAATCACTGTGAAGTGGTGAGCCCCCTGCGGCTGAAAGTGCTCAAAACAGAACATGGGACAAGTTTGATGAGACAATCTTTTGGTTTCTTTCACCCTCTGTATTCTAGTTTTATGCCCCAGATAGGGAAGAAAGACCAATTCTACAAGCACTTTATTAAGTACTCACCTGGGCAAAAACTTCTGTGCCAGCAGCACAAACAGCACAGAGGAATCAGAGTTAAAATAGAATTGTCAGAAGAACTGCGGTACTATTTCTTCCTCCTGCTTCTCCTCCCCAGATGGCACAACTGACAAGCGGTTAATATGCTTAGCGCCTTCCACACTGCATTTACAAAACTGCCTCATAGGTAACTGTTCAGTCACATATCCTGAATGACCAGTCATGACTTGTTGCTGTTAAGGACACTTGCCCGGTTTCAGACTGTGTTCATGAAGAGCCAGCTTCCTCCTCACGACTCCCTGCCACACTGGACTTTCTGCTGCTGAGCCTGGGGTGGCACAATAAAAATGGCCGGCTCAGGGGCACTGTGGGCCATCTCTTACCAGTTAATGTATCTTGACCTTGGTCAGTAACTACAAAGGGGGTGGCTAGAAGTGGTCAGGAGAAAAACTAGGTGGGCAGATGAGATCCATCCTGCTTCTTGCGGATGTATCTGACCAAGTAAATGCCTCTCATTAGAACCATTATCACTTTTTCCCTCTGAATCCAGGAAGAAGCACTACAAATATGCTGCTAGCTATTAAACGATAAAGTAATGCCAGCATAAAATGATATAATCAAATCAAAGTAAGAAACAGTGAGCTCATTCCAAGAAAAGTCTATCTGTATAAACATGTCTTAAAAAATGTCACTAAGTAGAAACCAAACTGCTATAGCAGTGATTCCCAAGAGAGGAATTATGGCATGAGGAAAGAGAGGAGCTATCTTACCTTCTGCTTTAAATGTTTCTGTGTGGTTTCAGGTTCTCTTTTTGCAATGGGCATAAATATTACCATTTTGAAAAAGAAAAACGTGCTCACCAAGAAGATGGCATTGCGTTTAAAGTGTGATAGTTACAAGACTACTATTTACTTTACCAGAGGAAGCTGGGATCATTTGTAAACATGAAACTTCAGAGGCTGGAAATATTTTAAATTTGTAGTTACAGTCTCCTTGGATACTATTGGCGTGTTTGAAAATACATGTTTTTATACATGTGCTAAGAAGCAGCTTTCCACAAGTGGGATCAAAGCAACACAAAAAACATTTCTAACCAATTTCTATCGGCCTTTTTAGATCTCATTGGCCTGCCATGGGTGTGCTTTATATATACAATCATGAGTCTCGCTGCCCTGGTGTTTGTTGTTGTGTTTATACCTGAGACAAAGGGATGCTCTTTGGAACAAATATCAAAGGAGCTGGCAAAAGCGTAAGTATTACATGCATTACTCTCCAAACAGCGCTCTTTGGTCAAAGAGTGTTTTTATAGATACAACCAAATCATAATAATATCTGAAATTATTTTAGGATATCACCCTAGGTGTAAAACCACATCTCAAAGCGTAATTCCAGTTTCTCTGCCATGTACTTCATTTGGGTGACTCAGCTAAGGAATTAAGATAACCAGTGCTTTCTGACAAGCGAACCTGTCAAAGCTCTTTTAGTATCAATTGATGACTTCTCCCACCTCCCCACCTCCCCCCCAACAGGAGGGCATTTTTTTTTGTTTGGGGTATCAGGTAAATCCTGTTGGCTTTCTGGCTCATCTTGTGCTAGAACCATGGGCTTCATTCCTTCCATCTCTGCCACACTTGCTAGTCTCCCTAAGCCCTAAAACCCTTGTTAAGGCTAGGATGGGCTTAAACATCTACAGTTATTCCAGATATGGCGTAAAGTAAGTTTAAGAGAGATCAAGAGTTTCTTATATGAATACGCATTCAGAAAACTGGTTAAGTAAATTTCACATGCAGAGATCGCTTAAACAATTTAACTAAAAGTGGGCTATGAGAAACTCCCCTTTTCTTCTTAGTAGTAGAACTCACAGCTCTAACTGCTAAAGCTGAGGCCTGGGGAAAGGACTGATGTGCAGGCCCAGGCATGTAGGGGAACTTCTTCCTCTTCCTGGGATTAAATCCTTGTGCTTGGAAATGTAGAGATACTCATTCTTAGGTTTTAATATGATGGGAGGAAACCACATTTACAGTTTGTGACTTCTTTCTAAACAGACTTTCAAGACACTGGAGAGAAATGCATGATTGCTGCAGGAACTGTAGGCATAGTGATTCTTCATCTTTTATGTGAAAGAAAGAATAAACGTGAATCGATGTGTACATATATGTTTATATAGCCCAAACTGTTGATCCTAGTTTATTAGGGTGTACAGAAAGCAGGATTGTGAAAATGTTTTTACTTTTTACTTTATGTACTCTTAAATGGTTTATATTTTAAAGACATTTCATTGTAGTAAGCAAAAATCTTTTAATTCAGGCGATAAGTTAAATATCAAATTGTAGGGTTAATTTTGGATACAGATAACATTCATTTACAAAGAGAAATATAATTGTCGAGAAGGCTGGCTATACTCTTGGCCTGGCTGGTACACTGCCTGGCTCTTTGCAAGTGGAAGCCAAATGATTGGATTTCTTGGCAAACACAGAGTCTGAACAAGACTATTAATTACAAATACATGATTCAAATAATTAATAACCTCAGTTCTTGATAACTTGATGTATTCATCTGTAAACTGGAAATATTTCTGACAGATTCAGGCCTTTTCCGGATCTGAGATGCTGACGCCAGTGTCTTCCAGACCTGTTGCTCATCCTTCGTTTCCCATCCTTCCCTGTGGCTTGTTTCATATCACTTATCTGTTTAGGCACACGAAACTATCCCAATTGCGGTGGCTTAAAACAGCAATTTACTATGGCTCATGACCTGCTGCTGCTGCTCGTTTCACCTGGACTCCCTCACATGGCTACATCGGCAGGAGGGTCAGTGGACTGGAAGGTCAAAGAGAGCCCTACTCACCTGGGTAGCAATAGGTATTGGCTGAAAGTGGGAGAGTCACACTATATCACGTCTACAACTTGCTATCTTCAGTACGAGTGCCAAGGCCAGTCCAGACTTAAGGGGTGTAGAAATTGACTTAATCTCTTAGTGGAATGAAGGATAATGAATTTTTATTTTTATTCATTCCTTCCTTCCTTCCTTCATTCATTCGTTATTTGCCATGTCATCCACCATACCCACTCTTCCTTGAAATTCAGTTTTTAGTCCCTATGAAACAATCTTCCCTGTATCGCCTCCTACCTCACTGCCTCTTATCTCATTTCTCCTATTCCTACATTATAGGTATCTTTGAAGCTTTAGCTCTGTATCTTTATGCCTTAAGGACAAACTCAAATCCTCATCCTTGAAGCCTTGAGTACCTCTACTTCTGGAGAGTATTCTGGATTTTCAATGTATTCTAGTCTCATTGTCTTCAACACTGCCTTAGCTGACATTCTTGTGGTTTCACCTCCTTAACTATGTTACAAAGATTTGGTTCCCAGAAATGGTTTCTGCTGATCATCTTTGTCACATTAACTTTATAGTGCCTACCTTAATATGGAGATGATTAAAAAGTATTCACTGTCTTATTCAATAACTTGTGGACAAGGCCAATGCTAAATTCATTGTGTGTGGGGATTAGATCATGGATAATCAAATAAGCCACACAAGTTTTGACCTGTGGGTCATAGGATATAATTTAATCCGTAGTCTATACAATGGGTGGGGGAAGAGTATAAGCGAGACATACTGGCTATCCCATAGCACTCCCTCTCCACCACTTAAGATATTATTTATTCAACCCTTTACTTACCATCTACTATGAATCAGGCACTGTACTGGATAAGAACTGAGGATATAGGAGACAAAGAATCCATAGCTCCTTTACTTTAGGAGGCAGACAAGAAAACAGACCATTGTAATACACTGTGTAGGACAGCACAAAGGAAAGTACCCATATTTTGGAAGAGTTCATCTATAAAAGCTTCCTGAAAGAGATCATGCCAAAGCAGAATCTTGAAAGACTTATCTGGGCCCAGGGAACTGTGTGGGAGTCGGAAGAGGGGTCAGATGCAATGAACTAGTGGTTACCAGAGGGGAGTGGGAAGTAGAAGGGGGATAAAAGTAATTTCTTCAATAAAAAAAAAAAAAGTGAAAAAAAACCCTGAAGAATATTTTAAGGCAAAGTACTCATCTCACCTATCGCTGAGATAAGATATGAGAGGCTGGCACACTCGTCAGTGAGCTATGTCAGGACAGGTTCTGAGCCAGGGACGAAGAGGTGTGCCCAAAGCACGGGGCACAGCACAGTCAGGAAGAGTCTTGTCCATTTTGATAAAGAATTTGGATTTTATCCTGAAGGCAATATGTCATGTTTTAAATGATAGGGAAGGTGGGGAAAGTAACCAGATTTCTGAAGGAATACTCTGGCAAAATATGAGAAATGGGAAGGGGAGACACGGAATGTGGGAGACCTATGAGGAGTCCGTGGGAAGAATCGGACAGGAAACAGGTTGGCCGAGGTGTAGGGATAAACCCTAACAGCTCAGGGCGAGACTGGAAAAGGCAGCTGAGGGAACGGTGGGAACTGGGATCTCTTCAGCTTAGAGAACCCAGTAGACAGTGGGACGTGCACCGAAGTAAGACCTGGAGGAGAAAGACAAGTTTGGGAGGCAGGAGTCTGGTGGAGGGACAGGGACAATACCGAGTTCAGTTTGGAGAGGCTGTCTGTGAGGTGGCCCTGTGGCATGCAAGCGGAGGGCAGAGAAGTAAGTCAAATGCACATTTGGAGCTGCAGTTGAGAAATATCTGTTGGAGATGTAGATTTCATCCTTAATACATAGCACACAAGCAGGGGCAGATCTGCGTTTGGTGGTGCCCAGTTTAAGAAAAATAATATGAAATATGAATTCAAAATTAGGCAAGACTATGTGGGCTTTGGGAGGGGCTGTGGAGGTGAGCGGTCCCAGGCTTGTCTCATTGGCTTTATGGAACTCCACCATGTGTATGTGCACTTTTGAGCTACCCATCTACTAGCTGGGGGAGCAAAATTCCTTTAAAAATAAAAATTTGTTAAAAGTCTCATGAGCAACACTCATGAAATTGAGGCAGGGAGAAAGTAGCAATAAATTAATTGAAGAAAGCTAAGGGGCTACTCTATTTTCAACTCCTTATTGTGCTCTTTCTTAAAACCCTAACTTGAAAACAGAATGTTCTGGATGAGCTTAGAATGTTTTAGATCTATTTTTCACATGGCGCTGTGAGAATGTATCAAACTGCAAAACCAGTGAAAATTCGAAGGGAAAACTTAAGAAAAGCCCATCTTTCCATGTAGTGGACCTCCAGAATAAGACATGTCACCTAAAACTCAATAAAACTATTCAGTCAGAAGAATTTAAGGTGAGAAAGGAATCTGTCTAAATTAGTTAAGACTCTGAATTAGGAAACATTTTTGCAAGAATCACATTTCTGTTACTTTGGAGTCATGAGATCACTCAAACTTAAATCTAGACACTCTCCAAGAAAGTTATAAATTGCAAATTAGGAGAGATCCAAAAGCTATGAATACTGGGAGGCTGGTATTGAAGAACAAAAGTATAAAAGGGCATTGGTGTGGAGGATCAGGAAAGATGAGGTGGCAAAATAATTCTGCATTTTAAACTAACTGAGCAGCAGTACCAGTATCAGCTAGGGGTGTATATAACCTTATGGGGAAGCCCAGTACTGACCGCAGACAGGAAACAAAGTTGCTTTCAGAAAACTTGGCAAACTCCTATTTGTGCAACACTAGAGAGCCTGGGGCTTGTCTTAGCTTGAAGCTGCAGGTTGGCAAACACTTTTACAATGAAAATGTAGAACCTTTAAATATGTTCCACTCACCTATCACATTTTAACTGTTACAAACATGTATTTTTAGAATCACCAATTAAAAAAAAAATGCAAACAGCCTGAATCAAACCATACATGAATTATGTATGCTGAACAAGTTTCCCTGGAGGGAAATATCAGAGGCAAAAATATTTTAAAAAATACATAATGGTATTGACAAGTTATCGAACTAGCTAAGAAAATGTGGGGTGGTTGAAGGCCCAGGGAACTTGCTAGCACACAGAAGCTTAAGTTAACTTGAAGACTAAGGAAGGACACTGCTTAAGGGAATCTATGAATTTAGGAGTTAAGGAAAGAATGGATCAACTTTTGTTGTCAAGGAAACCAATGGTTCTGCTGTATATTTCCCAATGATTTGCTTAGGTGTAAAAAAAGGAAACTATTTATAATATCAATTAACTTCAAATTTAATACTAGGCATTGCTTAACATTTTTCTCTCTCAGGTTTGGAATTGGGTTTTTTTACTCCTATTCCTACCAGCCTGAGAAAACAAATATTCACCCAAGGTTGTTAAGTTTCTTATAAAATAAAGTGACTCAGCTGAGAGGTCAGAAAAGATTTCAGCCATAATGTAATTTGAAAGGATTTTATTTTGAACTTGTGCCAGCTACGAACTCAAACTGGGATGTTTGCCACATGTGCTGTTTCAGCTGTGACTCTTATTCTTTTCTCCAGTTTAGCTGGAAACAGAGAAACCCAACTTAGAAGTTTTGTAAATATGCTAGTTCTCAGGCTTAGATTATTTTCCACTTTTAGCAGTTAATTTTATATGGCCATTCCTTTGTCCATTCATACACACTCATTTATTCAATAAATGTTTACTGATCATATATTATGTGCTAGGCACTATTGTAGGTGCTATGACAGCATTCTTCACTTAGCAAATATCAGTGAAATGCACTGATAAGATAGTGATTGGGTGATCTGAGAAGGTTATTCTGAGAGGTAGCATTTGAAATAAAGTCTGGGTGATAATCAGAGATCAAAACAAAGAGAATTCAGGCCAAGTGACGAAAAGCTAGTGCACAGGATAAATCAGAAACATACTTGACCTGTTCCAGGAACGAGAATAATTCAGGAGCCTGTAATCTTTGAGAATCAGTTAAAGTCAGCAGAGATCGTTGTGCAGGGGTTTGCAGGCTAAATGAGTTTGGATTTCATTTTAAGTGCAATGGGAAGTTACAAAAGTATTTTAGGCAGGGGAATGATGTGATCTGATTTACATTTTAAGGCATGCCAAGTGCAAGTCTGCCGTCAGTCACACAGCTGAACATGGCTGAGAACGCACACAAGCATAGGGCTGGGTCTCATTTAAAATCATGATCACTGACCTCAAGTGGCCCTCACTACCACTTGTCTCTGGACACCTCTCTACCTCTTCTGCCTTCCTCACCCCTGCTGATGGCCTTGCTTCTGACGCTGAGAAAATGGGTACAATCAGAAGAGAACTTCCATAATCTTCCACATCAACCCATACATCAGTATTTGTATCCAATACACCACCATTCCTCCAGGTTCTCTTAACTCCATCATCCCTATGTGAGGCCAAACACTTCACACCATCTTCCCTTCCCACCTCCAGGACATTCTCCAATTCATTATCCATATTTTACCTCTCTGCTCCATCTCTACTTCTCAACAGCATAGAAACCTGGCATGGTTTTTCCCTTATCTCAAAAAAAAAAAAAAAAAAAGTCCTTTGATCCCATTTTCCATCCATGTACTTGCCATGCTCTAGCCATGCTGATCTTTCTATAAGCATAGTACTTTACTTGGAATTCTTCACATGGTGCCAACTTCATGGCCTCCTCATGGTTTCAGATCAAATGTCATGTCTTTAGAGATGCCAGCAGTATGATACAGTACCTCCACCCCCAACTAAGTCATTCTTTTTCCCTTTCCCTGGTTTTCTCATCACTTCTACTTGAAATTATATGCTTCTATGCTTATCCCCTCTATTCAAATGTAAACACCTTGAAAACAGGCATACTTCTATACTCTCTATCCAAAACACCTACCACACCATCAGGCATGTTATGACTTGATTAACTGGTTAAATTCCAAGAAAAGATACTTGAAAGGAGAGAGAGGTTCACTGATGGCCTTCTCTCTTTTTTAATAAATATAAAATACTAGAGCATATTTTTATGCTGAAGGGAAAATCTTGTAGAAAAGAACTTAATGCAGGAACAAACAGATAACTCAGAAAGCAGACTATGTAAATACAGGGCATAGTGGCAGAGTCTGAGAAATGGGAAAAAAAATAGGGATGTGACCTCCATTAGATCGATGAAATGCTATCCTTGGAATCCTCCTCTGCATACAGAAATGTCCTGTGTTCTAAGACACCCCATCTACTCACTATACGCATGAGGTTGACCAAAGTTCTGGTTTACTGGGTGATTTAAAAATAATAGCCTGTACATTTTTTTTCTCAAGTCCTATAAACTAACATGATATTTTCATTAGTGCCTCTTTCTCTTTCAGGAACTATGTGAAAAACAACATTTGTTTTATGAGTCATCACCAAGAGGAATTAATGCCAAAACAGCTTCAAAAAAGAAAACCCCAAGAGCAGCTCTTGGAGTGTAAAAAGCTGTGTGGTAGAGGACAGCCAAGGCAGCTTTCTGCAGAGACCTAATGGCCTCAACATCTTACAAATGTTGATACAGTATAAAAACACTTAGCAGGGTGTCTTCATACCAATACATATTGGCCACTCCCATGTTTTGTCTTTAGTGTTATGGAGTTAGTTTTAGAGGGACCCGATAGATAATCTTTAATCTCCATTCACAAAAAATAAATGGTGTGTCTCAAGTGATCTCTCTTTTACTGAGCAGGTTAACCAGGTTAAAAAAAAAATACTGGCTGGTTCAATACTTTCACCTTTTTCACAGAGCAGCCTTTGAAAGACTATAAATTAGTGATGCAATCACCTTTTGCCTTAAGGTGTGTGTGTGCGTGTGTGTAGAGAGGAGGGCCATTCACAGACACATAAGTATTCTAAATATGAGTTTAGAGTTTTTTGCCTACTAAGACACTACTTGCACTGGGTCTTCTGTAAAAATAAACCAGGACAAGTGCACATATGTTTTAGATTAGAATAAGGTCCTGGCTAGGATTTTAGTGATAATTCCTCATTATAGTTTAACAGGTACAAAGATTATACATCTTATTTTATGAATTATGAATTATAATGAAATGCAAAATCTTATACAAATTTCATATTACTATTACAAAATGTTACAAGAAGTAATTCAATAGTTGAGAAAAATAAGTATTTTCCTCATTCATTGAAAGAATATGAATAGAAAGGACAATTTCAAAATCCTTGGACCGTATCTATTTAGAAGTAGCTGTTAGTAAAATGTTGAGTCAGGCTATTGGGTTACCTATCTAAATCTCTAAGCAATTAGGAGTGATTTATTAAGCCAAGCTTATAAAATTCTCTTTGTAAAGCATTCATAACTTAATAGCAGTCCATAGTTTCCTGCAATTCTTTGCATTTCTCAGGATTATCACAACCTCAGGTTATGGCATACAGCTATAATTGATACTTTCAGATGACTGCACACATAAGGAATTCTCTCACTGTAATCTTGTCTATGATGAAACAGATCGCCACCTGTACCACAAACTTGGATTTTCACCCTCGCAATGGGTTGCTCTTGTGTTATTTCCCCAGTTGAAGTTCAAGACTTAGTGAGGCATTTTACCAACAGAATTTGGATATGATAGAAAATCTACAATAAAGGATCTCAAACCACCTAAGTAGTAGCCCATTAAATTACTAATATTATAAGCTATGGAAGACAACAAAAAAAGCATGAACAGCCTAACTTGAAAAGGAATACAAAAATATAATTAACCTGAAGAAAAAAGAATCCTAAGAGTCAAAAACCCTTTTTACTTAGCTTGGATTTTCCTACTGGCCTGTAACAAACCTTCCTCAGTTTGATATGAGGGTGTATGATCTATATTTCCTTAAAACAAAGTGGAAGACTATAATTGATATAAACAATGGTAAAACTGTATTATCAGAGACTCAGAAGAATGACTAAAAGTCCTGCTTCTGAAATGCACTATCTCATTTAGAACTGGCAGGGGGAAATTATGAGGAGAGTTGAGATATTAATTCTGCCCTGATCGTTTCATATACAAATTAGAGCAGCCTTGCTTTTTTTTTGTTGTTGTTCATTTGTTTGTTTTGGAAGAAGAAAGAGAAGTATGTTCTGTAGAGGATCAGCTTAAGAAAGTCATTATAAATCTTAGGTGGAACTATATGCTGAGAAAAATCAAGACAGGAAACCGATACAAAATTTTCTTGCCAAGCATAACAGAATGTAAGATATTTAACAAAATTATGACATGTTTTCTTTGAAGTACAAACACTACATATACTTTAGCTAGTTCTTGGGTTAGCCATTCACTATAAATGTGCAAAAAATTGTTCAGAAACCTATACTAGTGATTTCGACTTCAGTATCTTAAAATACATTCTTATATTTTTCTTTTATTATCCTGAGTCTATAACTAAACAATTGTCTTCAGAATAATTTTTACCCAATACACCCTCAATCAGAGCTTTTTGGTTTTCAAAAATAAAAAAGGGGAAATTCTTATAATTTGTATGTATATATTCACAGTTTTTATTTATAAAAAAAAAAAAATTTTACAGCACTTGTGAAAAGCCAGCAGAAGACATCAGACACACTTGTTTCTTACTAGCTTTGTTAAGTTTTGTAGGTTATCCATGACACTTTGCCAGGTGATGCTCATGCAGCAGCTCTGAAACCTGACCTGGTCAGATTGTCTTTCTTCCTTTTTTCTGAGAAAGCATTTTGATGTGCTATGGATCCACCCAGTTTTCAAGTCACTCAAATACTGAAAATGTTATGACATCCAGATCTGTACCTCGGCCATGTAAGTCATGTTTATTCCCTTTTTCTATATTTCTTTTTTAGAAACATGGCAAAACAAGGTCAGTTACCAATTACTGTAAATCAAAACTAAGTGGAAAATCTCAAATTTTTAAGTCTTCCCAGAACCTATAACTTTTTTTCATTGAATGATATTCTCTTTTATTTTATGAGGATATCTATCCTACTGGATCTTTAAATGAAGCAAATGAACAAATGTAAAAAAAGAGAACAGAAGTCTGAAAATCATAATTATGTCTTTCACAAGAAAGAAAATATAAAAGACTTTCCCCCCACTTACAAGGGAGAGGCAGGGTAGGGGAAGGCATCAAGAAGAAGATAAAAATAAACAAAAGACTAAGTATTGTTCAGTGCAGTGCTTAAGTTAGATTTTTCAAGATTTTATAACATGGTAAGGAAAATGTACTAGAATATGGAGGTTAAAATGTTGCAATTTTCACAAAAATTTCAAAACATTTTGGAAATTCAGGTCTTAGTGAAAACTTGTGTTGGAATTTTGTCTCTACTGAGAAGCTAATCTGACTCTTCACTCGGTTTTCAGTGAGCCAGAGCGCCACTGTTTCACATATACTTTAAGAGTAGCCATCCCTTTTGATGAAGAGTCATTAAATAAGACACAGCAAGGGGAAAAACGTATCTTGCAAAATGGCTTTAAAATTCAAGTTGAACTGTATTATATACTGTGGCACAGAGGCAGCCTGTGGACCCTGCTTGTTAAAACAGCACAATTTACCAGCTTCTGATAAGACTCTTAGTAGAGCCTTGAGTACCAACCTAAGATTATTACTTCCCTACAACTAGAGGTGTCTTCCCAGAATAACAAAGGTACATATGAGGTACAACCCATCACAGCTTCTTTCTCATATCCATCTTATGGGTAAGAGGTTTCTCTTTTCAAAACTACAATTTTATAACCTTTAAAAGATATTTATATTTTCTATCATATTAAATTAGCAACATAAAACATTAAGCTTAATCTATAAAGTTCTACTCCGGTTCCCTAGAATTTATATACACGTTTTTATTTCTAGCAAGAAAAAATTTCCTATTCAATATTTGGTAACAGAGCATTAAAAGATATTATATACATGTGGCATATATATATTTACAAAATACACTTCAAAAAGAAGCCAACACACTTTAGCAAAAGTCTAAGCTTGCATAGATTAAAAAAAGAATTATGAATACAATTTTTATTAAAATAGAAAATGGGGAATAAAAGTTACAGAATGGATATGAAGAGAGACCTTTTCCAAACTTTTATTTGTGCACATTCAATTGAAAAAGATAACTTTTACAGGTTCTTTGGTGCCCATATTCAGCATACAAAAATGTAAAAGACTATTCACAAATAAAACACATTAGCTCAAACTGGAAAAAAATAACAACAAAACAATTTAAGGTAGTGCACACTGTGACAGCTCTGCTTATGGGGACATGAGAATTACTGCAAAAATAAATAGAATGTCCTTTTGTAAAAGCAGCAACGTCATGTCTTGTAAACTTCCTTTTTATATTACAGCAAGGTTTGAAATAAAACCCAAAGGGCCTGGAGCTTACACTGCAGCCGTGAAAGAATAAGAGTCTATTTCCTCGATTGCTGTTGGTCCAGTTTTCCTTCTGTTTTGAGTCCAATGTGCAGCAGGTTTTAAAAGGTGCTCAGTTAGGGATTCTAACCAATTAAGTGATGAATTATAAAATTTCTTTCCTGCTTTCAAACACAAACGGGTAAATCTGTTCCACAGCAGTAGCAACAGCCTTTACATTGGGCCCTGTAACCAACACAATGAAGGAAGGGGTGAGAAGCAGAGAGAGCACTTAGGCAAAGTTCATTTCTCAGAATTAAAAATACCTAAGTACTTTTAGGCTCATTGTTTCAAAAATCTACACTGACATTATTATACACAGAGTCATAATAAAAACCAAGAGAATAAAATTTTTTCTGGATAATTAAAAGAGATTTTAAACAAAAATGATGTTAGTCATCTTGTTTTAGGGGACCAGTGTGAAGAGTGTACATAAAAAGGTCACACAAACTATCACAGAGAATAAAAAGTGCTACAATATGCTTATTAAAGAGAGAAATGACAAATGGGATTAGTCGACTATTATCCTTTCGGTCACTGCAATGTGGCTTTTGGTTAGGCTACTTCGGAAGCTTATAGGCGTGTTGAGGAACTCAGCAGAATAAAACAAAATTGCATCCAAAGTGCTGGGAAACGGAGGGCTGTTATAAACTACACGGTCTAAAAATGCCAGCTCATTACTACTACTGGGCAGCAATGTGTTTGCTACTAACCCAGCCATCTCACCTTCGCAGTGTACTCAGTCGACAGAAAAAAAAGCACAAGGGGATGAGGTGACACTATGTATTAATTAATCCATATAACACTGGGAATAACTTTTTTTAAAAATGTAGTCTTTCGTTTAAATAGCTCAAAAGACACAAAAACGGGCATTGAAAAATTTTCTTAAAATTTATTTTGAATAAAAATGGTTTCACCAGCAAATAATGACCTCCTTTAAAAAATCCTGAAAATGTACATGTGCACCCATTGCCTCTTTGACAGTGCTGATCACATCACACCCTGGTTTGCCCCTTTCTGACACCTCACCCCCTCCACGGAGGACAGTGCTTTGCCCACTGGAAAGAATAAGTATGTGTTCACTGAATTGTTAACATTTCATGACATTCCAGAAGCAAATATATAATGCATACTAATTAACCAGATCAAAAGTTTGTTACTGAGTTAATTACTAACTCAATGAAGACATAGATTTTACAGATGCATCATTTTATTCCCTACTTAGTAAAGAGATCAAAAGACTTTGGGGTCCCTCAGAAGTCTGGGTTTTGAAGTACAGGAACAGGTGAAATAAGGGAAGAAACAGAATTGTTCCCCATCACTCAATTTTTAAGATTCAGGCACTATCCTGGTGCTAGGCATTAAAAGTCTCCAAAGAAAGTGTGAAAACCCATACATAGGTGAATCTGTTGAGAGTTTAAAGGTGTCCATTAAAAATTTTTAACTCCTCTAAGGATTAAAGGAATAAAAAAAAAAAATTCAAAGACACTAAAGAAATTTCCCTTAACTCAATTTTGCCAAAAGTTGGGCCTGACTCCCAAGTAATGTCTCTGTACAATTTTTAACTGCAGTACCATTAAAAAGGCATCCTGTATGCCTGATGCTACCCACTGACTTCTATGCATAGTCTTAAAACCACCCCTTCAAAATACTTAAGACTAAAAAGATGGAACAAAATATATATAATAAGTAACAAATAGGTTTCAATTATATTTAAATATTTTGCTTATGTAAAATCTCTATGAAGCTCATAAAGTGTGTTTCTCTTAAGTATTTTAAATGCAAGCTATTATAAATTAAAAATATTATGAAAATATATACTAGAATATTCTTAACAACTCCAAACTGGAAACTATCCAAATGCATATGGACAGTATATTGACACACTGAGTATTATACAGCAACAAGAATGAATGAGCTAGAGTTACATGGAACATTAAGGATAATGATGACTGAAAGAAGGTACATAAAAAATAGTATGTATAAGATTTTAAAATAGAATATAAAGGCAGGTAAAACTCTCTACAGTGTTAAAAATGAAGAGACTGGTTTCCCTCAAAGGGCCAAAGAGGCTGACAGGGACAAATTAGATATTATTTATGATTTGGTACACACAACTCATATTTCATTCAATTCATAACTGACAAGTTTGGTTCCAATATCATAAAATACCTGTTACTGTGATACTTCCTGTTGAAAAAATCTGTAATGTAGCTCTTAGAGATTTTATCCGATAGCACACAGCAGGATGAAGTTCAGGTTCATAACTATACAAAAACAACCTCAATTAATATAAATATTCATATAGCTTGACAAGTAATTTCAAATTTGGTATGTTATCTTGATTTCTGAAAAACCTACCTGGCATGAGGTCTATTGTTCTTTGTGAATTCTGGCAAACGGATTTCAAATGGCATGTTACATACTGCTAAAACGTTAACAACCTTAAAATCTGTAAATATTACCTTTAGGAGAGAAGTAAAACTCAATGAATTATTTTGAAACAAACAAAAAATTTGCTTTCAGGGCAATCTTTAATAATTAAGTTTCAACTCTTAAAAATAAAACAAACAGGATAAAACAGATATCTTAAGCATGGATCCAGTGTTTTAAGTTATCAATGACTCCTTAAATACTATAATAAAAGAAAAAACTCAAAAACCTCATTAAAAAAATAAAACCTGAGATATTTGCATGATTAAAACAGTTCATCTGGGGGTCTTCTGAATCTTATGTTTAATTTTCTGAAACTTTAATTGGGAGATTTAATCCACTGTGATAGGAGAATGAATAACATGAAAAAAAAATCAAAGCAGAGTTCTCTTTTCAAGAGTTAAAATAAAAAAATTGTCACTTTAAAACTCAATAAACAGTTGAGTGTACACTAAACTCCAAAGATCAGACTTTTTCTTATATGTAAAAGGTAAAACAATATTTCTGTGAGTTTAGTTAGATGTTTGTTTTCTTTTGGGATATAGAAGAGGGATACAGTGATAAAACTGTGCCTTTAACTCACTGGGATTTCTTTCAACATTTCTAATTTTATGCTAAGACAAGAAGCTCCGAGGCTGAAAATGTCCACTCAAAATAACTTCAGCCATTCCTATCAATATGTTGAAGAGTTTTATCATTGTTTCAAACATTCCCAGTAAAGCCATAATTCTGGATAAACTAACCATCCTCCAACGTAAATACTCACACAAGGCAGCTTTAGAAAGTCATAAAATTGTGTAAAGTGGCACCATCATTAATCATTGCTCTACTGCCACTCTCACAAGGCCCAACACCCCAATACTCCACCAGCACTGCAGTATCATCCTATGACCCTCCACCTTAGAGGTCGAAGTCGGAAGATAGAAAGCTCAACTCCCATCACTTCCATCCAAGTCCCAAACAGCCTAGAACCACCTCTTGAGGGGTCATAGGCTATCTTTACCTGTCTTTCATTTACTCAAGTGACCTAGCAAGTCCACAGTGTATACTAACTTTATTCAAATTTATACCTCTAGAAAATTGTCAACAGGGGCCTGCAGCTCTCTATTCACCCTGACATACCACTCTTGAGATGACCAAAAACATATGATTTTTTTTTCATAAGAAGTGAGGAAACTTAGAGTTGAAAAGGTAGTTAACTTGTAAGGAAACAAGTGTGTCTCTACAAGAAAGAATTTGGAAAAAAAGCCAGAATCTTTTACAAATACCCACAAGGACAAGATTTGCTACTAAATTTTTATACTGAAGAACAGTATAAAAACCTAGAAAAAGGTCAATTATGAGAGAAGTTTCTATAATGATTTCTTTAGTTTATTAAATTCAAACTTTTAAATTTACAAAAATAAATCACTGAATATTTGCAGTTGCGATATTTTTTGAAAATGTTACCTGAAAACCTAGTTTTTGGAGACTGCGGGCTAAACGTCTGGCACCAAATTTAGCTTCTTCTTCACTATGGTTTTAAGGAAAAAAAAAGATTGTTATACAGAAAAAAAATTTTATACTGAGGAACATGAAAAACTATACATATAATTCTGTTTTCAAGTCTAGAAATGTACTTTCCATGATGAAAAAATTAAAAACCTAAGTAACATTTACCTTGTTGCTCCAGTGCAAATAATTTTTCCTGAGGACCAAATTGTAGCTGTAATTCTAGGTTTTCTAAGTTTCATTAATACTTTCTGGAAAAAAAATTACATAATAAGGATTAATTTTCACATATGATTCCGTTCTACATGGCTATTTTAATGTTTAAATACTACTCTAAGCTTATCCAAGATTAAAATAAGTGTTCTCCAAATGACCCATTCTGAAAAAAGTACCATACTAAACAAAAAAATGTATTAATCAAAAAGGACATTTAATTAATTTAAAAATACGTGGTCTGTATAAAACTCTCCCTAATACCTGAAGTCAGTTTATAAATTTCATCTCTCATTTCATTCCCATAACATAACTGCAATTTATAGTTTGCACAGATCCTCAAACATGGCAAATTTATTCAAGCCTCAGGAACTTTGCAGTAATAGTTACTTTCATCTAGAATATTTTTCCTCCAATATTCTCATTTCATTCAGGTCTCTCACTGTGTTACCTCCATAGAAAGGCCTTGCCTGACTTCTATCAAAACAAACATTCCTCTACATTCTAACTCTGCTTTATTCTGATTCATGGTACCCACCACTGCCTTAATTGTGTCTTATAGTTGAGATACCTATTATATATTCAAGTTCCATATGTGAATCTTGAATGCAGGCAAAATGCAGGAGCTGGAGATGTAATTCTACATTTTTTAGATATGATAAGCATTTAAAGCTATGGGTTTGAATAAAATTACCTACAGAGTGAATATAAACAGGTCAAGAATTAAGATACAAGATATGTAAATTTAAATTTTCAGTACAACTTTTCATTTATGAAAATATTTATTATATGCCCATTATGTATAAGAGAGATTAATCTTCAGTGAATAATGTAACACACAAACAAATCAGACATTTTTTCTTAAAACTCTTGTTACATTTTTAGGTCTTCTCTTTCTTTGTCATATGCCATATTATCAAATGGGAAAGCTATTAAATCTAGGGAGACAAAATTTATCAAAGATTCAAAATAAATTTGAGCTAAAATACATTATAAAATTTTATACAAAAGTTGCTGAGAAATACTAGACTAATTTTATTCTACATTTAATCGTCTTTCACCACCAGCTTGTCCATCAAGTCAGCTTTTTCTGTTAACCTTCCCAGGAAAAAATGACTTCTTTGCCATAAGGCATGCTGAAAGTTTCAAAGACGCATTAGGTTTTCCTCTGAACTTTTTAGCAGACATATTTACTCCTTTTTTAAAATGAAGATGGTATTACTGATGAACTTAAAAATCTTTAACTGTGGGTCACTGAAAATTTTAATTGAATTTAATTCATCTTTACTTAGTTTTTAGTACTAAGAACTAATGATAATTTACCTATGTAGACTGGCATCTGATATTTAGAGCTTAAATAAAGCTTTCATATGTATTCTTAATTTTCATAATAAATGTAGATGATATATATCTCATCATTCTTTAGTTTATAAGAGTCAAGTGAACACCTACTGTCATTTATGATGATAATTTCAAAACACTAAGTTGAAAAGCAAGTTGTCAGCTTTTATTTTAAATATTACAGGTTTAATGAAAACTAAAATTTAAAATGTACAGAGTAGGATATGAACTCTATTTTCTAGCAATTTGTTACTAAAGAATACCAACTATCTCTGCTAATTAAAGAGGCTATGCAACCTACTAAAAGATTTACTATACACACGCACAAACACACAGGGCATCACTCGGGTATATCTGAATGAGTATACATCAAAATATTAATATCCCCTTCTTCAGTTAAAAGAAACTGAGAAAACATAAAATGTATAGCAACCAGTGAGTTCTTAAGTAAGACCTAAAGATTAGTATCTCCAAAAGCTGCCGCTTCATGAGAGGAGGGGCCACTTCTACACAGCTCACTGTGCTGTATCCAGTACAATAAGCACATGGTAAGGTGCGCACAAACTATTTGTAGAATGAATAAATTTTATTATAACATTTGTAGCACTATGAAATTAGACTATGCAGCATACATACCAAAATTCAGATACTTACTCCAACGTCACGCTTATAAATTACATTTGCTCCCTCCAAAGCAATCTTCCTTAAGTTCAAATGACATCTTGTTCTAAAAACACAGACTACGTTTGTAATCAGAATGTCCAATGCAACATCACTGTCTGCATCCATTGGGGTAGTTTAAAAACTTAGCTTCCCACCACGAAGATCACATCCTGAGAAATAAAACAAAATAAAAATAATTAAATATTCTGTGAACTTTCAAATAATCTTGAAAACTAAAGTGTAAAAAAATGATTATTTTAAAATGTTACTCAAATCATGTTAGGACAATTTTCCAAATGCATCAAGTTCAAGGGCTATACTTTGTGGTCCCAATGTCCAACTATTAATGGTACTATCACCCATCTCACACAATTTCCTAGGGCTATAAAAAGGTTGTCCCATTTTTCTCTATTTCAAGTAGAGTAATAAACTTAAGTTTATTCATTCATTCATTATCTACTTATTGAACACTTTTTATACACTGAGGATATTGGGGCAAAAAAATGAATAAGGCAGTCTTCCGTCCTCAGGGAGCTCACAGACCTGTGTGTGTATGAAGGAGCTCTAACAAACAATTAGCACAACACCATTTTTATCAAAATCACAATCTTCCACAATATATATCTTTTCAAAACTATGATAGCATTTCTATAAACAAAAAAAATGAGCCCTCGTTTGTACTAAGCATATGACCCATATCCAGTTTTAAAATTCTTTAACTGGGTTTCCACATCTTAAAAAAAATAAGTAATGGTAATTCAGCTTATTTAACTCACAAAATCAGAGAACGGTAACACAACTATTATAATTATCTTTAATATTTCTTGAGGCCACAACATAAAGAACTAGTATTCTTTATAAGGATTCAAATTCTTATGACAAAAGCCATGAAGATGCCAAGAGTCCAAATAAAGTTCAACCTTGTTTTTCTGCCTTTCAGTATCTGATGGAACACAATGACAAGTCAGATCAAGACTTCTGGCACCTCTAGAGAATCATACAGCATCCAAATCTGTCATACCTCACTGTATTTTCTCACTTTTAAGTTCCCTTCAATCTGCTTATCTCCTTGTTTTTCTGTTCTTTGTGTATGTTTGAGCAACCTCAATTAAGTCCACAGCAACGGTGGAGGCCCGGATTGATAGGTAGACTAATAAGCAGAGGACAGAGGCATTATCAATACTGATCTTAAGCAGCACGCTCAATGTCTGACCAACCACTTACAGGTTTTAAGAACTTGGGCACCTTATTAAATCTGTCTGTGCCTCGGTTTTCTCACCTGCGACATATAAATAGTAGCTACCGGAAAGTGCTGTGGGGATTATATACAATGTTTTAAAAGTACTTATCATATACATCTGGGAAATTCTAACACAAAACTGACAGTGATTATGGATAAAATAAGTTCAAATCAACATTCAGAACAGATTTCTTAGCATCACTTCCCATGATAATAATAGTGAAGTAGATGCTTACAATATCCATTTCACCCTTCCTTCCCAAGGAATAGAACCCAGATGTCTAGCTGGGTACATTATAAAATGGAATAATGGTTTTGTGTCTTTTGGGAAGTCTGCTTAGAGGGACTGAATTAAGCCAGCAAAAACCCCTTCCCCTTTCTGCCTGTCTTTATGATTGCTGCCTGGAGTTTGGAAGTGAAAGCTGGAGCTCAAGGAGCCATATGGGATGAGACTATGAGATAAGGATGGTAGAACAGTCAAGACAGAAGAAACCTGAGTCCCTGACACCAGAAACTATTAATCCCTGCACTTCCTAATTCCAGATTTCATGAATATGAGAGAAAAATCAATGTCTACCTTAAGCTCCTCTTATGTTGGATTGCTGTTGTATGCAGCCAAACCTAATCCTAATTGACACATTCTCTATGAGAACAGGCTACCAAAAGCACTACTTAAGGAGATATTACATATAAAAAACTGTCAAATTTACTGTTTCACTCAGATTTTTAAAATATCAACAGTCTAAAATAAATTGATGTGGTTCTGCTAACCTGTGTATTAAAGTACTGAACTGTGGGTAAAAACAAGTCAAGAAAAAAGGGGTAAAGTAAATTTTGTGAATGCAAAGAAGCCTTGAAATTAAAATAGATGACTGTTTCTGTACTTTAGCAACTTAAATTCTAAAAATGAGGTCATGGGCATAGTTCATCATGAGTTAATTAAGAATTCATCTTCTAGACTGTATCTTAACATATATTCCCATGGGTAAACACATCTGGCACACAGTAAATGTTCATTTATATGGCTGAATGAAACTAGAAAATCCAACATTTTAATCTCTAGTCTGTATAAGATTTTTTATCTACCTAGAATTTCAAGGTATTTCTTTTATACTAGGTATGGAAAAACTTTAAGTGGACAAGCCTGAAACTTGACTTCCAAAGCCACTTATTTTCATACGAATGCAAAAGAGCTAGGAGTCTTTTTCTTCTCTACAAGCCCTTAACAGAATGTCCATAAAAATGTATATGTATGTAATATACTTTATATATTTCATATTGGTTCATATGTAAATTTTCTAACTGGTTTGTATAGTTCTAGAGGGAATATTAAGTGACTCCATAAAAAATATAGTATTTGAAAGTCACATTTAAATTCAGAAAGCTGTTACACCTGCTAACACTACAGTATGCAATATTTAAGATATACAAAAGGGCAAAAGGAATAATGCAATGAACATCTATGTACCTTACCCAGCTTAAAAAATAAGCATTACAATTGATGCCTCCCTTTGTACTCCTCCCAAACCACATCCGCATCCCTTTCCTCCAGAGAAAACCTCTGCACTGAATTGATGTTTTATCATTAATTTAAATTTATTACATATATATTATATCCCTAAACCCAATTAAGCCATGAGCAAAAAACCCCCCACTCATTGATGGATTTAGTTTCCAAACATCTACTGTAGGACTGGTACATCTATGCTCATAAGTAGAATTAGCCTATAATATTTCTTTCTTGGACTGTCCTTATTTGGTTTGAGTATCAGTTATACTAGACTCATTAGACAAGTTTGGGTGACTTTTTCTTCTTCTTTTTTTAATTCTCTAGAGGACAGTTTAAAAGACCTAATCTGAAAACTGTCTGAATCTGTTTCTTTGCTTGGTGGATTTTAAAAGGCTACTTTAATTTCTTTAAGAGTTTTAGGGTAGTTGATGTCTTCTATTTCTTCTTGAGTCAGTTTTCCTAAATTAAATTTTCCTGGGAAATTTTCCATGTCTTCAAAATTTTTAAATTTACGGGCATACAATTTTTCATAGTTTTTAAATAAATTTTTAAAATCTCTGCTGCAGTATATTTACCTCTTTTTCCTTGTATTACTTATCCCTGCTTTCCCCCGCCTTCAACCTTGCTGAATGGTTTCTCTATTTGGTTAAGTTTCTTTAAAGAACAAAAACTACCATCAGTCCATTGATGCTCTTATATTAAATTTTTTGCCTTATGTGCATCATTTCCTTCTACAGATCTATTATTTTTTTAAGTAAAGTAAAGTAATTTGGAAAGTAAGCTGGATGCCCAACATGTATGAACATTTAGGGTGATTATAACCAAGTGGTTTAGGTATGTCTTAAGTTGGATATACAGTGTTTTCATTATCTCTGGATTCTAACAACTTTTAAATTTCCACTATTTTTCTTAGACTAATTATTTATTTAGAAGTTCTTTGACTTTAGAAATATATGGTTTTTAAGTTCACTAGTAATGAAGAAATGATAACTTAAAGGAAGGAGATATTACCTATTTATATTGGCAAATATAAAAGAGTGCTGGTGAAAGTGTGTATAAACCAGCATTCTCTTATAATGTGGAACAAAAACCTTCTACAGGAGATAACCTGGCAGTGTGCATTCAAATAATTTAAAATGTACATATGGGTTGAACTGCAGTCAATTGTTAAGAATGCATCTTGAAAATAATTCAACTGAACAAAGTATAAGATTATACATTGCAATTTTGTAATAAAACCACCTATATGTCTATCCTGAAGGGAACGAATAAAGTACAGCAGTTTTATATAATAGACTACTAAGATTTTACAAATTATAAAACTACATCAATGTAGACAGAGGTCCAAAATGTGAAAAAAATGATATGTTTGATAAGAGTTCATTTTGATTTATATATCTACATATGTACTGATATACAGCCAAAATGATAACAATTTTTATTTTCAGAGTTGGCAACTGAGTGACATAAAATTTTTTTCTTCTATTGTTTTATAGAGTCTAGATATATTTTTTAAAATAATGAATGCATATTAGATTCACTATCAGAAAAATAAAGTTAATTCCATTTTGATTTCAATAAATTATCAGTTATTTTCCCACTGCCCAAATTAAGACATGCCTAATATTAAGATATGGTTTAGTCAGGTGTTTTGCCCTGTTTCTTAAGTAAATACCTAGTATAAGTATGTCAAATACTTCCTTCAAGTAAAAGCAAAGTTCAAAATTGCAGCTGTCCTGATTTCAGAAATGTCATATTTCTAGCTTTCTATTAAAATCAATTGTAGAAGTTGAAGTAACTTATTTCTCAATCTATGATTTTATGGACAAGAACACTTGTGTTCTTTAGGTCCTCTGACTTTCTAGTGGTATTAAAAACATTCAGTAACCATCGCAAACTGCAACCTTAAAGCATAGCCTGGAAAACACTGCCACCTCTTGGCTTTTAAGACAAATTACATCTAAGACTATAAAATTTTCCACACCAGGAAAGATAATTAAACTGAAAGGACACAATAAACACTGTCATAAAAAGAAACCAAAAATTACTCTAAAATCTAACTAAAAGCTAAAGAATGAAACTAAATAAACCAAAGAATACAGAAAAGTAGATTCTAGCTACTTCAAGTGTATTCAAGTTGCATCTGAGGGTACTGAGGGAGGAGGCCTAAAAGGTTTAACCACAAAATTACCATACATGATTTGAAATGGCAAAAGGGTAAGACTGGATATAGACTAATTGGCAAACACAACAAGAACCAATATGGTCTCTTAGAGATCCTTCTTTTCTAAAAGAAAGACTAACTTTTCTTTACGAAGCTCCCAAAATGGGTTAGGAAACAGACATCTGTACTGTGATTCCAACAGATAGATTATACTTCAGTTTCTCAACACATGCCTGTGACAAAGATGGAGAAACTGAACATTTAGCCTTTTAGAAAAAGGGTATTCTTTTATAATTGTTTAATAGTACAGTACATGCCTTACATTTCTCTTGTGGAAATTGATGATAATATCACTGTACTTCCCTGGATGCTTTTAAGGATTCAATATAATTACCTATGTCAAGTACATAGCATATGACATGTTTATTAAATGGCAGCTATTACTGTTTGATGAATTGACATCAAGTTAACATTGTAATCAAACAGTATTTAATGAATTGATACAAAACTAGAGAACAGTCACATTAATAGAGAAAACCAAGATCTTAATAGGTCAAGCAGTGACGTATTTTGCTCACCTATAGTGAGGAAAACTATACCCAAAGGGTCAGTGCTTGTTCTATAAAAAAGATCTTATTAGAGCATTCTTTGAAGAATGTTGCTCCACTCATGAATTGCTTCACAAAGCCAATTAGATCTTTTTTAAAAAAAGTTTTACTTAAACATAACCATGCTCATGTGTTTATGTAATGACTGTGGTACAGCTGAGTAGTTCTGCCAAAGCCCAAATGGCCCACAAGCCTAAAATAGTTACTATCTGGTCCTTTAAGAAAAAGAGTACTGTTCCTGGGCTAGCCCAATTAGGTAATATTAATAAAATAAAATGTAATGCTGATAAATATAAAGCTTACATTTTTATTTAAATGACGAAAACATCTGTATATCATGGTCATTTCTTTCAATCCTAGTTTGAAAAAACAGCTCTAAGCAATATTTGAAGAAAATCTGAATATGAATGCTGAGTGATAAATATTAGGAAATTACTGTTACTTTTGAGTGAAATAATAAAGTGGTTATGTAGATAATAATAAGCTTGTTAGAGATGCACACTGAAATATTCAAGGGGTGATGTCATGTCTGTAATTTACTTTAAAATACAAGTATTTTTCGCTATGCAAACTCAGTAATAAATATATTTGAATAAAGTTTTATATGACTCCCTCAATATCTGGAATCTTGCCATAGGAACCAAACAAATTTAGATAATCTATTCTGAGGTACATGGGGTTTTAATTATATTACTTTAAAGCAAGCAAACCAACAAACCACCATCCAAACCCTAGGTTAGACAGGAGTGTCCAGAACAAAGGAAATAGGGCTAGATAATTTAGCAACAGTTAGTAATGTTATAAGATGAGTCTTCTGGTAAGTGGAAGATGAGACTAGAAGGTTTCTAAGATCCTGCCTAATTCTAAAATCTCAGATTCTAACATCTTAGATGAAGACATACTATAGACAAATTTAAGAAATATAAACTAAATTTTGATTTTAGTTCTAGGGCTACTACATTAGTTTAGTAAAATTAACATCTCAATTCTGAACTTCCCACTTTCCCTTCAACCTGCACTTGTGTTCAAAGGGGTAGTAAAAGCATAAAGTTAGATGCACTAAGGGGAAATAGCATAGACTGAACAAAACTGAAAACTTTTAACTTGTTTGGCAGGGTGACATTTAATAATGAAGGCATTTTTGTGCATGGCCTAAGAGCTCATACATCAGTCCTCGGGGTTGGCAGTGTTATATTCTAGCCACATGAAAAATATTATATTAACAGTATGCCTGGTCACAAAAACCCTTGTATTTTCCCAGGAAAGGACTATATATTATACCAGTGTATAATATAAAACATTTTAAAAATGCTTAATTAAAAACAAAAATATCTGATGTACAAAACCATCATTATCTTAAATTAAATAGAAAGTTTAACTATCTTCATTGCTTATGTCTCCACCTACTATATCTCTGACTCAATTTAAATACCAATTCTGAAGACTGGTAAGCAGGTAGCATTCCTGTGAATGAATTGCATCATAACGAATTGTTACAATTTTCTAAAATCTGTCTTAAAAGTACAAAAAAAATTTATAAAAATTAATTAACAATAACTCCAAGAGTTGTCAGCAACCATCTATTAAAAACAGAGGAGTATATTTTGTTTTGGTCAATAAAAATATTTGTAATGGTACCTAAAAGGTGGTGAAGAAAGATTTAAGTGATGCTGATTTTTTGAGCAAGTGCTTAAAGGAAGGTAAGTCAGTGGTTTACACTCTCATGAAAAAGTTCCAGTTGAAAAAAAAATGCAGTATTTGGCAATTGAGGAATATATAATCCATCCCATATTAATAATATTTAAACATTAGCCTACTTAAGAATTTCACTATTTCAGAATGCTCTAAAAATGTATTTACAAAGTAAGAAAATGTCGATGTGTAAAATGTGGATCCTAATGGAAGCTATATGACAGCTCTGAACTGTTATCTTTATTTGTCCAATGCAAACCCCACAATTTATTCAAGATTATTTTGAAAAATTAATAAGCACCTCATAAATTAAATATTTTATTAACATCATATTAGTCAACGTTAACATTAATACTAATTTTAACTAATGTCTAATTACAGATAACAAGAGAAAAAAGTATATTTTACTGAATACAACTTGAAACTTGGGCATTCAAACTCTGAGATAAGAAATTTAACATAGTAATTCCGTATTACATAAAAGCAAAATTTTGGACAGACTTAGTATTTCAAATTAATGGTCTTAATGTACAGCTTTTAAAGAAAATAGCATTTCATTTCTTTGACATACTTAAAGAAAAAAGTGGTAATTACCACAGTTATAATTATTAAGTTTTTTTCTATGTTCATATAGACACATGTTTTGAGGCTGCTAAATCCACAAGTTTATTTGTACACATTAAACAAGACTAGGAATATACATACACAAATACACACACACACACACACACACACACAAACATACATACATACATATGCTGTTTTATCTAGTCAACAAAGTAGATCTCATGAAGTCACACCAAAATCTTTTAACCTGATATAAAAAATAGCAATATTGAATTGATTTTCCTTGAATACTTATAAATGAGAATGAACTTTACAAATATTACTACTTATATTTATTCTGTTAACTATTTCATATCTTTTGTTCATTTTCCTTCTCAGATTTCTTACTGATTTATAAAAGCTCTTACATGTAAAGAATATCAATGTTTGCCTGCTTATGCTATTCCTTCTGCTAAAAATGATTTAATTCCAATTCTATGCCTGGCTCAGCATCTTCTTCATCCAATCAATTCTATAACAATGAATTAGAAATCTAAGCATTATGCCCCCTGCTAGGGAGTGGGAACCAGTAGTAAACAAGACCTGGCAAAGGGAACAGCACGTGTTTTCAGCTCTGAGGGGAGTTAAAAGTTTAAACTGTTCAGACTTGAAGAAACGCCAACAGGGCTACAGTGAGAAGAGTGAATGGAACAGTTGCATGAGACAAGGCTGGAGATGTAAGGAAAGGTCAAATAATTCCTTCTAGGCCATGTTAAATAAAATTTTTCATATTTATCTCAAGAACAATGGTGAACTAAAAGAGAAGCAAGAGATGACATGATGTATTTGTTTTTTAAAAATATATCACTGCTACTTCTGTACCAGGGAATAGACTGGAAGATAAGAATGGACAGAAAACTCAGGGTCTAGCACAGCAGCTCTGGTGAGAGATAACAGCAGTGGAGACCTGGGTGGATGAAGATGGAAGTAGACAAAAGAGAGACATTTTCAGGAGACAGAGTGAACAGAGCTTTGTGATGGACATAGGGAAGAGGAAAAGGGAGCTAAAGGATGACTCTAGGTATGTGGCCTAAGATACTATTTACTGAGACAGGAACAATGAAGGGAAAGCATGTTTGCTGGAGGGATGGAAAAAGAAGGGGTAAGAATTCTGTTCAGTCTATGCTGAATTGAAGGAACTTCTGAGACGTACAAGAGGAGACACAGAACTTGCAATCAGGTAATAGTCCATTGCTCCAGACAGGTCTAGGCCTAGATTGGAGGGGAAAATTAGTGAAATCCTAGTATAGAAGGTACTTAAAACCACAATGGGTAAAAAAAAAAAAAAAAAATCATAGGAATTAAGACATCTGATCCCCAAGACTGAGCCAGAGTATTCCTGCTGAGTCCCATTACATGCTGCTATGTATATACCACTATCACTACATTTCCCCACCCTCTAGTGAAATTTCCTATTTACATATGACTCCTTGGTAGACATTAGCTTCTCAGACACATGATCAAATCTTACTTATTTTTGTACCCTAATCTTGGCATAATTCCCAAGGCACTAAATACATTCAATGCAGTGTCCGTACAAGCTTAATTGTTAGCTTGAGATTATAAAAGAGTAGTATCTACACAGAACCCCTTCCCCAACATACATGTTTAAGATCACCTGAGTTAAACCCAGACTACCATTCCTCATCTGTGTGACTCTGGGTAAGTTATTTAATGCCCTTGGACCTCAGTGTTCTTATTTGTAAAATAAGTCAAGATAAAACAGTGTTGTGAAAACTGAAATTATTCAAAGCACTTAGCACAGTTTTTGTACATGGTAAGCATTCAAATTTAACTATTCTCATTCTTACTATTATTATCTCCTTTGTTAACCTTCCATAGACAGAGAAGTGTTCAAAAATAAAAAGGATTTCAAGTTATTTGTTGTGGTCCTTAAGCTGTGTAACACAAAAACAGATCATGTTCCCTCAAGTCTAAAAGCAAGGGGTAAAAATAAAGAATACAATTTTGATGTATCTTATAAATAAAATTAGCTTTTAAAAAATAATTAAACAATGAATTAAAAAAAAAAATCTCTATCCAGTAATAACAAAGCAATTTCGAACCAAAATAAATAGTCGTTGATGGGCTCAGATGTTAAATTGCAACAAAACTGTTTATCATGTTCTTTTTATTTAAAGTGTAAATTTATCATGTTCATTTCATTACAAGTGTTAAGTCATCAGTTCTCTCCACAGATATTACGTTTCCCCATTTTCCCATATCATGAATGGTTATTTTAAAAACTATGAAGTTTATCTCTTTCTAGAGAATCTAGATATTTGTCCCGTTACTCATAATAAGCACCTACAGTTTGTAAGACTAATTTAGCCATTAAGCCGACGCTAATAAAACAGCATAATTTTGTAAAGATTATTATTTTCTTTGCAAGTATAAATGTTAATTCACTAGGTAGCTAACAAACCAAGTAAGCCTTTCAGCTTCTGGCTGGTATCAGGGTTGGCATGCATAAAGTTCAAATTTCTCTGTATTCTGATTTGTACAGCAAGAGTGTGAATGTATGCCTCAAACTTGAACTGCTGACAGCTCATCAAGAATTTAATCAAGAGAAAGCACTGCAAGGTGAAAACACAAGAGGTGAAATTTCTAATTTGAAAGTTTTCTTTCAACTGTTTTTATAGGTTTACCCTTTATACAAAATGCCTGTTATTAGTATAGACAACCTGTTTAAGGTCTACGTCATATATGACTGCCATATAAGAAAAAGAAGGTAAGATCATGGAAACAGTGCACAGAATTCGAACTGTACTAGTTAAAAAAATAGTTTTAATATTTAGTAAGAAATATAACATACTTAAATAAAAGCAAACATGATTACAGAATAAATACTCTTTTCACATGTAAGCACCATTAAGAATTTCTTGTTTTACTCAGAAAGGGTCAGATCTTTCACTGATTGAGGGCTCTGTTACTCAAAAGAGATAAAAAAAAAATGGAGAACTTGGCTAAAGATCAGAAGAAAGCCATACATTTTTTAAAGTGGGAAACTAAGGTATATGAGTAAAACTCAGGGACACTAGTAAACTAGTGATTAAATAACAACATACAAGTAAAAGAAAGGATTCTAACATAGAACACATAATAAGAGTCATGGAAGTGTTCTGATTGGGACATTCGTTCTTAACTACCAAGATGACAAACAAAATAAAAACTATGAAGAAGCTCAACACCCAAAGATATTAACTAACCTCTATAGGGCCCTGATTTTTAAAACATTTCCAAGTGGTTTCTAATGCATAGCTGGTTGAGAACCACTGGGCTGAAACACCACAACAGGTCATCAAAATAATGGAATTTTCCTTTCAGTAAGTCTTTACAAGGGGCTAAAGTCTCATATTGGGACTGTTTATCATAGAGAACATCAAGATTTCTGCACTCTGTTTACCATGCATTGTTTCCTTAACTTGAATTCATGTGCTAAACCAACATGATCTGCCTTCTGCCTCTGAATGATCTGCCTCTGCCTCTGAAATGTTACGAATGAATGGCTCATTGCTGACTCCAATGTCACAGGTGAAACTCCCTCCTACTGGATCTCTCCAGGGCATAAAGCAATGGGAACCCCTGGTTCTCTAAATTCTCCCTCTGGAACCATTCCCATCTTTGCTTTCTGTGGTACCTTTCTTAGGTTCTCCCATAGCAAATACTTTTCTGTCTGTTCCTTAAATCAGTTCTTACCTGAAGTCCATGACAGATCCTAAATAACTCAACAACACATTCCAGAAGTGAGAAACTCCTTGAAATTTTTATGTACACACATAAAAATTTGTATTTGTATGTGAGTAGGCCATTGTTTTCTTCATATTCACAAATGAGTTTTAAGATCCCTGAAATTTAAGATCACTGCCTTAAATACTTTCCTTCGTTGAGTGTTCAGGCTTCAATTGTTATCCAGTAGATTATTGCTCCTATATCAATCCTGACCTATTTAAGAGCTAAACCCATGTTCCTGTCTGTTAGGCACATTCACTGAATTAAACCAACAGATCCAAAATTAATTAACCCCTTTTGAAATACTTGCTGTCTCTTGATTCTTAATTTTAGTTAATAGAGCCACCATCCAAACTTCACACACCTGAATTGGAAATTTCAGAATCATTCTTCATCTTTTCTTTTTCTCCTATACCCATTTAATTTCTCATCTAGCTTCTTTTCTGCACCAAAGCATCAGTGTTTCATTTTGGGTTTTCATATGGCATTATGGCCAGAGCCTTCTAATGGAACTATCTGCTTGCAATCTCCACAATCTGGTCCATCTACCAAATAAGCAACCAGAATCATCTTCCTAATTGTACCACACCCTGCTTAAAGAAATCTCTTTAAAATGGACTCTAACTTGCTTTTCTTGGAATGCAGTGAGCTTCATGACTCCAATATACCTTTTGTAAACTAATTTCCACTTCCCACACAAATTAACGGTCTCAATTTTTTACCATTCCTCTTGCAATAGCAGACCTTTCCTGATTTTATATCTGCCTAGGATACCCTTTTCCCCACTCCTTCAACTGACAAATTATTACTCATAATTGCATTCATTTAGTATGCAACTCATGTGAACCAGCCACTGTGCCATGGGTACCTAGTTCAGAACAAAACAGTAAGGCAAGGAACCCTCATGGCAGTTGTACTCCTGTGAAAGAAGCCAACAACGGAGAAGCAACTGAAATAGAGAATGTGATCTACATAATAAAGGAAACGAGATGACACAAGAGAAACTTTCAAAGGAATGATCCAGGAAGGCCTCTTAACTTCCTCAAAAATGAGAAATTACTCTTAAAATCAGATCTTGAAGGATAAGAAGGAGCCAGCCATATGAAACATTGAGAGAAAAGACCCGAAGCAGAAGTCACAACCAATGCAAAGGTGCTGTGTGTGTTACAACTCTACTAGACTGCAGGCACCACACTCCCTGAAAAGAACTGTTTAATATAAACGTGTGTCTTTAGAATTTTTCTTAATAACTAGTACTTGGTCATCAACTCAAAAAATAGTTTCTGAATTAAATGAATATTTAGAAGCAATTAAAAGAATTGTGGGGCTAGGGAATAAATAGGAAGAGCAGAGATGTTTTACAATAACAGCAAGAATCTTAGTAGCCCCAAACCACTTAAGTTCCTTAACAGTACCCTATTATTTCCTTATTTCACTTTCTGGTATGTTCTGGTTAGTACTCCTGCACCCAACATGTTATTGTTGGTTTTAGTTCAAACCCCCAAATCCTGAAGGGCAAGTGTGTTCCAGGAGCTTTACAAATATAGTAATATAATACATTTCTGTTGTAAGGCAAGAATTATTTTAATTAAAACACACACAGAGCATCAGCACTTTTGACATATAGTTCCTTTCCCCTCCCCTAAGAGTATGTTCTCCATTTCACCCCCAAGGGTCCTAACTCATCCACATGCTAAATTTATTCCATGATAGCTGGTTATAGATAGACTGGCTACCATGTCAGCTATTTCAGCACAGCAACCATCCAATCAAACAGGGTTTGATGACAAAGCCATTATTCCTCTCTTTACAAAGTGAAAGTAAAGATACAAGGCAAATTAAGTTAATATAATTACAGGCATCTGAAACTCTTCTAATTTAAAAGGCCCAAAATAAAATGCCTCAGAAGAGTAAGTTAAAAGGCACATATTCTTAATGTACACACAAATTAACAATTATCCAAGTAGTTCTACACTGTATTAAGTAGAATTTTCAAGATTACTAGCCAGCCAAAGGTTTTCTCTGCTACACTGACCTAAAGACTTACATTAGCAATATGCTGCTAAGATGATAAAAGTATTATTAATGTAGCTCTTTATCAGTTGTGATATATCAGATCCTTTACATCAGGTTCCCCACCACTACCACTACCATCAAAAAAGAGCAGAGAACTGAGTTAAGAAATCTAGCGTACCAAGTTGGGTTTAGGAAGGTCTAACAAACTGGTGACTTTGTCTTCAATATGGTTGCGCCTCCTAGCCTGCCACCAGCAGAGATGCTGGGATGTAGTCGACCCATGAACAATTGCGGGATGCTCACTGCGACTTTACAAAGTTATAGATGCATATAAGTGACTGGAGATACCAAGCTCACTGGAGCCATAAGCAAGTAAGGAAAAAAAAGGCTTTGTGGCTCAACAAAATGATTTGGCAAATTAAGAAGAACGTGGTGTGGCTGTCCCACAAAAGCTTGAGATTCACTATGAATCTTAGCAAAGGTTCAAACAGTGGACAGATTCTATAAACGTTGAACACAGTCATAAACCAAATACCCATCTTCACATTTGCACTTTTATAACTGGCTTTACTATCTTCATATCATTAGGACAGTAACATCTGTCCCTGAAAAAGTGTGATGGAAAGAACACTAGGGAAACATTAACAATGTGTTAGATCTTTATCTCAATAAAGGCAGGTTTTATTATGGACAATAGTATTGGCACCTTGGAGACTTGTTTTTCTAAAAATCCCCTAACACTGTGGTGCTTTTGTGTGCATGAGATAGTCATAATCATTTCCTTGCTTACCTCAATATTTTTTAGACCCAGAATACATGATGGCTAAAGGGATAATTTATTCTGGCCAAGGTAGTTATTACTCAAATCAACAATATCAACTAGACTTTACTCTCTTTAAACAGCAAAACAAAAGCCACACCTCTTAATACAAGAATATTTGCCAATTTTCTTAGGGGAGGGATATAAAAAGCAACTAAAACAAATAAAAACAGAACATAGAAGAAAGAATTCCAAAACTTTACCCCTGAACATTTAAAGTAAAACATACTTTTTAATAACATATCCTACATAAATTTCTGTAAGACATATTTTATAAAAACATTTTTGTAAGTCAAAACCAAGACCTGGATATGAGCCAAAATAGGAAAAACAATGCAATTCATTGTATATAAACATAAATATTTATTTTCTACTTAGTAGTTTCAAATGTCCATAAAACAGAACTATAATATTTAGACTTAACTTTAAAAACTTAGCCATTTCAATAGCAGCCTAGACAAAGCTATACTTATCAAGTTATTCCCTTACTACATAGCCTCAGTCAGTATGTGGTGTTACCCTTACCATAAATAAATAATTTTCCAATTTTATGCATTCTTGAGCCACTGAACTGTTGGAGTAGAGCAGTAGTTTCAGCTACCTCTAAAATTACAAGATAGCTTGTATGCAGAACATTCATAATGACACAGAAAACTCAAGATAAATGGCTTGACAATGAGACGAAGTTTCGAGTTTACCACCATTTAAGGTTATACAAGTAAAAAACAGTGTCTTCCAAAGAAAGACTAATTCTGTTAAATGAAACCATTGGGGTCTATTGCTTTTATTCAGAAGTACCATAGAGCTCCACAAGCAGTCAAGTCCACAGGGGAATAGCATTTCAATAGCTGCAACACAGTGCCAGACCAGGCTTTGTTGGTCTCCCTTTTCCAAGAAACAGAGATGTCTTTTTACTTAGTCCATCTGCCATAAGTGATAACCAGATGTCTGTGTGACAATTCAAAATTAAAACAAAAGTGCTTTCCCACTTCCAAAACCTAACAGCAGAGAGAAGTCCAATAGTCAGTGATTGCAAAGAATTTCAATGCTTTAATAGAAAGCATCCAAATGAAAGAAAGCATTCAAGTGTCTAATGATTCGCCTTTAATGTACTACCAAGCACCACTGCTACGAGCACCAGTTAATATTTTTTTAGTTAACTATATGCTGAGCAATGTTTAAGTGCTTTACATTTAATAACTTGCCCAAGACCATAATAAGCAACATAGCCACCATGCTGAACACAGGCAGCCTATAACCAGAGTCCATACTCTTAAACTCTATACTAACTCTAAACCCAAAAAAGCATTAACTGATTTTGATCAAAACCATTTTGCCTCACAATAAAAATATTTGTAATTTATCAGGAAGAGGAAAGTTAACATCTGATTCTTTAGAACCATTTAATAAAAACAAATTTTTACTTCTTTTAAAATGGTATGAATTAAAAAACAAAATGAGCAAAAAACCCCAGAAAACACACCATGGACCAATGTTTATATAGACATCTGTGGTGCTAAACATAAAGCACAAAAGTCATCCACACATGTCCTGAGAAAACTGTGTCCTTAACGCACAGTGTGATTTTCCGTATTCTTTCTTAATAGATGAATACTGCATGGTCAAAGTCACAAACTTTTGTACTGTATTTTTCGGTGAAATTTTAAAAGTTTCATTATTGACTCCCACATGAAGGCTGATTTGAACCATCCTGGAATTCACCTTAGTGTGTTTTTGAAAACATTTTAATGGGACCCCAGCAGCATGCTTCCAATATAAAACAAGCCATTTAAAACAAATTCTGAATTTTATCACCCATTTAGTCTCAAGGTAAGTAAGACCTGTGTACACTTTCTGATACATACTGATTCCTTTCCACTTCTGGAATATTGCTTTTTCATTATTATATACACACACTCTATCTCTCTTTTAAATAAGAGGTTGATTGCATCTGTGTGGCCTGGAAAGAACTCAGATATGTATATACTGTCACCATTTTGAATTTTCCCGAAGTGGGAGTTATGTGAGAAGAGCAAACACTATATCTACCATTATTTTTATTGTTTGATGAGATTCCTTTCATCCACTAGATTAAATCCCTCAAGTAAAAGAAAAAAAAAATATGTGTCCTTCTATTAACATGTTAATCTTCAAAATACACACTCACGTATGACCTGAACATACAGAATGATGGCAGCTCAGTTCTGAACATCAAGAAACTTCCAATTTAGCAGGTATGTTGGAATCTGTACACCAGTAACTATCACATCAGGCAGTATGCAATAAAGGATTTAAAATTCAAATTTGTATCTGTCATATTTTGGTGTCCATGTATGTTATTTCTTTACCATCTACAAGCGCAAAAAGGACCTGAAGAGAAACACCTTTCATTTAGCTTTGCACAGATGATGTGGCATCAGGCATTTACGAGGTGCAATAAATGAGAGTATAAACTACAGGAAATCTTTATTAATTCAAATGTCACAATACAGCTAAATTTTTCGAAGCACTACAAATTTTGACTCAGAGACATTGTGGAAATATTCTACTATATTCTTTTAAAATCAATTTAAACTTTAATTGTTATAGCAATAATAATTTCATCACATAGTCTATGACACAACAGAAGGAAATCAATCTCCAGGTTATTGCCAGCCTCCTGCACCTAAAAACAGCACTGATACCCACTCAACTAGATTATATACTCTTAGCTGATTTTTAAAATAAAATGACATGCCAAATACATAAGAAATAACACTCCAAAAAAATTCAGCTGTATTTCATGTTTGTCCTACTTTATAACAAATTCTGCATTATGTGTATACATCTATAAAAATTTTGATATGACATGAAGAAAAATCTGTGGAAATCACTTTGACTGTCCCCTTTGAATTTCACAAAATGTAATTTTAGTTAAATATTCAGATGAAAAATGATCAGAAAAGAATGATGTTAGAAGTTTTTTTAAAATAAGAATATGAAAACTTAAGGCTCAATTAAAATACATAGCAGGCTCTACTCTTTAAAAAAAGTGACCATGTCTACTATTACATTATTACCACTTGGATTTCTAAAATACCTTTAAATTTAGAAGTTCAAATATTTTTACATGCCTTATTTCAAAAGTCTTGATTCTCAGCATAAGGCTCTTACTTGTTGTATTGCACAACCAACATTTATTCAGAATGAATATAGAACATCTAACATGACCACTTCAATTCTTCAAATAAAGGGGAGGGATACAGAAGGAAAATGTAACAAAGTAATATTAATAAAAAGGATATACAGGCCAAAGATGTATGTTGAAAACCCCCTGAGAAACAGAAATAATACAATAAAATAAAAACTCATTTTTTGATTGGGACATGATTACGTAAAGAGAGGAAATAAGACAACACCAAAGGTCAGTGTTGGAGCAGAGAGCAAGGAAAGGAGAAACTGGATTGTTAATAAAGGTGGAAGGTATGATGACCCCCACTCAAACATGGAAGGGACACATGCAACAGCAAATTAGATCTAGGTGAAGTGAGTGTGATGGCAGCCCCAAGTCTGAGGGAATTCACAATGTCGCGTATGTACTATAAACATCTTGGGGCTCAACATCCAACAGCCTTCAGTGGGGTCACCTCCCAGCATATCTTTCACAGAAAAACAGTTATATGAAAAATTATGTTAACAGTTCTTGAGTCATTAACCTGAAGATGATATTGAGTTTTTCTTCTTAGTCTTAAAAATGCAATTTTAAGTTTCCCAGTGTTTATACTTCCCATTTTTGTTAAAGGAAACTGCCTACCTCTTTGCATCTAAATCCCTTTAACCAGACACACTGAACCTCAATTCCATGAAAAAGCCTAAGTTAAAAACTATATTCTGGCATCAGTCAAAATAAAGAGCACACAGTAGATCATTACAGTTTCTGAGACTGACTTTGAGTACACGGAATATAAAAAGAAAAGGCTGAGGATAAAGATAACACCTTTTTGTTTAAGAGAAGCCAGGCTTAGCAAAAAAGGTGGGGGACAAACAGAAACCGTGCTTGACATAATTGCTTCTGTAATATATCAGTTTTATTTTCATTTTTAATCTTCAATTTTATATAAAGAGTTCTGTTCCCATTGAACACAAAAATGGTATTATTGTAGCCTTTTTAGTATGTGGCCTTTTTAGTATGCCACAGGAAAATCTCATTTACTGACCTAGAATAGTTTTGGAATGTATAAAACCATTAAGTAGTGACGTAAGGCTTAAAGAGATAGCATACACCAATAAGTATTTAACTGGACAGATCAAATTAAATAATCCTTTAAACAAATTAGTGATAAAAGCTCCTCGATTTGAATGAACTGCCATTTTCTTAAACTTCCAAAGAGATTGAAAATTATTCATATTACAGCTGAACCTTCTCCTTATATTTCTTTTTCAATTTCCCCAGGGAATCTGCCATTGTTTCTTCACACAAAAATTACACCAAGCTTATTTCCTTTTCTTTTCTTGAGCCAATTTTAAGACACTGTTCTTAGCCCTAAATACACAAGCCCACGCTGATTAACTGCCAGTGTCGCTTGGGAACTGCAGGTGACAGATGCAGTCAGAGAGCTCACAGATGTGGACTGGCTGCAGTCTAAGCCTTATTGCAACGAACACACTGACAGAACCCGCAGATACACATCTCGACAAAAGAGTTTTAAAAATCATTCTCAATTAAATTTACTTTTAAGATTCTTACTGGCGCTTATCCCGACTCTTGTTCCTGCTCAGCCCTATGCACGATTCACTGTATGTTCCTCAGTTTCCAGATCCTTCTTCACAATTTTGGCTAATACAAATAATAACAACATAAAGCGGAGCTCTTGGCATTGCCAGAACTAGGAACCGACTAAGGTGCTATGTAGGAGCCTTCCCGCCGCAGCAGAGGCTACTCAAGTTTTCTGGGAAGCAACGGAACCTTAAGCATCTTTGAACGATCCCTCTTTTCCTGGGTGAGGGCTCCACAGAGACAGATGGAGAATCTCCCTTCTCCGGTCTTTCCCAGAGGTAGCTAACATGAAAAAGAAAACACCTCTTTCTTATCCTACACCCCGTTGGATAACACTCCCAAGCAGTGACGCCCCACCCCCACCCCGTTATCCCTAATAAGATCCCCACATACCGCCCTGTCCTCCTAAGAACTGGACCCTCCCTCGGCCCCCGGACTAATTTCTCCTACCCGAGCGCCTCTCTTCCAAGTCATCCGCCCCCGCACAACCCACCCGCAGAACGGCCCCCGCTCCGCACACGCCTACCCCGCACCCAGATGCCCAGCGCTCGGTACTCGGGCCACCCAGCTGCCCACGTTCCCCCCGCCCAGGGTCGCCTACGGGGTTACCGTGGGAAGAGGTGGCGGTGGCAGAGGACGCGGCGGCAGCAGTGCTGCCGGTTGCGTCGGACGCGAAGGATAAGCTGGAGGGCAAGGATGATGATGAGGCGGGCGCGCTCCCCAGTCTCCATGGAACTCCCGCCCTGGCCCGTTGCTAAGGAGCCCCCGAGGCTCGGGCTCCGTCTTTCGGGCTTTGTTGTTCCGGGTACGGGGCGGCCGCCGCTTCCCGGCGACAATAAATAGAGGAGACGCGGGGGACGATAGAGACAACGCGCGGAGGCTAGAGAGTCGCCGGACAGGGAGCTCCTGAATGCCTCGCTAGCCACTCATTTCCGGCTCTCACTGCTCCCGTCACTTTCCCCGCCCTTTTCCCCTTTTTCGCTTCCTCTTTCTTGGTCCGGAAGTCAGGCCCCTCCTGCCCACGAGCTTGGCGAGGTCGGGTAAGGGGGGTAGGCTGATCTTTTGGGGTAGACTCTTTTGCTTGGGAGCCGTTTAAAAAAGATCTCGAAAACATATGCATTTCTTGTGCATTTTTAGCGGTTATCTAAACACTAATATGTAATTTCTAGAGTAAAGTATAATATAAATGGATTTAGTGGGTTTTTTTGGTCGAAACCTTAGAAATTTCTCGTTAGCTTAATTTACAGAAAAGATCCACCATTCAACATAATTAGCAAAGCTAGTCCTTAACTAAATTTATTTTCTGAGCCTAAGACATTTTTTATCTGAAAACGTCCTTCTCTTTTCCAGTTAAAGGCGTTAATTTACGACGACTCGAGAAAGCTCTCGAATTAAGGAATTATCCAAACGCTAAAAAAGAGCAATAGGGTTTGATAAATGACGAATGAACAGAGGAAGTAGGTAGGTAGGTTAGGTAGATAGATAACTCTGGGAGCTTAGGTCACACTTCCGTTGCCTGTCGCTTTGAGATTCCTTACTCAACTGGGGTTTGCAGTCAGGACTCTGCCTTGGGAATCGCGAGGCACTTCAGTGGCTTCTACGCCGTGTAGTCAGATTCTGGGAGGATGGGCGGTGGAAGAGGGCGGCTTCAGGCTAAGACTGGGGCGCTGGGCGGGAGAAGCGGCAGCTCGGGCTCGCTGGCGTAAGAGGGCGCTCACATGGAAACTGGGTGCCTGGGGACTGAGACCCTTCAACGGCTCTGCGCCCAAGTAGCCCTGGAATGACCCGGGGAAACCCGAGGGGCGCACACTTCGTCAGTTTGAACCGCCGCGCTGTGGTCCGTGCGCGCCCTCGGGGCCCTCTGGGCCGGTTGGCGGGGTGGGGGCAGGGGATGAGAGCGGGAGCGAGACTCGAGTAACCACCCGGGAGTTCCAGGCAGTGAGGAACCCCGTGGCCCCCAAGAATCCCACTCCCGGGCTAGCATGGCCTCAGCTGCTGTGCTCAGCTTCAGTCAGAAACCTCGCCCTGGATGAGGTCAATGGGCACGTTTGATTTAATGAAAGGCCACGAGGCGTGCTCATAGCTACCCACCTGTGATTGATGTGAATCGTGGATGAAAAATAGTAATGCCACTCTTCTTTTGAAAGAGACGACAGGGGCTGACTTTTGAGGGATTTGGGAGTACAATTTGGGTGACCATTTCATTATTTAGGGTATCTCCAAAGATGCCTATTGATCTTTTGTTTCCCACTCATTGTTCAGAAGAATGAGCATTAGTAGAATTATGGAATTTCCATTTTGTTTCAATTTCTGTGCTAAATTATTTTTCAAATAATAGTTACAGCTTGTGTTAGGTATAATGAAGAGAATGAACAAGAAGCTGGGTTAGAAAGTAAAGTCTGTTGTAGTCGGAAGACGACTATTAGGTCTCTCTTAAAAGGGATGGGAGAGGAAGGGGGATGTTCATGGTGTTCCAGAAAGAGGGAACAGGATATGCTAAGACTTTGCCGTGCTGGCATATTGGCTAGCGTAGATGGGGCATCGTGATCAGAGCAAGAAGAGCCACATGAGATGAAGCTGGAGAGAAGCTAAGTCCTTGAACCTTCAATGCCTTAGAGACAGCAGAGGGAAGTTTGGATTTTCTTCCAAGTGAGAAGGAGGAGGTATCACATCTTCTAAAGTGAAATGGGTTAATGAAGATTTTCAGGATTTCTTCCAGCAACTTTTTTCTTCCAAGTGAAGGATTGTAACCTGTAGAGTTACTGATCTGATTTACCAAGGCAATGGCAGGAGAAAGTCTGTATCCTAATGATTACTGGAACTGCCATAAAGTCAACATTACAACAAAAAGTGACCAATTCTAAGGTCTTTATGAGGCATTCTTTACAGGGGACAAGCAAGAAACCTGATTCAAGAGTGGCAATTACTTTGGACTCCCTTTTGTCACAGATCAGTCAACAATTTGTCTCAATAGTTCCTCGTTCTGGAACTGGGTTTGGTTTTATTGCAAACATTATTCTTCATAGACTTATTGAATGTTTATACACTATCACAGCCCATACATCCACTTTTCTGGCCTCTGTGATTGGTTATGAAGAGGGTATATGACGAGTTAGGTTGAGGTGCATCTGAGGAAAAAAGTTTCTTTTACTGTTATTAAAACTGGGAAGGTGTGTACTGAGACCAACAGGCTGGTGTGTCCTCTTCTGTATGGAACAGGATGATAGTAGGAGGTAACAGCTGATGTGGAGAGAGAAACAGAAGATGGAGAGAAAAGAGAAGCAAGTGTAAAACTGCCTGCATGGAAAGAATCATTGGTATAAAAAAATCAATTCTTAAATATACCCATAAATTTAATATTCTGATAGCTAATAATAATTTTTAATGGAATCAAATTAGATTTTACTTTCATATGAAAAAATGCAAGAGCATAACAGACAATTTTGCAAAAGGATATTAAACTGCCAGATATAAAAACATTAAAAGGCAATAATACAGTAAAGAACTGTATTAGGGATGGACAAAAATATGAGTGGAAAAAACTATACAGATCATGTATTTAAAGGAATCTAGTGAATGATAAAGGTGGCATTTCACCTCTGTTGGAAGAGGGTAAACAATGGTATTGAGACAGTTGGCTATGCACTTGAAAAATATATATGGATAGTCAGATCTTTATTTCATAAAAACAATTCCACATGGATTAAATATCGCTACTGTCTCTGATTTTAGCTCCATTTTGGAAGCGTTCTTATGATATTTGTCAAACGTATGTGTTTGAAAGATCTTTAGCTCTGTTGGTTTATATCATCAAATCTCTATCCATATAGTTTATTTGTAAATGACTATGTAACCTTTTCTGCACAAATAATACATAAACGCATTTTTTTTTTTCGTAGAAATTCAGACAACACAAACATACACAAAATGTAGTCTCCATTAATTCCACTTGTGCCATCCCACTCCCCTCCTAGGAATTAACACTCTAGGGTGACATCTATTTTACATGATTCAGAAATTCTCCACTGTTCTGGTGTTCTGGTAGCTCCCCGACTCATTCTTAGTTCTGCTATGAATTAACTTTTTTGTTTGTATTTCTTATAATTTAATTGAATTTTCAAAGGTTATGGAAGAAAATATGTGTTTTTAGGTCTCCTTACACAAAAGTTTAACTGATCATTTGATAAATAACTTCAACTCACAACTAAGATAAAATTATTTGGAAATTTATAAAATAAAAAAATGGATCTTATTCTCTAGAGATGAGGAAGTTATTTATTTCTACTTTGGAAATTTTATCATGCATACTTAGCAACTCAGTTAAGTTGGGGGAGCGGGATGGAGGTTGATTTAGGAAGTATCCTTAGACTTATGTTGTTTGAAAGAGAAGTTAAAGTGTGATTAATTTTAGATGTCTTTGAGTTGTTAAATAAAATTAGAGAAATGCAAATAAAACCATGAGATACTTCTGTACAGCTATTGGAATGGCTAAAATTATTTTTAAAATACAAAGTGTTAACAAGGATGTGAATGAAATGGATCTCATACACTGCTGGTAGGAATAAAAATGTTTAAACCACTTTAGAAAACCATTTGGTAGTATGTTAAATATTGAAACTCTACCTACCATATGATTTATCCATTCTGCTCCTAGGAATGAAAGCATACGTTTATACAAAGACTTGAACACAAATATTCATGGCAGTTTTATATGTTAACAGCCTAAAACAAGAAACAATCCAAATATCTATCAGCAGGTGAAGAAATAAACAAATGGTGGTATCTTCATAAAATGGAGCACTGCTCAGAAATTTAAAAAAAAAATGAAACATTGATAAAGGCAATGATAACATTGATGAATCTCAAAATAGTTACACTGAATGAAAAAGTCAAGCAAAACAAAACACTATGATTTCATTTATATAAAATTCCAGAAAATACAAACTAATGAATAGTGACAGAAAGCAGATCAGTGGTTCCTTAGGAGTGAGGAAGAAGGTTGAGCAATATCTGCTATTCATTGGGTACCTATTTTGTTCTGGAAACTGCTCAGCATGTTACATTCATAATCACAACCCTATGTTGATATATCTATGATGATGAGAAAAAAGGTTTAGGTTGAGTAACCTGCTCAAGTGGTGGAACAGTTTGAACTTTGTCTGATTCACACTTTGTTATATTGTCTCCAAATAAATTTTGAAAGTATAATATTTTCTCTGTAACATAATTTGTCCAAAGAGAAATACCTGGATACTTTCAACAATAAGCATTATCACACTAGGATAGCATCTCATTTAAAAGTGCATTCACCTCAAATGGACGGAATATATACAACATGATCATGGCTTTCTCTCCTGAACAATGCTGAAGAAGACATTTTAAATTCTGTCTCCCCTTTTGTAAACACCATAGATAAAAGCAGGTAGCCAACTGCTGTTTTTCCATTAATTTACTTTTTCTTCTGAGGAATTACAATGTTTATTGATTATGTATTGCTACCCCCACCCCGCCTCTGAAACTTCCTTGATGGGTGGTTTTGTATTTCTCCTTCAAGAAACTTATAGTTACTTCCATTAGAAATTGATTCTCGTTTTCCTCTGAAATTTTATATATAAAGATTGACTTTAGCCCATTTTATACATAAAGATTGATTTTAGCACATTTTCAGTGTCAGGTCAGCTTTGGAATCATAAATTAGAGCTGGAAGACACTTTAGGGATCAATTCGGTTTTATAAATAAGGTAACAAAGGCCCAAACTCCTCTTCCTACTAGTTTCCTCCAGAACCAGTTTTTGCATCAGTTGGCTTCTGAAAGCCAGCACCCATTAACGATGAGAATCCCTGCTGTGAAAATACGAAGAGGTAACGAGAAACAAGGCTGCCATCGAGAAACAAGGCTGCCATCGTGTGGATGATACTAGAATGGAAAGGAGCATTTTATGCAGAGAAGTATGAGAACTGGGGAAATTAGGCAAGATGAATTTCCATTAATTAGAACAGCCATTACCAACTTTTGTAATTGTCATTTAAGGAGATTTACAAGAACAGGAAATCCTCTTTAGGCTACATCAGGAACTCCTGGCACAGACATTATACCTAACAGTGGAACTGCCTGAAATCTCAGGAATATATTACAACTGATGTCCCTGGGTAGAGGCATCTTACCCAAGGCTCTTAGAAATATATTTTTCATCTTAAAAATAGGCCTAGCTATGCAAAATTTTGTAAAATTGAATTAAAATAACAGTATTCTTAAAATTCTCTTTGTATCTACCTTTTTCAGATATTTTTGGCATGAAAGTCATATAAATAATAGAATTTAATTTAATAAATGATAATGAGGCAAACATTTAAATATTAAATATTTATATTTTATTTATTTATGTAAGTTCTGCCCTAGTTTAATGTCATAGAAATGTGCACTGAGATCTATTTTTGGTTGAACATGAAGTGGAGGCCCAAGGGGACTCACTGCTTGGTTTGCATAGAGGCCTCTCTGTGGATATGAAGCTTCCAGCAAGTAGACAAAGGCTTAGAAGCAAGACCGTGAAAAATAAGTCTGCCATAATATTTCCTCTATCAGCTGCTCTCCTAGACAATTGCAAATTGCTAATGTCAAGTTCCTGCAGGTCTTCCCTACCTCACCTGGAATTAATGAGGATGGGCAAGGGGCACCTATCAGTAACTCTTTCCCTGCTAATCTAACAGGGTTAATAATAGGCTGCTCCCTGTAAAACAGCTTAACATTCTTAAGGGAGCCTAAAAATCTCAAAGAAGCAATCTCCCTTATCAACTGAAAGCAGCTGAAAATATATTAACCTCATTTTATTTTTTTAAACTTAAAAATCAAGAACATTTGAAATAAAATGTACAACAGGGCAACTGGATGACCTAATGGGTTGGTCATGAACTTGAGCTCTCAAGTCAGACCTATTTGGATTATAATCCCAGTGCCACCACTTAGGGAATAACTTTGGTCTAGTTATTTAGCCTCGCTAGTCTTCAGTTTCCCATCTGAAAAATGGCTCTAGTAATCCCTTCCCACTGGGTTGTGGCCAGGATTACACAGAAAAAGACATGCACAGCACTTAGCCCAATGATAACACTTAGCCAGTGTTCTGTAAATGGTAGGCTGATAGAATCCCCCAGCAGTGAAGATGTGTGTACGGCTAGACTCTAAGTGTGCTCATAAGGATGCTATCAAATTTCGTAGAGAAAATTCCAACTTTTGGCATTTATTAAAATGTATCATCCAAAAAGTAACATTTGATTTCCAGCAGGATTTCTCAAAGGCCTTAGCTGAGGCACCACATTTTTAGCCTAGAACCTTAGCACACCACACACACACACACAATTCGGCAAGAAATTCAGGCTGAGTTAGTGAGCAGAACACCTATTTTCTAATAAGATGGTCTCAGATTCAGATTTTTATACCCATTACATTCTGTGTGTTCTTAAGCTTCAGTCCCCTCATAATGTTAAAATAAAAAATGGTAGCATGTACTGCATAACATATTGAATATTATCCTACATCAGGGAGGTAAGGTATGTAAACATCTAGTCTAGAGCAATTCTCCATAATGTTTTTTGTTCCCTGAGGACTCTTTGATGATGGTGGTGGTGTCTAGAAAAATCCTGGGATTTAGGTGCTTGGGAAATTGATTTAAAAATCCATTTTGTCTGCCAAATTGAATAATAAAAATGAAAGATAATGGTTTTGGCAGTGTTCCAGTTATCAATGCATTGTCTCTCAGCTCTAAATCCACTGTTCTGGAGCTGAATTTTATAAGCATCTCTTCTTTGCATTTGGCACAATGTTAAGCTTTGTCAGTAGAGGGAGCTGAAGGGCCACTGCAAGATAAAAGGGCTCTTTCTGGTTCACCTATTGTCCTTCCAATAGCCTCCTTCAGGGGGCCAACTTCTTAGGCCAAGCTCATGCAGTATGTGTAGCAGCTGTAAGTGTCTGGTAGTGAACAGAACACAGCATTTTCCAGTGGGGACCTCTACCCAGGGTCTCCTCTAGTGGAACCTCTTGTGGACGGTTTTCCCTTGCAAAATTCCTAGAGGCCAAATTCCCAGTGAGTCCCAGCCAGAGGTCCTAGTTTTCCAGCTTCTGCCTGCCTTAATCCCAAGAGAGTTTTCACAGCATTCTAGTCCCTGCTCAAATTCCTTGCTTGCCAGCCTCTGCTCAGGCAAGCTGTGGACCAGAATAACCCGGGGGGATCTTCTCTGTACAGTGAACTTCTCCAGCAGGGCCTGAATCCGACCTAGCCTTGCTAAGGGATCCTCTTTCCCAAGTTTGTTCCCTCCTGGATGTATCTCTCAGCCAGGGTTCTCCCCTTCTAGTTAATCCTCTGCTGTAGTTAATTACACTTTTCTTTTTCAGATTACTATATGGTTTCTGCCCTCTAACTGACTGTCAAGGTTGATTCTTTATCCACCCTCTGGAAAACCCAATGAACTCTGTTCTATCATAAAATTACCTTGTGACAAAATTTTTCTATCTTTCATATCTTCCTGAGAAGTTTTGAATATAGAATAGAGATTTTGCTTCTTTATGCCAATTATGTCCCTTTTGTCAATCCATTCTTGGCTCAGATATATAAATTTTATTAAACAGTCAAATCAATATTGATAGGAACCTACAAATGTTATGCCACTTCAGTTATTAGCTGATTTGATCAGGCTGATTAGTACCATTCTAGAATCTGCCTTACTCACACTTCAGCTAATACATCCAAGCTGAGATGTTTGGGAAAGGCTTCATGGAGGAGGTGGCATTGAGCTGGACTCTGAAGGGAAACATAGCCATAATCATGGAAATATTTCAGACATAAGGAAAAGGTACAGAAGCATACCTGTTTACCTGGAACAAATATTAAATAGGGAAAGAGTAGGAATAGAGTTGGGAAGAAGGTAGAATCAGATCTTCAAAGACCTTGAATGCTAGGCAAGGAAACATGGAGAGATACTACTTTTTCAGGAAGATTTGATATCAATGTAGTATAGATTGAATTGGAACATGTGCTTAAGACTGATTCAAAGACACTAATGAGAAACTATTATAATAACCAAGATGTGAGGCACTCTAGACCTATAATAGAGCAATGGTGGGTAGGGGACATGAAAAGGTAAAAATAGATGTATAAAAATTATATAAAGGAAGAATACACTGGAGACTGAACAGGTGAATGTAAGAGAGGAAGTCTCTAGGTGCCCAGTTTGTGTGTGGCAATAGAAATGGGGTAATGGGGGTATGTTGTGAGGAAAAGAAAGTTCCTATAATAAATATAACTGTTATGCTGATGTTTTTCTAAACACTTTGTTTGTTTATCTATTCTCCTATTGCCTCTTTACTCCTATTTTGCCTCTGTAAAAAGTATTCAGTGGAGAAAGTTCTTATTTCCCCAAATGAAAATTTGACAAGTCATAACTTTTGTTGTACTAATTGTTAGATAATGGATAGTTCTAAGTGTTATAGGGTCTCAATTCAGTAATTAGAATGTCCATTCCAATATATTAATAGAAATTATGGACTATTTTATGTGTTAAACCTTAACTCCTCAGCACAGGCCTACCTGAGGCTGAAAGTGAAAAAGTGCCACATAGTTGACCTCATCTCAGTCTCTCCTCCCCCTCCCTTTTTTTCTATTTCTCTTACCCCAGTTCTGCCACTTTCTGACCCCCAAGAGTTGAAACAGGAAGGAGTGGATCCAGAGACTCACAAGGGGAAGGGAAAGATCTTAAAAGAACAGGGTATCATTACAGTGTACTTTGGACCTGGCAGATGTTTAGAGTCAACCTTTTATGGGCACTGTCCTTTGTCCCAGGCAGATATATCTCCACTTCCGGAGGCCACTTGAGGCTTTATCTGTGGATTTTAACCCACTGCTTGGGTCTTTCTGCCTCTCCAGGTGGTCTGCTTGGACTGGGCATACAGTGACCTCATGTCTGCTCTCTCTGTCCTATGGGGAATAAGCTCTTAGTATACAGATTCCACTTTCGGTTCTGCCACAAAGGCAGTTAACCTTGAAGGCCTCAGGAGGGAACCACCCTCATGTCACCCCCAAATAACATACAGAGCTCTCTGAGTAGCCCTAGGGAAACTCCACCATCCCATAAGATGACAGACTCCTTCTTTCCTCTTTGAGACTGGGGTGGGATAGAGCTCACATGTTAGCCCCATACTACATACAATGTCTTCTTCTCCTAGGAGCAGTGATTCAATATTTTCTAACTCAGTCTTTACAGCAGCTTTATAGAACATAGCTACCACAAATAAGAATTGAGTGTACTAACAGATGCCCTAGGGTTTATTCTGTATAGTCTTCTTTCATTGTGTAGGAGCAATACTATTTCCTTGCTAATCAAGACAAATCACTCCCACCAGTAGAATAACCACTTTGCCTGTTGATTCAGAGGAATTGGGACATGAAAATAGCTGGATGAAAGTCTTAACTTCCAGTTCAATATAATTGTTGTGTCTCCTGGTGGAACCTTTTCTTCTTTTGGAACTAAGATCAGCAGAGCTGAAGGTCATGTGGACAGGTAACAAAAATTTTGATAACGAATCACTAGGGATAATACTGTGTGAAGCCATTCCCATTTTCTCCCGTTGATTTCTGTACATGCAAATCCTGGCTATTAGAAGCATGACATGTATTAAATGATGATTTAGAGTGTATACAGCCTCTTGGAGGACATTGTCCTAGCCTGGCAAGGTATTGCCACTTAGCTAGTGCTGTAACTGAGTCTTCAAAAGGCCATTCCACCATTCTATCAAGCTAGTTACTTCAGGATGGTGGGAAATATGGTAAGACCAGCAATTTCCATGAGCATAAGCCCCTTAATGCACTTCATTTGCTGTAAAGTGAGTTTTTTGATCAGAAGCAATACTGAGTGGAATCCCATGGCAATAGACAAAACATTCATTCTGTAGGTCTACTCTTGAGCATGGACTGAATCTTCTGTCCACAGGTGGAATTTCTTCTTTATCCAGAACACTTCAGCTCTGCTTTTAAGGTCTTTCAACTTACTGAATTAGGCCCACCCAAGTTATCCAGACAATCTCTTTTAGTTACAGTTAATTGATTATAGATTTCAATTACCTCCACAAAATATCTTTACAACAAATTAGTGACTGATTGAATAACTGGGACCTTAGGCTAGCTGAGTTAACATTTCAAAGAGACCATCAGACTATGTGATTATAATATATTCATAGGTTCCAGAGATTAGAAGGTGGACAGCTTTGGAGACCATTATCCTGTCTACTACATATGGATAATGCAAGGCAGGATAAAAATTAAAAATAAGTGAAAGAAAATATAACAAAAAGATAATGGAAGTAAAAAAGCTAAGATGAATTTTGTGGTGGAATCAGTGCACCAAATTGGCTGCATGATGCTGCATATTTGCTATAATCTTTCTATTTACAATTTGCATATGATCTTTCAAGCATCCCTGAAAGGGAGACACATTATATCATTCATAATATTAAGAAGAGAAACAAACTGGTTGGCAGGAAAAGCACAAACAGACCTCGTATTCTGGAACATTAGTGAAATCGGTAAGTGTATCCTGTTAATTTCTCAACAACACTCTTAGAATAAATGCAGTAGCAAGTGATAGAACTCTATTTTATGTGTTTTGTATGTAACCAGAGCAGTTGAGTAAATGCAGTCCTACCCACAATTTGATGTGGTCCACAACTAGTTCTCTGCTGCTCCACCATGCAATCAAGGGCAGGTTTTAGAGTATTTGACAGTTGGGATGGATTGTGTATGCTTTTGGCTATTCTCTCTATATATATTGATTATCTCAACTGAAATTTACATAGTACACTACTTTGTGTTGTCATTTAAATGTAAAAAAATTGCTTTTAACACTAAGCTGTTATAAATAAGAACTTGGATATGAATACATTACTAAATAGAATCCACCTTTGTCACACAAATAGTAGTTCAGAAACGGGTCCAACTATATGTGAGAATTGCATATGTGATAAAGTTGATATTTCAAATGAATTGGTAAGGAATAATTATTTAATTATTTTGGAACAAATGACTTTAATTGGAAAAATAAATTAGATTTTTTTCTTTATATTATTCTCAGATAAATTCCAAGTGGAACCAAGATTTTAACATAAAAAGCTATAAAGGTAATAGACAAATTTTGGAAAATATTTTAATAATAATCCTATAGTAAGAAAAGCCTTCTTAAGGACTTGCTGAGGTTATTCTATATTCCTACTTATTTTGTATCTAGTTCTAACAGCTGTTGAGTGAGGGGTGTTGATTACTCTATCATTGTGGATTCGTCTCTCCTTTCAGTTCTATCTCTTTTTGCTTCACATATTTTTCAGCTCAGTTGTTTGGTGCAAACACATTTAAGATTGTTATATTTTCTAGATGGATTTATTTATGATATTAATGATCCTTTCTGTGGTAATTTTCTTTGCTCCCAAATCTGTTTTTTATGATATTAATGTAGTCACCCTTGTTTTATTTGTTTGTGTAATATATCTTTTTCCATTCTTTTACTTTCAATCTTCCTATAGTTTTGAAGTGAATTTCATGTAGACAGCATAGAGCTGGATTATGTTTTTAAGTCCACTCTGGCAATCTCTGTCTTTTAGACAGAGAAATTTAGATCATTTAGATTTAAAGTAGTTATTGATACGTTAGGACATAGGTCTGCTATTTTGTTTTTTTGTTTGTTCTGTTTTCTGTTTTTGTTTTTCATGCCTTCCTTCAAGTGGGATACTTGAATATTTTTAGAATTTCATTTTTTATCTATAGTGTTTTCAGTGTATCTCTTTATAAAGGTTCATCAGTGCTTTTTCTAGGCATTATCTTATATATACATAACATATCACAACTACTAGTGTCATTTTACCAGTTCAAGTGATGTATAGAAATCTTACCTCTCTTTTTATTTACCCTCTCCCACTTATAATATAATTGTCTGTCTTAAATATTTCCTTTGCATACATTTAGAACCACGTCAGACAGTGATATAGTAATTTTTGTTTGAATTGTCAAACATAATTTAGAAAACTCAAGAGGAGAATGAAATCTATTGTATTTACCAAAACTTTTACTCACTTTGGTTTTACTTTCTCCTTGATGTTCCAGGGTTCCTTCTTTTATCATTTTTGTTTGTTTGTTTGTTTAGAAACTTCCTTTAGCCATTTTTAGGTAGCTCTGCTCATGACAAATTCTCTTAGTTTTTCTTCATGTGACATTGTCTTGATTTTCCCTTCATTCCTGGAAGAAAGACTTTCTGGGCATGGCATTCTGCCTTGACAATTCTTTCTTTCAGCACCTAAAAAATATTGAGTCACTTTTTTCTGACCTCTGTTATTCCTGATGAGAAATCCACTGTCATTCAAATTGTTTTATCCACATAGTGAAGGTGCCATTTTTTCTCTGACTGCTTTCAAGCCTTTTTTTTTTTTTTTTGGTCTTTAGTTTCAAAAACTTTTATTTAGCATTTTGTCTTTGGTCAAACCTTATTCTGGATTTCTTTTTTCTTTTCCCCATTTGGAATTCATTCACCTTTTGTTTAAAAATAATTTTTAAATTTTTCTATTATAGTTGGCATATAATTTTCTATTAGTTTTAGGTGTACAACATAGTGATTAGACATTTATATAACTTATAAGGTGATTACCCCAATAAATCTAGTACCCATCTGACACCATACATAGTTATTACAATATTATTGACTATATTCCTTATGCTATACTTTTCATCTCCATGACTATTTTGTAAACATCAGTATGTACTTCTTAATCTCTTCCCTTTTTGCAACCACCCACAACTCCCCTCCCATCTGGCAGCCATCAAAATGTTCTCTGCATCTATGAGTTCGTTTCTGTTTTGTTTATTTTGTTTTGTTATTTAGATTCCACATATAAGTGAAATCATATGGCATTTGTCTTCCTCTGTCTGACTTACTCCACTCAGCATAATTCCCTCTAGGTTCATTCATGTTGTTGCAGATGGCAAGATTTTATTCCTTTTATGGCTAAGTAATACTCCATTGTATATATGTACCACTTCTTCTTTATCCGTTCATCCATTGATAGGCACCCAGGTTGCCTCCATATCTTGGCTATTGTAAATAATGCTGCAATAAACATATTGGCTCACATGTCCCTTCAAATAGTGTTTTGGGTTTCTTCAGATAAATACCTAGAAATGGAATTACTCGGTCCTTCTTTCTCTTGTTATAACCTTTGTTTTAAAGTCTGTTTGTCTAATATAAGTATTACTACCCCAATTTCTTTTGTTAGTTTCCATTTTCATGAAATATCTTTTTCTATCCCTTTACTTTCAGTATGTCTTTTGATTTGAAGTGAGTCTCTTGTAGGCAGGATATGTTAGAGTCGTCTTTTTTTTTTTTTAATCCATTCAGCTACCCTATTTTTTAATTAGAGTATTTAATCCATTTACATGGGGACCTAATCAATTTGGTGTACTTTCTCTCTTTTATTCAGATTAAGTAATTTCTATTGTCCTGTGTTTCAATTCACTGATTCTTTCCTTTCTGATTTCATTTCTGCCATTGGGTCCATTCACTGAGCTTTCTATTTTATATTTTTTAGTCCTAAAATTTTTTTTAGTTTTTTTTATATCTTCTTTCTCTTCCTTTTCTTGCTCTTCTTCTTCTCTCTCTTCATCTGTCTCCTTCTTCCTCTTCTTGGTTGAAACTTCCTATTTTTTTGCTGAGGATTTATATTTCATCATTTGCTTCAAGTGTGTTTGTAATTGCTCATTAAAGCAATAATTCTAATATCTCTGTTCTCTCACTATTAGCATCTGTTGATTTGCTTTTTAACAAAATACTTTTTTTTTTAAGCGGTTTTAGCTTTAGAGCAAAATTGAAAGGAAGGTACGGAGATTTTTATATATCCCTTTTCCCCAAATATATAGACTCTTCCTTTATAAATACCACACACCAGAGTGATATATTTATTACAGTTGGCGAACCTACATTGTTATCATCCAACATTCATAGTTCACATTAGGGTTCCCTTTTGGTATTGTACACTCTATGAGTTTGGACAAATGGGTAATGACATGTATCTACCATTATAGTATCATACAGAGTATTTTCACTGCCCTAAAAATCCTCTGTGCTCCTCCTATTTATCCCTCCACTGCCTACCCTAACCCCTGGCAACTACTGCAGTTATATGTATGCGTAACTTTTTAAAAAGCAAACTGAAAAATAAAATTTATAGTATGTACTAATTTTTTATGCAAAAATTGTCTAGTGGAGATTTTCCTGTTGCTCAGAATTGACAACTAAGGTTATAAGCTGTGGCCAAAGTGGTATCAACTATTCTCTTCTATAGTGACACCCTCCAAGGAAGCTTAAATATTTGTGGCTGATATTACTATTAGGGCTTATGAATAGCAGTTCATAAGCCCTAATAGCAACTGGGCAGATTAGCTCTGCTGCTGCCTCCAATCGTTATCCCAGTGAACACTAGCTTCCTCCAACCTCAACCATCACCCCAGTGTTCCCTTACAGTCCTATAACCAGAAGACCTGGGAATAGTGGTAGGGTAGGGAAAAGTCCCTGGAGTCAGATGCTGTTTGTTAGCTTATGTGGAAGCTCTGCTTATTCTCCACTGACTTCCCGTAGAAAAAAAAAAAAAAAAAGAGAGATGCTTGCCCCTTTCCACAAATTAGGTAAGGGAAGGGAGGTCAGAATAATTTCTTACAGACATTGAGAGTACCTAAAAACTGTGAGACTGACATCTTGTTCTCTAAAGGAATTTTTGGGATTTCAGTTTAAGCAGTTAATTCATTAAGCTGCCTGTGCACCTTCATGAACAGGAGAAAACAGAACTGGAGGTAGAATGCAGACAGATAAGAGCTGATGACAAGGTGAAGGGAATGCCATTGGCAAGAAGGCATGGGCCGAAAGGATTGGGAAAGCTAGACATGAAGATATAAGACATACTGCACTTCAGGCAACTGTGCAGAGGGTGGCTTCACTGCATCCTCTCCCTGACCTAGGCACCCCTCTCCATAAAAGAGTCTCGCTGCAGAAGAACTTACTCTTGAGCCCAAGTGAGAGGATATATTGGGACACTTGCCAAACATAGAGGAGAGTCATGACAAGTGGGCCATCAGACAAGGAGCATCCTCTCTCACCCTCCCTTTGAACCTCAACCACCAAAGAAATAAGTTCTTGAAGCTAGAGGAATAGATATGCCAGATCACCTCCCTTCACTCCAACCACCTGTGTCAGTGAGTTGGTGGTGTAACCAAGGAGCAAATCCACTGCAAGTCCATAGTGCCATGTGCCACAACTAGTGGAGGAGGCAAGACTTGCATCAGCTATGAGACCTGAGTTGTAAACTGAATTTTCATTTTAATAACAAAGTGTTGGAAATGCCGTGGTATCTACCTGAGATATCATTAGGGATCTGCTCCCCACTAAGAAAAGGAGATTCAGCGTAGCACAGTAATGGTAGAAAAGTGAAACTTGTTTATGTTTCTGTCTCTGTGAAGTTAAAACTGTTAGTCAACATGTGACATGCACATATAAGTATGTATGTATATGTACATATGCATATATGTGTTTATGTGTTAGTCTATATGTGTATATTTTCTCTAAACAAAGAAGCTGTTTGGAAGGACCAGCTCTTCGTTATTAACAATGGTCACAAACCAGCATGTATAAAGATGGAATATGATAATCCATAAATGTTTAATCTGGGAAATAAAGAGGTTTCCTTTATATTCAATGTATATGTACATTGTAAGTTCCAGCCAGATAAGAACATGTTCATAAGTTTCACAAAAATGAAAAAGTCTTCACCAATAGATTAGAATCAATCTTTCATGTCTGTATCCAACACATCCCAGTGCAGAGTCCCCGACATCTTGATTAGCAAGCTGTGGCCTTTTGTTTATAGTAAGGCTCAGGGATATGAGCCTGTATAGGGTCATCTTCAGTGTCAGGATCTCTGGAGGACTTGTTGGCTGGAGGCAAGGGCTAGGTTGAAACATCAGGGCTGTCCTCTCAAGGTAATCAGAGGGGTGGTCTCTGGCCCCCTTTAGCCAGTGTCAGCTCCCCTCCCCTTCCTGCTCGGTTGACAGTTGTTGCTCTTCTACTGGAACCAGCTTCTTTGAGACAGCTGACTCCCTCCCTCACATGGGTTTCTGCACGCTCCTCTGCTGATCTTGGGATAGTTTCCTGGTGTTCTTTCCATACTAAATATTGGAAATCTGCTTCTGGTGACTTGCTCCTAAAAATGGGGTTCTTACAACCCGTAATTTGCTCTCCTGGGAAACTGTTCTTTCTGTCTTCAGCGGCTTGTTCAGTGCATGGTTATGCCCAGTTTCTCATTTTCCCTGGAGCTCTCTTCAATATCCACACCCTACCGTGCAGTGTAGGCCACTCCATTCCACTCCTTTATGCAAGGTGATGGTTTTCTTTTGGTTTTCTATGTCCTCCCTTCATTCCAGATTACTCTGGAGTGGGGACCTGCAGGTTATTAGGTTTATACATCTCTTAACTCCAATTGTGACCAGAGTTCAAATTATTTCTCACAGTACTTTTGAGCTCCATGAAAACTAAGAGATGTGGCTGGTAATCTGTTCTACATACATGTCCCTCAATATTTCATAACAGTAAAGTTAAGAAGCAACATGACCAGACCATTTAGGAAACCTCTAGGGGGTGGTGGTGCCTAACTCCAATTAACTACATAGCTCAACAGCTAGCTACCTAATCCAAATGCTACAGGGAGAAATAACGTCTTTCAGAGTAATCTGAACAATTCTAGGGGCAGAAACTCTAAACATCTCAATAAAATCTGTATAAATAAATAAGTAAAGTTGCCAAGATGTGGTTTGAAAGCAACCTGGAAAAATAACAAGACATCTTTGATGAAGACTTTGAAGAATAATGTAAAGTATTCATGAAGATTCATTGTAATATGCTTTCTTATACACGGATGGTGAGATTTTGAATGGATATAGCCTTCTTATGATACAACTTTGCAATATGTAAAGAAATCATTTCTAAAAATCTATTCAAAGAATAATCTGGGAGGTAATAATCAGGATGTGTAAAGATGTTCAATGTAGTATTATTTATCACTGGAAAAATTGGAAACTACTTAAAAGTCCAAAAATTAATTATGGTTTATGCATAAACAAAAAATTCTCCAATCATTAAAAATCCCTTTTCTAAATTTTTTTTGGACGTGGCAGAAAGTTTATAATATTAAGTGACAAAAAGTAGAATATAAACTGAATATATAATTTTGTTGTTTATTAATCTATCTGTCTAAAAGTAAACCTGTTTCTAAATGTTTTAAAATAATCACATTGTTTTTATTATCGGAAAAAAGTTAACAAAATTCATTATAATTCAACAACGACCTGTTTCTGGGGTTTTTGGTATGGCATACAGAAACCTATGAGGCATGCAAAGTAGAATTCTGTTTTTAAAGGATCTTAAGAATGGAACAGAAAGGCACAAACTAGAACAAATTTACTCCCTCTCCCAACAGTTGCACAGTTGTAATAGTTTTTATTTTTTCCTGTTGTCCTTCAACCTTTGCCCAAAAACAGATGTTATTTTTTTAAAAAAAGATCATAAGTTGATCCCAAAGAGGTTATGGTATGAATTAGTGGTGAAGACAGAAATACATTCATCTCAACCTCTGATTCCCTTTATCTGCTGAATGTTTCAAGTTCTCTAAGAGAAAAAATAAAAGAAACAAATAAAAAACTAGTTACGTTTAAAATTCAGTCCAAGTAATGATTGAGGAAATTGCTGATGCGGTGTAAAATGAGAATGTATGAAGAGCGTAAAATTGGTCATGCTCATTGGCCCAGAATTCTATTTCTGGAAGATGCAGGCAAAGACCCAAGATGAGCATCATGGCCTAAAGTAAAATGATAACAACGTCAAACACAATCTAAATATCTGAAAATCATAGAATGATTAGGTAGGCTGTGGGTGGGATAAATAAAATATGGTTAAAATGTTAATTCTTTTGAAGGTTTACTAAATCTTCAGAAAGTGCCACGTCCATGGGTCATCACTTTCTTTTTGCTTTCCCAGCCATTGGTAGAGACGAGCCCCAGATCAGGGTCAGAATAGGAACTAAATAGATATGAACATATAATTTACTTTTGAATTTTCTCTAAATATGATGTAGCTTGTAGAAAAGGAAATTATTCTAATGAGAGTCTTAAGAAATTTCATGTTCTTGGTCCTGATAGGGCTAGCAGAGGTTCCAAAACTTGTCATGGTATCAACAATTTCTGGGACATTCAGCAACATCCAGTTGATACCGGGTGGGCATTTATCTGGCCAAATATCAGTAGTCTGGCTCAAAAACCACAGGATGTTTTCTCTAGAGTCATGACACTTTTTTTTTTAAATGCCAAAAGGAACTTTAAAAATCTCACAAATGAAGAAACCAAGGCACAGTTAGATTAAATGATTAGTTCAGGGTCAGAGCAACTTGGGGGCACAGTTCCCAAAACCCAGGCTTATCTCTGATAATATCACTTTCTAAAACCTTTATTCTAATATAAAATATTTATAAAGATAGTGAAATTTAGTAGTATGTAATCTGTGAGTTGATTTATAAGATTCAAAAGAGAAGGAAAAGCAAAGGACAGATTTGGGAGACAAAAAGTTTGGGAAATTTATAAATTGTTTGAGAGAAAAAGCTCCTGAGATGATGTAGGAAGCTTAGCAAGTGAGAAATTAAAAGCTAAGCTCCGCTATCACATGGTTGACTCTGATGATCATAGTTTTGGTGTTAATTTTCCAGTAGCAAAGATAAGTGTCACCTATCATATCTTAAAATCTTTTTCTTAGGATCAAGAGCAGGCAGGCATTTGCAAAGTGGCTAGCTATTTCAGTGCAGCAGAATGAATCATGCCTCATTATATTTACTCCATCTGGAAATGGCCCAAGATCCAATTTTAGCCTTAGAAAAATAAAAACCTCCAGGATGACCACCTTACATCTATAAAGGAAGCTTTTGAAATCATTTCCCCAGATATTTGTCCACTACTGGGAGATAGGTTAGTCTGGGGTAGAAACAGTTGGGAGTACTCCATGCTGGGCTAGCATTGTGAATAGCAGGCTGAGGTGCCTGTAGACATAGAAGCTTGAGTGTGTCGGGGGCAACCAGCATGTCCTGGTCGCCCACCTTTCTGGAATCTGGCACAGCTGGTGCTTTTCAGAACACAAAGTTGACCTATCCTTCCAGAAATAAGCGAGGATAATCTTTCTATCTCAACATCCATAACTTAATAACATCTGCAAGAACCCTTTTTCCAAGTCAGGTCACATTCAGTTTTCAGAGATTAAGATTTGATACCTTCTGTCTACCATTCAGCCCATTACACACGTCAAGTAATACAACTAGAGTCAGAAAACCTTCCGAATTTCTAAGAGTAGGTGAAGGAAAGTTTAGTGTAACTAATTTCTGTTGATATTTTCTTTATATTTCTTCTCATGAAATCAGGAAAGGGAAGCACTGAAGCCTGCAGAACAGGTATCACTAGCTTGGAAGAAAATCACAGTGACAATAGAGGAGAACTCTTCTGAGAGGAAGTCTCTTAGAAGATTAAGAACTCTTCTTAATCAGAGGAGAAAATTGGGTAATAAATCACTAGATATTGACAATTTAAAAATGATTCAGAAAGGTTAGACTCTCAATATGAAGAACTTTTAATAAAACCTTAATATAGCAAATTAATTTTTAAAAAGGTCACAAATCTCTACATTCCTCTGTATTCATGCTTTATTCAATGTGACTTTGCAGCTTCTCCCACCAAGAGGTAGACTTTATTTCCCCATCCCTTGAATATAGGATGTCTCTGTGACTAGCGTTAGCCAACAGAATACAGCTGGAGTGATGCCATGCCAATTCTGAACTTAGCTCCAAGAGACCTTCTGTGTTTCTTTTCCTTCCTTAGTCTCCCTGAGAACAAGTACAAGCTAGCCTACTGAAAGATGACAGACATGTGGATCAGTCACCTTCATCACTCCAGCCAATAGCCATCCAGCCACCAGACATGAGTGAGGCCATTCTTGACTAGCTAGTTCTCAGACAAATCATTAGCCAACCACAGATACAAGTCCAGTGAGAACAGCAGGGCCTGATCCAGATCAGTAGAACTGCCCAATTGACCTGCAGACTCATGAGCAATAATAAATGCTTATTCTTTTAAGCCATTGGATTCTGAGGTAATTTATTATATGACAAAAATTAACCGATACATGATGGTGGAAAATCACCAGATTTTAATGATAGTGAATAACTAATTCAGAATGAGTTGGACTCTGAAAATAAAAACAGTTTTGGTGATATTTTAGCTAATTTATTTTCCTTATAATCCCCTTTTTTTTGTGTCCTAAATGGTCATACAGAATAAAAATTTACTTATAAATAAATCTAAAGGAAATCTTTAAATAAGTATAAAATAAAATTTTATTTTATTTTTTTAAAAAGGCATTACATCATACTTTTTTGGAAGCATTTCTTTCTTTTTAGGATTATAAGTGTCCTTAATTTATTTATCCTAGGAACTCCCCTATGTTCAAGACAGGAGAGCATTTTGGTTTCAATGAAACATAATAATTCTGTACTCAGGTTTCAGCCACTTATTCACTATGTAACTTTTCATGATTTACTTCCCCTCTCAGAATTTCACTTGCTCTATGGAAAAGTAAGGATTATAATATCTCCTGGTTAGGGTTATTTTGAAGATGAAATATTATAGTGTATATGAATGTGCTCTGTGTAATGCAAATGGATGAAAAATTAAGAAAGATCAATCAATCTATACTGATATTTCTTAAACTTACCCAATAGTAGCATTTTATCGGCTAAAAAGTAGTGGTGATATTTTCAATAAAATTGTTGTATCCCATAAAGTAGATCACTTAGGTTATATGAATTTGTTTTCTTGTTGTTATCCCTACCATTTCTCCCTATCAAAGGCATAATAAGACCCATGAATGTGACCCTTTCCCAAATACATGTTGCTCACCATTGGTGTAGCAGAATAAAATCTGGTGGGTCCAAATGCAGAAGAATCGACTTGATGGCGAAAGATTGCATTTGTAACAAACAGATTTGAGATTCTTTTTGCATTCAGAGCCTCCATCTCAAAAAAACCTATCCCAGGCAGCAGCCAATCTGCCTACCCATCCCCAGCCAACCACACCTGATAGGACAAGAGTCATCCAACTGACCTGGAGAATATAATCAGAGCCTCCTAGAACACATTCATAATTGTCCCTATCTTGAGAATTCAAATTAAGAGATGCCGAGGCTAAAATTTTGGATAGGAGAGCGGCAACTGAATGTTCTTATAGAACTAGGTCTGTAATTAGCAACCTAACAAACCCACTCCATACGAAATAGAAAGTTTAGGAGGAGTAGAAAGTGATCCAGCATAGAAAATCAGATTGCAGAGCAGAAAACGGAGAAGATTGGAAGAGATAAGGGCCCAGAGAACTCTAAAAAAGAAAGAGGGAGTTTTACTCCTAACTTTCAGTTTCCCAACAGTTTCTCTAGTGTTTATTTTCTGCCTGGAGATGTCAGCCCGAATCCTTGGGCTATCTTTACAATGCTTATTCCCCTTTGTTATTTGAGCCATTTTGAAGTTTTTGTTTCTTGTAACAAAATGACCCTTGCTGGTTTGAAAAATTTCTCTAAGTTTAGAGATATCTTGGATTTCTTTTTTGTCCTTGGTGAGGAAAGAAAAAAAAATGCTCATAAAAAAAAATGGTAGAGGAAGGAGCTATTGAGTGGGTAAAGGGTACCTGAAAGAGGTTAGAGGGCAGCAGAAGATGATGGTATTCACATAAAGTACAAAAGAAGAAAAAAATATTCTAATGAGATTCATTAGCAAATGATCCCAGGAATCAAAAAGAAAAGCTTAGAGATGACTGCTCCAGTCAATGGTAAGAATGCTGAAGGGAGACAAATCGTTTTGAAAGACAGTGTTTAACATGAACACTTACTTTCCTGGGATGTAGTGCTAAAAAAACAAACCACGTGTGGTGAGAATCATTGTTTCAGGTTAATTCTCCTTAACAGAACTGATACTGATTTTTTTCATTACAGATTTATTTTTACTCTAGAAGAACAGTCCATTAGTAAATTACAAAATAAAAATTAGACAATATATTTGAATCGAAATGTGGTTATGGCAATGCAACATGAACTTACCTAGCAGACAGAGGTATCTCTAAGAAGCTTATTTTCAAGTTTTATGCATGCGTTCTTCTTAAGTACTTACTATGTGACTGTCACTGTGCTAGGTGCTGGGGAAAGCAAGGTGAACTAGAGAGACATGGTCCCTGCTTTCATAGAGCTGATAGAAATTGATAAAAACAAACTAAATAAAAAGAAAAATAAAAGAATGATAAGGTGATAAGTGCTGAAAAATGGGAGTGGGATTCCACTGCAAATAGGATGGTAAGAGCTCACTAAAGAAAGGTGAGACCTGAATGAAAATCTATTTTTAATCACACTCAAGATGACCTGAAGCTATTGGATTACCACAATAATTTAATTGCTTACTATTGCTAGATAACTAGAGAAAATGCACATCATTCTTTCATGTACGTTTGTAACTTAATGACTAGAAGAAGGGGAGGAGAGGGGGAGAAAACCAAAATTAATTAGTGCCTATCATGTAGCAGATATTGCCTATATATATTACCTTACCAAAGCAGTGATTACTATACCCATTTTACAGATGGGAGAACCAAGGTCCTGAAAGATCAAATAACTTTCCTAGGACTCAGTCAAAATCCCTCTCCACTATACCATTCGCTAGGTGTAGATCTAAACCATATTTGTAAAAGGCAACAAATTTTGACCTAATCTCTAACTGAATTGATTTTAAAATACGTTTCTGCGAATAAACTTACAAAGTTTTTCGAACTAGTTCTACTCTTCAAAGCTCCTTTAAAGCTAATGATTCTGATCTAAGGGCCACCACAATTCGAAACGAACAATGGTATCTTCAACAGGAAAGAGAAAGAACGTTTTGTCTGAGTGGTTCAAACATCCCCCTCCCCCCAATTGATGCCATCTGTCCCCTCAGGTCTGCTTGCTTTACTTTTTAAAAAAGATTTTATTTTTATTGAGTGCTTGCTCTATTCTTTTCCCAAGTATGCACCTAGACTTCGACATGAGGTTCAGTTTCAATTCAAACATAGCAACAGCTCCATTATCAATTTATTAGCTCCACCTTCCTTCACCGTACCCTCAGAGTTAATGACTCACTCATGATTCAACATTTATTGAGATGTCAGGTACTACGATGCGTAATGGATACAAAAAAAAAAGTGATGTGATATTCTGCAGCAGTCTGGTCTCATAACTCTGAGAACATTCTAAAAACAGTTGTTCTCCTCGCCCTTTTCACCGCTTTTTCCTCCTTCTGCCTTGGTAGATCTTAAGCCTAGTCCTCCGGGTTAGTTAATCCTTCCGAAAGCGTGCGGAAAGGTGGACCAGAGAAGCTTGCACAGATCTAAAAATCAAAGGTGCGCGTAGCGGAGACGCGGGGCGGAAGCCAGACGGCCTCTTGAGAACGCCGCTGGCACCACGCGAGCCTCCACTGTCATAGGCAGCGTTTGGAGCGCAGGATGCAAAGCCAAGAAAGGAAGTTCGGCTCGCCAACTGCGTGGGGCCTGCGAATCCCCTCCCTGGCGGTGCCGAGTCGTAACCTTAGAACTTTCCCGGGCCGGCGTCTCTGAGAGCAGGGCGGGTTGCCAGCCGCACACTCAATGGCAAGGAGAGGAGGACCCAAGAGGCTGTGTTCGCTGGGGCTCAGACCTCGAAGCCTCCTTCCTTCTCCCGCCTACTTCCACAGACTCTTCAGTGGGGAGGGGAGAGGAAGTGAGCAGAAAAGCCTCAGATGAGTCCTTGCCTATTCTGCTTCTCCGCTCAGGTCCCTCTCCTGCCTATCTGCTCCACCCTGTGCTCTCTGTACGCTCGTTCACCCCGCGCTCACTCCCACTCCTCTGCCTCTGCACCCCAAGTCCAGGCCGACTTCCCAAGAGCCTGACACACAGGAACCCAAACCAGAACGAACGCACCTACTTCCACCTGGTTGAAGAGGAAATATTTACCGGCCTGGACCGAGGGACCCTCTGCGCCATCAAGGAGTCGCAAGGGGCGTGAGTCTTAGGTGCCCAGATTTCTCTCCCTTTTAGGGGTTGCAACTGAGCCAACAGCAGCAGGGCCCTAATCCACACAGCTCTTTAATTCCTCTCCTAATGACTGAAATTTGACCTTGAGCACACAAGATGAGCACACACATGTCCACACATCCAGGTGGCACAAATCTTTTATTTTCCGAGGACAAGTGGTTTGATTTCCCCAATTCTCATTTAAGTATTAAGAATACAGCACGCACTATTGTGAAGTGAATAGGAAAGTAAATGAAACTTGAGCCCGGAATATGGAGCCTCTTAATTTTTTCCCCAAATATTTCCTTCTGCATTAACTTCTTTTGTTTCTCTAATAAGACAGATTCTCCATCCTCCCCCACAACCCCCTCCAAAAAAAAAAAAGTGCTTTTCAAAGTTTAATGCCTGGACCAGTAGCATCAGCTTTGCTTGGGAACTTGTTAGAAATGTAAATCTGGGGCCCCACCCCAGATCTCTTGAATCTGGAACTCCCCTGGATGGAGTCAAACTATCTACTGCCACCAGCAGTCTAGAGGATTCTGATACAAACTAAAGAACCACTGGCTTACAAGCCTCCTTGGGCAGAGTTCCCCACTCATCACTAAATGTAACGGGCAGGTATTGGACCTTGCGTACCACTTCTCTTTTTAGAAAAAAGTCTCCGATGTGACAGAGAGACTTGCTAGACGCACAATGAGTTACTTGTAAAAAGTTGTACAATCAATGAGAGAGAGAGAGAGAGAGAGAGAGAGAGAGAGAGAGAGAGAGAGAGACTTCCCTAGCCACAGTCGTTTCAGTGTTTGCACCCTCCTCCTGAGAACTCGTAGGCACACACTTATTTGAAACACTTTGTTCTCTTTCCAGGGTTCTACAACCTTCTGAAAGCACCTTCCAAGATAATTTTCACAATCATGAGGTCACAGACAGGACACTCCCTACCCCTTATCCCTAACTATATTGACTTGTGGCAACTAGGGTTCCCCTTTACTTCTCAGGCAGCTGCTAGCCTCCTATTCCAATCCAGACACATCAAGTGCCGGGGCTGGGCACTGGTAGGCTGGAGCTTGCGCCCTGCTGGGACAGACAGACTTCTGAAAACAACAGACACAGAAAGGCATGGTGGGTGTTGGGGTGCTGATGATTTGGTTTAAGAGTAAGGTCCACGGGGAAGGAAAGATGTTCAGACTGTGGATGCGTTTGTGGAAAGGTATGGGGTGGTCTGGTTGTCACGTTCATGGGGTTAGTGGTAGCCACAAGCAAGTAATTCCCACTGTGTTGCTTCTTGCTCCTTTCTGTGGAGCAGAGAGTGTGCCCAGGCCAGGAGGCTGAGGCCCCTGTGGGTGGGGCTTCCCAGCAGCCAGACACCAGTGTAACCCTTGGATTTGCTGGTACCAAGGCTCAATTTTTGCTCTCTGAATTTTTCTGCATTCAAGGTTTCTAAGAAATAATCACGTAAGTGGAAAGCTCTGGACAAATTTGGAGAACATTGGGGAAGGGTAAAGGTGTGGGGAGAGAAAGAGAGGAGAAATTATGATGATAAACATTGCATCCAAGAGCAGTGTTTTGATTTGATTCGTGCGAGACCATCGCCTGTGCATTATAAGCATACACCCTTTTGAGCTTCCTGCCTGAGACACTTTCAGGTCAGGCGTAGCAGAGACATCTCACCACACACAACTTGATGAAAGTAACCGATATTTGCATGATCTTTTCTTTTACAAAGCAATTGCACAAATATAATCTAATTTGAGTTTCACTAAGTCTTTGTGAGGCAAGAGAGAAAATGTGAGTATGATTATTATGGTGATTATTATTCTCACCTTTCTCTCCATCTGCAGAGATGAGAAAACAGGATCCAGGCCCTTTTAGGAAAAAGCTAGACACAGAAGTAGGGCTTATCCTACATGTTCCACATGCATAGCCTCATGCCTTAGGCTTAAAGCAAAGCTTTCAAATTATAGGTAGACAACAGGAGGAATTAAAAAAAAAATTTGTTTGCAGTTTGGGGTAGTCAGAGAATGAGCAAGAAGTTTCTTTCATACGAGGCCGCCTGCATCGGGTGCTCAGAATTTTGAGCATTTGGTTTGTGAAAACATGAATGAGAGCTTGAAAATTTCCTGAACTGAAACACAAAACACTCAGTCACTCTGGGACTCATCTCTGCCTAGAACTCCTGATCAGTGAAGGCCAGAGCAATGGACCCTCTTACAGGAGTGATGGAGGGAACATGAGAGTCTAGGGAATAAGGAGGTGGCCAGAGAGTGAAATGCAGTCTTGAAGATCAAGTGTTGGGGTAGACTGACATCCTGAGAAGTCCTCTGATGTGTCTAGGACCGACAGGTAGATGAGGAGCCACAGAAGTTCCCAGCCCTTGGAGAATAAATTGCACTTGTAACGTGGTAACTGTCTCTGGCAGAGAATAACGCTCTTCTTGACAAGCTCCTCCCTTGAGGGCCAAGGTGAGGGCTCCACTCCCTAAAAGGCCTTTGGGTTTAGTTGGAGGTAAGCATGGGAAAGGGGTGGTGGTAGGGAGCAGATCTTACTCCAGGTACCAAAGAAAAGGAAGAAAGCTGAAGAAAAGGAAAGAGAAGGGGAGAGAGAGGAAGGAAGGAAGGAAGGAAGGAAGGAAGGAAGGAAGGAAGGAAGGAAGGAAGGAAGGAAGGAAGGAAGGAAGGAAGGAAAGAAAGAAGGAAAGAAGAAAAGAAGGAAGGAAGAAAAGAAAGAAGAAAGGAAGAAAAGAAAAAGAGAGAGAGAAAGGAAGAAAAAGAAAGAAAAAGAAAGAGAAAGAAAGAGAAAGAAAGAAAGAAAGAAAGAAAGAAAGAAAGAAAGAAAGAAAGAAAGAAAGAAAGAAAGAAAGAAAGAAAGAAAGAAAGAGAAAAAGAAAAAATGAAGCGGAAGTTTCAAGGCTCTCTGCGAGGAATAACAGTATAAATAATTGAAGACGTCTTGTAAACACTGCGGTCATAACCCCGAACATTAAACAGCCCCGGTGGCATCTGGAGCTTCGGCCGCCGCGGGCTGCGCAGGGGCAGCGAGGGAACCCGGTCCCAGGCTTTTCGGACTCGCCTCTCTGTTTATCTCAACTTAATCTTCCCCCAACGAGCTGTTCCGTAGCCTGGAAGATGTTTAAATTAAAACCCAGTGCGCCGGAAGTCGTGGCGGGTTGCAGAATGCACTGGCTAACCTTAACCGAACGGCAGACAGCTGAGTTGTTATAATTAATTAATTAACTAATTAATAATAAGAAACACATAACGTATGTTGCAGCACTTGAAAATAAAAAAAATTACGTCCTAAGGATTATGAAATTTACATTTTTCATAGTTCCCATTATTACTTCACTGGTTTACAGCCACAGGTTGTTTGGGTTCACATCCATGCCTGGAAAGTTATAAAACGCGGAGTTTACCTTCCTGTTCATGGCAGCAGTTTACTGTGGAATACATGAAAACCGGATTTTCCTTTCCTGATGTGCTTTCTTCTCTTGAACTGTGTGTGTGACTGTTAATAACTTTAATCCTGCCCTGTCTTTGTTTACAGCTTCATTATTTCTAATCATATTGAAAGTAACCTGCAAACCTGAACCCAGAAGGTTTTTTTTTGTTGTTGTTGTTTGTTTGTTTGTTTTTTTAATGCGTCAGTGCAAAATAAGATCTGCACCTTCATGGTTGAATTCGTATGTAATTCTTTTCTATCTCTGGAAGTTTGGATTGAGGTTCGGAGAACCACTTTTATTATCAAACTTCCCCATAGTGCCCCACTTTTCTATTTAAATAAAACTTTAAAAATCACACCAATCTCAGGGCTTTTAGCAATATAAAGAAAGATTTATTTTCGAAAGTAGCAAAATTTGTTTGAAAAAAATATATCTTTAAGTGAATTACTTTATAAATGTGACTGTCAAAGTCAGCTATTCTATGATCTACGTTTTTCAACATATTGTACAAAAGATACACGTTGATAGGCTCTTATTATCTATTTATATATTTATAATTACATATTGCACTTGGACCAGCAAGGCTCGCAGAGTCATTCACGGTAGAAGTTAATAAAGTTAAATAGACGGGAATCTTTGTAAGTACAATTGATCTCCTCTGGTTTGGAAACGAATCTCCTCGTCGCTGTAAAGTGTTCTCGCGGGGTGGGCAGGGAGAGGAGCTTTGCAGGGAGAAGCAGAGGCAGAGCAGGGAGGGCAGGGGTCGCCTTCCCGGGGCCCGCTCCCCCCGGGAGCGCGCCTTTCCCAGACTCGCACCTCCAAGGTCAGGACGCCGTGGTTCCACATAAGCGGCTGGCGGTCACCACTTCTTTCAGGTCACTCTCGGGCTTCCCGGCCACCATAAAGGGCCACGTCTGTAGGAGAGAAGGGGGTGGAAGAGGTAAGTGGCGGTGGAGGAAGGAGGGGAGGGGTGGGTTCTTAGATTGAGAGACCAAAGGAGAGGGCTCACTGTGGGCAGGCAGTGAGTTGGACAGACCCGTTATCTCTGCAATTTACTCGGTGTTCCAGTGAGCCTCGTGGCTGGATAAAACAAAAAGTAGCCTTGGCGCTAAGTCACCCTTCGTGTGGTACAGCAAAGAGGGGATTACTTCTTGGGTTCAACGTGAAACTCAAGAGACTGAGGCCCTTGGAAAGCCCAATGTGGCTCGTGCAGTGGCACAGCCCAGAGTAAGATGCCACGGTGAAACTGAGCAGGGAAATCCAGAAGGACCTCTGGCCACCTGGACACCGGATTTGAGGCAAAGCGCCCTCTTAAGCCCCTCTTTTGAGGTCGTGGTTGAACGTCTCGCTTTTATCCTCATTTATTTTCCTGCTGCCAACTTTCGTTTCCTCCATCACAAATGAAGGCTTTGAAAACAGTTTCTAAATTAATCGCTACTCTCTAAGGGAAAAACAATGATGCTAACAAAAGAATATACATGCATATTTATTTTGTTAAGAACGTCTTGTTACTGGGCTGAGCAAGTGTAACTTTCTCTTCCCCTCTCCGTGTTTTTTTTTTTTTTTATAATAAAGCTCACTTACTCAAAGATGAAGGCAGCAGCAATTGGAAATGAAGGAACTACTTTCCCTGAATGACAGATTTTAAAAAGCTATTTACTCATCTCATTCGAAAAATAAACCTAATTAGAGGAAAAAATATTTTTCATGACAAAATGTGGTTTTGCATCCCCTCCCCCAATCCCTGAAACTAACTCAGTGAGAAGACAATTTAAACCTTCAGACCTCTCTCACTTCTGCTGGCCGATAAGATGACTTTTAAGAGGAAAACCTCTCTTTCTTATCATATATAAACAGAGGTGCTAGTAAGTTGTTTTTCTTTAGAGCCTGGAAGTTTTAACATTAAATCAAATGAAAAAGGAATTAAATGTATTTCTTAAACAGTAAAATGCATTTGAGAAGAATAGTAGGCTTAATGAACATTACTTTTAAGATACAAAATAAAAAAGGATGAAAGTGACTTTTGTGACTCGTGAGAATGTACTAATTATGCTGATATTTGCTAGAACCTCTGGGATTTAAAAATATCAATCCATCTATAGGAAAAGTGCAGAATATTTAAGAAGTTGGGGACTTATATTACAATTATGGGGGAGCATGAATGTGTCCACATCTAATAGTCCTATATCTATATGGGAAAGAAATAGAGTTGGATGTTTTTATTTACAAGAATTAGAGGAAAAAATCAAGTCCTATTCTTTCGCTAAAAGAAGAATGAAGAGATTAATAAAATGCCTTCTCGCCGCACAGCATCTTGTCAGTGATCCCCGTCCCGCACCAACCCCTCCACTCCAGCCCTCATGGCGCGGGTGCAGGGGATCCTCCTTTTTGTCAGCTCAGTACACTTGCAAACTCCTAATTGGGCTGCCACGTCAAACGCTCGTATAAATCATCCCGGCTCTGGCCTCCTGTAGAGCAGAGAGAGAGGGCGGCGTGGGGATCTCCTGCAACGGTCCCCAGAGGCGCTGGGCTGGTGGTGGCGGAGGTGCGTAGGTCCCAGCCGGGCGCGCGCACTCACGTACCGCGGGGAGGACTGCGGGCGAGCTGGGCGGGGGCGCCCGCACCGTCGCAGCCGCACCGGAGAACTTACCAGGTTGACCGGGTGGATGTAACCGTTCTCGTACTTGTCGTTAGCCAGAATCTGCCTCAAGTGGGCGATGTAGCTTGACGCCAGCCTGAGCGTGTCCAGCTTGGAGAGCTTGGTGTCCGGGGGGACCCAGGGCAGAGTGGTCTTGAGCCTGGAGAAGGCCTTGCTCAGCACCCGCATCCGGGCCCGCTCGCGCGCGTTGGCCGCGTTGCGCTGGACTTGCTTTCCCTCCTGGCTGACCCCGCTCAAGGGGCTCTTCTTGGTGGGCGCCTTCCTCCTCTTGCCCAGGCCGCCACGGCCCTTCTGGGGAGATCCAGTCTCGCAGTTGGAGCTCTCCTCGGTGCTCTCGTTGGAAGTCACGAAGTCCTTGCTCGAGTCCATTTTCAGCCCGTCGCAGTCCAGCATCTCCACCTCTTGAAGGTCCTCCACATCGCTGAGGGAGCCGGTGGACATATTTGCGTGAGAGGATGAGAGAGAGAGGGAAGGGAGAGAGAAGAAAGAGCAGAGAGAGAAAGAGACCCCGCAACCAATGGGTCCCCCGAGTGTGCAGTGCGGAGCAGCCACCTCGTGTTGGGAGTTGGAGTTGGGGTTCTGGTTGGGTTTCACACCGCTTTCCCCTTCGCAGAGTTGTGAGAAGGAACCGCCAGAGTTTCTTAAGGAAGGAAACCGACGCTCGGTTTCCCCACCCCCGGAGTCGTGGCCGTAGAGGAGTGTGAGAGAGCGCTGAGGAATCTGGTGGACACTAGGAATTTATCTGGGGAATAGAGAGGCGGATCCTTGCAGCCCAGGGGAGGGGCCTACCAGGCCCCAGCAGGGCTATTAGACCCCTTTTCCCAACGAAGGGAAACTCGCACGCCCAGGCCTTGATTCCAACTTATAATGTAGACACTTAAATACCAGTCACCCTCTTCCACTTTAGGCCTTGCCAAGGAGGAGCAGGCCCCACCCACGGCCCCTCTCCCGGGCCCATTTCCTAAGGCCTGTTTTCTCTCTTAAGAGTTCATAGATGGTTGTATGTAGAGAACTTTAGGAAAAGGACCAAATCCTTTTGCTCTTTTGGGGCCTTCCACCCATGAGCCTTACAAACACTTGCCCTGGCTTCCCTTTCCCCTAAGAAAATACCAATTAAAATCTAGGCAGAGATCAACTTACTCCCTATAAGACCATGCCAACACCCTCATGGCTTTACCAATATATCTTCTCACATTAACTGGGGTAAATTAAGAAAAGAAGTATTTCATAGAATCTTTAGGGTGATGGCAGAGAAAGTACCAAAAACTCCACCTGCACCAGGTTGCTTTAAATATATCAAGCAACTGCCTCTGTGTACACATCACCATTGCACACCCCCACACAACCACACACAGGTTAGTGGGAGTGGGGAGGATGAGATAAAGTAATGAGTTGTATGGGAAAGCATTTCGTTAATTGATAATCTTTGCTTAATGGAATTAAAACTTTCCCTTAATTTTTTTTTTTTCTAGAAATGCATTTAAATCTATCTTAAGAATCTTAGTTGCTTTCAGACATCACTTTGCCTGGGACTTCTTTTTTTTTTCTCTCCCAGTGCTGCTGCCTTTGCCTTCTTACATCCTCTTTGCTACCAGGGTTCCTCATGTGAAGCTGCCATTAAGAAGCACTAAGAAGTATTGTCCCTTTGAAAAAGGTTCTTTTTCATGCCTAAGCCCAGCTTGAATCATCACCTTTCCTGGAGAAAAAGAAAATCTGAGGAGTGAGTAGGAAAGCAAAGGAAATGAGACCAAGGGATTGAATGAAACTGATGAGATGAAATTAGAAAGACTGAATGCACAACTCTCTCTTAGTAGTTCTCCAAGTTTTCTTTCCTTGCAATTAGGCATTGAAGATGAGAGGATGAAGCAAAGTGTAGGAGTGGCATTTGAGATTTTGGCTGGGAGGCTGTATCCCCTCGCCTACATTAAGATATCATATCTCTAATCCTGGGCTCAGCTGGGAATTCACTAACCTCTAACGTTTTGTTTTGTTAGCAGGGTCTTGTTTGCTTTCCCCCTATGCTGTAAACTAAACAGATTGTCAGCAAATCAGCCTTTATTAATGAATTAGTGAGAACCGTACCCCCCTTCACCACCATAATATCTTTGCTCAGGATTCAAAATTTGTTAATCACCAGTGTAGAGATTTATGAGCTCTCTTATTTTCTGTTGTTTGTGCAGGTGGAGATTTAAATGACCATATCCACCACCAAGATTTATTGCAAGAGTGATTGATGTTATAAACCAGGAAAAGGACTCTTCCCACAGCATGGATGACAGAAATATCAAGTTGAAGTTGCCTTTGTCCTCATGCACAAATGATCCAGCACTGAAAAGCAGAAAACATAATAATTTAATCTAAGACCCAAGAGAGCATTAAGAGAACACCCAGCAGGCCTGTTAAACTTTTCCCCACTGATTTCCAAACTAGTTTTCTTTGATTTGCTCTTCCTTTCCTCAGTCTTGGTAAGACATAAAAGTTAAAGTTATTTTTAGACTAAAAGAGCTATGTGAAAATGGGCATTGGCCAATACTTCGTGAAATGCACGTGTGTGTGTGTGTTAGCTATTGAGACATCTGCAAAATAATCATAAATAATTTATTCATTTTGACTCTGGAATGGGATTATAATTAAGAATCAGAACTATGGTTTTGCCACATTCCCGGCTATTAAGCAGTAAAGATTTTGCTTCTTGGAGCCACTCTTTTTTGAGGGAAGAGGGTGCCTGTTTTTCCGCTACACCTTAGCTGGTAGGCTGCTCAGGCTGTTTGGGGATAATAACAATCATAGTAATACATACCAGTGAATAGATTTCTGCTGTCTGTCTACTTTTTCAAGGTCTGCAACTTAAAACTAAATTTCTGGCAAGGAGCAAAACTTGCTATAAGCTGATTTTTGTGCTTAACGATTATTATTATTACTACTACTACTACTATTATTTTTTAGATAAGCAAGAATTAAATCTGCTTATTTTACAGTGATACTTTTGGGTTATGAAGGGCTAGTGGGTTGATAATAAACTTTAGGGTATTTGTAAAAACTGTCTAAGAGATGGCTACCAGTTTGGGAGTAAGAAGTGAAGAAGGCTGTTATTTAGGTATCTTTATGTGAAGTCTTGAAGAAAGAGGATTGATATAAATAATACTTTTCTTCTCTTGATATTTTGTATCTATCCCTGCTAATAAACACTACAGGGCCAATGGGTGGGGAGATGACTTATTGTTGGATTCTATTGAGAAAAGCAGTGAAGCTGTAACTTAAGCTGTACCAATTCTCCCAAAATATAAACTATATTCTGTGAGAAGACAAGCACTTTTGAGAAACTATATTAACTCTTTCAGTAACAAGATAAATGCTTTAAATATTACTGCTTCAAAGCACTACGTAGAAAACTTGTGGTTTGAAAGCATAAGGTAGTTACTAGAAGTTCTCATCAATTTTTAAGAGAGCATTCATGCCCCAGAGACATCTGGCCAATTTGCTATACACTTCTAATAATTTGTTTTGCAAGAAAGTCTATCTTTGAAAGATTTCAGTGCAAAGGAAAATTTATCTCTAAAAGTTATAAAATGAAGACTAGGCATGGAATGTATCCTTGAACTTAAATCCTAGTTTATCAACTGATAAATGTTCAGGAAGTTCAAATTTGATTCCATTGCACTTGGATGGAATAATTTGCTTCCTTTTTTATGAGAAGGAAAACATTATAGGCTTCTTTTGAACTGACTTCACATGCCATCTCATTCTTTTTCCCCAGGAAGAAAAATATATCTTTAAATTTAAATTTTAATCCTTTTCTCATACTACCCATTATTTGGCCAAGAGGCACACAGGCCAGCAAATTGATAAAACTGTCAATTCTCACCTTTGTTTTCTTCTTCTAATCAACCCCTCCAGATGTGTTATTCTTTTTTATTTGATGGTAACCAGGACCACTGCAACAAAGTACTGACCTTCTATGCACATCAGCGCATCTTTCTCTGTTTGACTTAATTGTCACTATACTCTTGGTTTGTTGCTGACTGATTGGTTTCCATCTTCTGCTCATAAGCTCACTGAAATCTGACTCTATTTTATTAAATTTTAACTTTATTTTATAAAGTGAGCATTAAATTATAATGGTGCTTGCCTACTGTATTTTGGCCACCAAGGTGAATATAGATAGCACTAGAGAGTGAGATTGGTGGCTGCCTGAAGAGCTCAATAACGGTGATGCAGGGCGCTGCTGTTGTCTTTACCTGGTATCATTTATAATCAATGAATCATAAACCCATTCAGTTACCAGAAGTCCTCTCAGTATTCATCATGCTCTAACCCTTCATTTCACATGTAATCCAATGAATTGTAGATCAGTTGTCACAACACTAAGATTTAAAGCTAGCAAACAACAATAATAAAGTCTAAAGAAAGACTCACCATGATTCTTTAGATCCAAGAGGTAACTTTGCCTGCCACGTGCTCTGTAATGTAACTTTGAAAACAGCCAAGCTTTGCCTCTAAAGGACAGAGTTTACCCCAAGGAGCAGGTGTGCTGAAGGAAACTCAGGTAAGTAGTAAGAGGTGAAAACTTTACAAATTCAATTTAATGTTTTTCTAAGTATTCAAATACTAGGATAATATTACTAGACCCACTTAATATTAGGAAACAAGGGAGGAAAAACTGAACAACTCTCCAGTTAGCAACCATTGGAGGTTCTTTGCATCTATTCTCCCATTTAATGTATAATCTCTCCTTTCTGTTGTCACTTCTATAGAAGTAGCTGCTATAGGGAATGACAATCTTAAGAGAAATGTGTGCCAGAGACTTCCACCATAACAATAAAATTTTAGAAAAACTTATTTGAGTAATAATGTTTCTATATTTTAATGTAAAGCTTGAGAGCAAAGCCTTCCAAGTTTTCCTAAAAAGAAAATAATTCTGTGGCTTATATGAAAGATACCTGTAAAATACTTATTTGTTAAATATGGTTTATTGATGGCTATAACACAGATGGAAGCCAACTTGCTGTCAGCCTCCTTCTTGTCAAGATAAGAGAAGGTGGGCATTAGAATCAAAATTTCCTTCTGATGATTATCTTTTTGTGATTATGTCCTTGTGGCAGGTGTTTTTAGCCTCGAGAAGCCAAGAGTCATGGACTTCATGAAATATTTCCAGGTGATGTAATATTTTAAATAGAACCCTCAAATAATAAGCTATCAGAAATAGAAGGGGTTGAAGACAAAGGAGGCCCTAAATAATCAAGAATTCTGTGAAGGTTCACATAAATCATCAGTGACAGTATTGCCTCTTGACCCTTCTGATTTGCCTTGTAATACTCCTACTAAGCCAGATTGCTTTTAATTGCTTTTACCATTTGAATAATAAGAAGAAATGTGTAAGCACATTTATATTCTGTTATTCCTTATTTGGTAACAAGAATCTATAACAATTGAACCCTGAATTATATAAAATGAGATATATTTAAACAGTCTTGAGATATAATGGTTAGAATCCCGTCTAAGGGAATTTAAATGATGTAATTCCAGAAAGACCTTGTTAAAATAAAATCTCACCTCTACCATGAGGGCCTGATCAGCAACCCAAGGGCCACTCATTCAATGAACAATCCTCACATCTGTTCTCTTTTCTCCATCTTCTCTGAAAAATTGGTTCGAGTCAACTATTTTCCTCAAATGACAACTAAAATCTCCTAAAGAATCTTTTTGTTTTCATTCTTGTCTCTCTAAAGCCCATTTCCAATAGAGTGGTCCAAGTCATTTCCCTGCTTAAAATTCCTCAAAGTTTCCCAGTGTACATAATAGAAAATTTAAATTCCTTATCATAGATCCATAATCCTTCATTTTGCTTACCACCCTCCAACCATACTGGCCATGTCTGTGTCCCTCAGAGACACTGTCATTGCTGACCCCAAGACCCTTGTCCTTGTTCTCCTCCCTGTCTGGATGCTCCTATCTGGCTCTTTTCATGGTTGGGTCCTTATTTTTCAGATTAAAGCTAAAAGTGTCATCTTCCATGTAAGAACTTTCCTGAGCATCCACTTAAGAATATCTCTGTCTCATCATCATTATTTTATTTATTAGTAATAAATAATAGTAACTAACATTTTCTAAATGTTTACCAAAAACTAGGCACTGTCATAAGTACTTTCCAGATTTAGTTCTAATAACAACTTTACAGATAAGAAAACTGAGGCACAGAGAAATTAAGAATGTGTTTAATTCACAAAGTTGGTATTTTAGTTATCTGCTGCTGTGGAATAGCCCAAATCGGTGACTTAAGTTATTATTGTTTCTCTTGGTTCTGCGGGTTGACTGGGTAACTGGGCTCAACTGGGTGGTTCTCATGTGAGGTCTCTCAACATGTCACAGTTAGAAAGCATCTGGTGCAGGAATCATTTGGTCTTGATTAGGCTGAACATGACAGGTGACTTAATTCGCCCAAGTTTTCATGTGGGATGGCTAGAATAGCTAGGGCCTGCCCAGGCATCTCTCTCCATATAGCCTTTCTACATAGTTTCTTGAGCCTTGCAGTCTTAGATAGATGAAACTCTTACATGGTAGCTGGCCTCCTTTTGAGTGAACATGCCAATAAACCCAGCTGGAAGCTAGAAGTCCTCTTATGACTTACTCTTGGAAGTCACACAGTATCACTTTGGCCTCATCCAGTTGGTCAAAAGCAAGCCATGGGGCTGGCCCAGATTCAAGGGGAAAGGCCTATACAAGGGTGTGAATACCAAGGGGTATGGTTCAGTTGGGGAGGGGTCATCCTTAGAGGCTGATCACTGCAGTGAATAAATGTCAGAGTTTGCATTTAAACCCAGATAATCTGACTCTAGAGCCCTCATTTTAGACTACTGTTACTGTTCTAAAATTATTTTGTTTAATTGTTTACTTTGTTATTGTCCCTCTGCCATTCTTCTTCTTCTCTCACTTCATTAATGCAAGGACTTTGTGTGCCTGACACAGTTGCATAACCAGAGCTTAGAGCTTGGCTGCTATATAATATGTACTTAAGAAATAGTTGTTGAATGAATAGACATTCTAGACCATTCATTCATGTTGACTGAATGGCTGTTCTGAGCATATGGAAGGTACACTACACATTATAAAATATGCACACTATTTAGAGTACTAACACAACTCCAAAATACAGTGGCTCAGACAAGCCACAGATTTACTGCTCTCTTTCTTACAGACAGACCTAGGCAGGTGGTCTAGAGGATGAGTGACTCTCCTCTGCAAGGACATCCAGGGACTCAGGTTTCCTCTATCTTGTTACTTGGTCGTCTTTTCAGAGATACTTTCACATACATAGGTGAAATCAGCTTACCCTTATTAGCCCTCAAGAAAGGGGAAAAAGAGGCTGGAGGTCAAGCAGGTTTTTTATAATAAAGGTTTCTAGAAATTATACATATAATTTTTGCTCCCATCCTTTTGGCCTCTTTAGCTTCAAGGAAAGTTTAGAAAGATAGTCTCTAAATATACTCTACTAAACCTCAGAAGTGGGGACGTCTATTAGTAAAAAGATGGGGAGCCAATTCAGTCTCTGTCAGTATATTTGTAGCATAAAGGATAAAGTTAACTGTATATAAAGTAGAATATTTTGTTTGATTCTGATAGAAAATGCAGATCATAAGTTTTCTATGAAGTTTATAATTAGTTCAAATCAAGTACCGGTGGGCTTCAATTTTTATTTGGAGCTCAAAAATAGTTGAAATATATTTAACAACCTACTCCTGACTACAGATTAGAGAACACTCATCAATGTGAGCCATTCCAACTAATGTTGTCATTAACTTAAGCTCAGGACAATGATTTAATAAAGTTACTAATTTTGAGAACTGAACAATAAAAATGTGCAGGTTGCTAAGGCTATTGACTAAGAATCATTGGCCCTCACTAAAGCCCTCTAAATGACTTGTTTAATTTCTATCGACTTGATCATGTAGCAGGTATAGTTATAAGGATTTAGAGCAAGTGAAAAGTTTTTAAAAAAATAATTTCATTTTTCTGTTATACTTTCAAGATTTAATAGTAGTCTACTGTCTTAGCTTGAGCTGCAATAGCAAAATACTATTGGCTGGGTGACTTCAACAACAAACATTTATTTTCTCACAGTTCTGAAGGCTGGAAGTCAGAGATCAGGGTACTAGTGTGGTTGGTTGCTGGTAGGAACTCACTTTCTGGCTTACAGATGGCTGCCTTTCTGCTGTCCTCACGTGGCCTTTCATTTACTTGTAGGGAGCGAGAGAACGAGACAGAACTTCTTTAAGGCCACTAGTTCTGTTGTACCCCACTCTTATGATGTCATTTAATCTTAATTACCTCTTAAAGCCCCATCTCTGAGTACAGTCACATTGGGGGTTAGGGCATCAAAACGAATGGAGTGAAGGAACCACACATATCAGTCCATAACATTTATCTTTATAAACTATTACTGGAAAAATGTGTTTTTTTTTTTAAATTTATTATCATTTTTGGCTTTCAACCTATGTAGGATATACCTAGGATTCTTTTGTCATTTGAGGGTTTACTGTACTCCAATGTCATTATACAATGATAATGACAACAATCAGAACAACAAACCTCAGGCTTTGTTTGTCTTGGTTTCTTTTTTAAGGAATCATTAAGATGGAGAATTTTAAATCTAGATTCATGGTCTATGATGAGGAGGGTCATCTGATACTCATTCTTAAAATTTGCAAAGAGCAATACTCCTAGAGAGAGAGGAGGAGCATTCTTTAGTTAGAAACTCTAAATCAATTCTAATGAACCCATTATTAGAATAATTTAGGAATTCTTTATTCTTTGTATTTGAATATATCGTGCAGCTCCCATGTAGGAATAGACACAGATCAAATCAATTCAGTAATAAAATTAGGCAAACTTTTTTGGGTTATGCTATAGACAAAACAAACAGTTGATTGACTGTACTGAGGTCCTTTTAACTGGTCTCTCTGACATATTTTAGATAAAGCCAGGTATTATTTTCAGCTAGAATGTTAGGCAGATACTAAACTGTCTGTCACATAAATAAGTTTTTCTCTTTTAAGCCCATTGCAAAACTGACAATAATGAGACAGTCTTCCCAGGAAGGTAGAATATAGCACTTCTCAAATTAATTTGGGCAGAAAAATGAATTAAATGTTGGATGAAAAATGTAATGCTAACATCCTATTAAATTATAAAACCTGAAAATTCTTAATAAAATTATGATTTTTATTTTTGTGTGTGTTTTTTTTTTTTAAAGATATTGTGGCATAGCAGAACACCAAGGGACTGGGTCCAAGTTCTGCTTATACAACTAATTACTTGTGTGAACTTGGACAAGTTCCTTAACTTAACTTCCTTGCATCTCATTGTCCTTCTCTTTAAAATACTAACAGTAGGGCTGGGTTCTCACAGCATTTTGGGTGTGTGTTAATTGAGATGATATATGTAAAGTGATTTAGTTTAGTGTTTAACATACTTAACATTTAATTAAACACTTATAAGTGCTTAATTATAATTACATGTGCTTAACTGAATGTGTGATTTAGTTTAGTGCTTAACATATAAGTAAACACTTACAAATATTGTTGGTGGTTGTTGTGACTGTTATCACTGTAGCCTTTTTTAATAATGGAATTCCACTTCCCCCCCCATTTTCCTTTTGGACTAGGGTTAAGATGATCAAAAATATAAGACTCTTAACAACAATAAAGAAACAGCTTTCTTAAAAAGTAAGCCCTAAAAAAGTGTGAGGTAAGAAGAATAATTTCAATAACATCTACAGTCCTATTATTTGGGATGAAAATCAGCTCATGGCCTCAGTCACAGAATTAAAAATTTGAGTCTTAAGTTATAACTACTTTAAGTGTTAATCTTCACTCTCTGATGATTTAAATTATTGATTTATTAACAATCATTCTTTTTTTTCTTACAAATTAAATTTATGAAGTCCACACCATGGTAGAATAAAGATATAGCATGTTTCGTAAGTACCTTACAGTAGGGGACTGATATCACCAAGTATTTGACCCTGGAGGTAAAAATCACAACTTTCTTTGCCATGCAAGTAACTACACTTAAAACAAGAACAAAAACAAAAGCAAAACACCAAAGTATAAAATACAGATACAACTATTTTTATTTGGGATATTTATTATAAAATTAGTGCTGGGTTAGCATCTCTTTTGAATTTTTTGTGATTTTAAAAAGTGATGAAATTCTTTGAATAAGTGATTTTCTCACTGTGGAAGAAAGAGATGCTTGATTAAATAGATATCTATTTTTAAAATTTCTTTTGGTTCTTTTGGTTGGTGTTATTACTTCTACACATATGCTGAAAGGTCAGAATATACTCTCATTTAAAGAGTTTAAAACAAATCTTTAACAGATGACGTGAACATGATACAACCAATGACAATTTGTTCTGGGCACAGGCAAACGTCCATATTGTTTGGTCATTTGGTGGCAGTAGGAACTAGTAAGGACCTGGGTTCACTCCAGCCAGCTGCTCTGCTTACAAAACCAGTTCACCACTCAACGGGAGACACTTAACTCTGATTTCTCCTTTTTACTATGTTGTAGCAAACCCTTGAAGTACGGAACATTTTATTCTTAACATTGGCAAAAACAAATTAAGAAAATAATGAATATCTGTTTCTTGTAAAGAGCCATTAATTGTAAAATTGAAAATAAGTAAATCAATTAGTTACAAACATAGTTACACATGAGAGAAAAGTGTGTTTGAATCCAGGATTTCATTGTTAGGATAAAAGTTTGCAAAACATTAATTTAGAGATCTTCTAAAAGTAAGAGAACAGGTATTTATTTTGATATTTACCTGTAATTATGACTTTTATGATAATCTGTTAAAATTCTTATTTGGTACAATGAGTTTGATTAGATACTAATCTCAGTGTCCTTTGGGACTGATTTCTACAACTTTAACATGGGAATAAAAATATATTTCTATTCTTTACTTGCAGGGTATTGTCAGGGCAAAGGTCCTTTGCACTGCTGGTTCATAAGAATTATGAAATGCCTTCACTGGTCTAGATAGAACATGTAACATGTGCCCATCACACAATGAACTGTCTGGCTTCTAAAAATTTACACTTTAATGTTTTTCACTCTTCGGAAATTATTAGTCCATGACCATGATGGATTGAAGATAGGGTAGGGATGGCAAGGAAATATTTTTCTTCCATAGTTCTCTTTTTATTATGGTGTCTTTGGTGAGATATGAGAGCTAACTTAGGTCCTGAAAAGAAACTTACACTAACAAAACTCCACTGAATTGGTGAAGGAAATGCTAAAAGGTGACCTTCATGAGAAATTCTCTAGGTGAACTACTATTGCTAAATTTTTTCATGATGTTTGGTTCAGATGTGCTCTTTTGAAAAAAAAAATAAAGGTGACATATAAAAAAATCACATTGTATTAGATTTCCATTTTTGATACTAGAAGTGTTATTGATACATACCATGCAAAACTAGTTAAAAATAATATTATCTTAAAGCCTTTATAGATATTTTTAATCTTTTAACAATCAAAAAATGACATATAGGAATAAAATATTCTCTCTCTCATCCTAAAATACTTATAAATTTTTAAATCAAGTGACTGATGTCTATTTTTAAAAAAATATTCAGAGTGCCATAAAAACTCAGACTGTTGAGAAACTAAATATCTGTGACTAGATTCTTCTTTCATAACAACAACAAAAAAATCTAGTGCAAACTTTGGCTGTTGGGTATTTATAAGATGGCAGCAAACTCCATCATCTTACAATTTTCTGTACAGGGAAAATGGAGAGTGGTAATGTCTTTTTTTGACTGCTCGTTTCTAGAAATGTTAAACTCTACACTAACACGTTTTACTTACATTGTTTCTATATATGCAAAACTATTAGAGTAATTTTCATCATTAGAACAATCCATGACAATTTTTTTCTTCTGAAATGTAAAGATAACTGAGACAAAATTGGTATTTTTGAAATGAGCTTAAATTATTTAAACAATTACCTTTCTTCTCTGCTCCACACACATTATTATAAATTAAAAAAAGTTAAAACTATTTTAGCTTTTTTTAAATATATATTTTAGCTCTGGATCTAGTCTATATTGAGGTAAAAATGCTCCTTTTCATTTAGAATTATATCCAAAAGAGTAGGATCGACTTGGCCAAGCCACTCTTTCCTTTTGGGCCTTCTATTGCCAGCTTCCTTTGAAGCATGTCTGGGCCACGATGTTCTCCTTTAATTAACAACTATCTCTTCACAAACCAAGCTCAACTGAGAGTTGCAAATTCGTGGAAACAAAAAACTTCAGTGTCTCTGACCAAAAGAAAAAGAGTTTAAAAAAGAACAAGCAAGACATAAGTTACAATGAGTGCTGTAGGTAACTCTATAGTGTAAGTAGCTATTGACCTGTCCACTGAGTTAGTGAAACCTCTCCCGGAGCTGCAGGAAGGAAAATAAAGTGTTAGTAGAAGTTTCCTGTAATCCTTCCTCATCATGACATAGGATCCCTTGGGAAATCTGCTGCTGTTTTAGGATTTTTCTCCTGTGGAGTGGTGGTTATCTTTCCAATGCTGTATTTTAGGCCCCTTAGCACGTAATCCAGTTCACTCAGATATCATCTTCATGAGCACGTCATCTGTTGTCCTTTCTCTCCCACTCTAGTTTTCCTTTAAAATGGTCACATTAAACTGTTTATGTAAATGGCACAATTTGGCAGACTTTAAGCTGTTTTTTCAAAAGCTCAAACAGCTTACAGAGTGCATTAACTTACTGAAAAAAAAACAACCAAGAAAAAATCAGATTTAGTATTTTAAAGACATTGTGGTGGACAGTATTTCAATTTTTAGCAGCTTTTTTGAAGTATGATTTATATATCATGTAATTCACCTTTATAATTCAATAAATGTAGTAAATTTGTAGAATTGTGCAGCCATCACTACCATCCAATTTTAGATCATTTCCACTATTCCAAAAAGTTCCCTCTTGCCCATTTGCTGTTAATCTTCACTCCTGCCCCCAGCCCCAGGCAATCATTGATCTGCTTTCTGTGTCTATAAATTTTTCTTTTCTAGACCTAGTATATAAATTACAAATTATAGAATATGTTATCTTTTGCATCTTTCTTCTTTTACTTAGCATAATGTTTTGAGGTTCATCTGTATTATTGCATATATTAGTATTTTGTTCCTTTTAATTGTTGAGTGATATTTTTGCATTTTAATTTTTAACCAGGTATTTGACATAATATGGAAATGCAGAGCTAACTAAAGGACAGAATTTGATTTCACTATTAGCAACTATATTTTAAATGTTTTAAAGAAAAGCAATAAGATAAGTACTTACTGTTCACTTTTTTTTTTTTCACTTCTGGAACTGCAATGGAGTATGATAACTAAAATAATTAAAGGACTTTTCCTCATAGTTTTTTTGGAAAATTTCCCCATAGTTCTTCATAGTTCTTATCTATGTTTTTTTTTTTTTTTTTTTTTTATGAAGACACCACTGCAATTTGTTCTGGAAGGGCTGTAATAAATGAAGTTAGCAGCTTTTCCTTTATATCAATAATTTCTGTGAAAGAAATAATGTTTCTGCCATGATCTATCATACAGACACTGGCTGAGATATATTCTTCCTATACATAGTCCCCCAGATTATATTAGGAATGAAGAAAGAGGAAAAAAATGCATAAAGTATAAGATAGCAAACAAGGGCTTAATATTATACAAGAAAATTACATGCACTGCATCTATACTTAACATTAGAGATAAATCATAGGAACATAATGTTGAATAAAATATCAAGCCATAAAAGACTACATATAGTATGAATGTGTGTGTGTTTACACACACACACACACACACACACACTCACATATATAGTGTGTGTTATATATAAAATTCTATAATGTGTGTGTTATATATATATAATGTTATATATAGTTATATATAGTTTTATATAATGTTATATATAGTGTGTGTTACATATATATAATCTGCGTGTTTATATATATAGTGTGTGTGTTTGTTGATATATATATATAATTAAACCATATATGTGATGAAACATATATACATATATACATATAATGAAACTATATAGAAACATAGGGAATGTTGAACACAAAGTTCAGAATAGTGGTTTTATCCTGGAGTACTAGGGGGATGTGACTGGAAGAGCATAAAAATGGATTCACTGGTGTTGGCAATGTTTTAGTTTTATGTTGAATGGTGGTTCTAGATGTTTCCCTGGTCCATTTGGGCTTTTATAACAGAATATTATAGACTGAGTGGCTTATAAACAACTGAAATTTATTTTGTACAGTAGAGACTGGGAAGTCCAAGGTCAAGGTGCCAGCAGATTCTGTGTCTGATGAGGACTCGCTTGCTGGTTCACAGAAGATGGTCTTTTTACTGTGCCCTTACCTAGTGGAAAGGGCCAAGGAGCTCTGTAGAGTCTCTTTTATAAGGGCACTAATCTCATTTATGAGGGTGCTACCCTCACAACCTAATCACCTCCCAAAGGCACCACATCCAAATACTATCATACTGGGAATTAGCTTTCAACACATGAATTTTGGGGGGAAACATTCAGTCTATAACAATATTTTTTTTTATTACTATGTTTTATAACATATATATTAGAAATATTTCTTTTGTGTGGATCAAATATTATATAATTATATCATATGATATAAACCATAAAACAAACTTGATACAACCACACAAGTTGTAGGAAGCTTTAACTTATGTCCTTTCAAATAATGTGGAAACAGTTTTATATTTTTTAAAAAGCCATTCTTTTATAGTACTGAATATTTCAAATGTTAACATTCAAAAGAAAATCTACTGTCCACTCTCTAGAAGTATGCCAGGAAGAACTACTTGTGATAACTAAAGCGAGGCCAAACAAGTTTTTACTCATTGGACTAAATATCTTTGGGGTTCACTACTTTAGCCTTTGGGATTGATTATCTAGTCTCCTTCTCATTCACCTTTTGGGACTTTTCACTACTCATTAAGCACCTCCATTAGGGAAGGAAAGGGAAGGAGAGGAGGTGAAATTCAAAACGCCCAATGTTATTTCAGTGTTGGTTAGCAAACTGTGCTGGTATGGGCTGTGGGACAGACACTGAAATTAATGACCATACTAAATTTTTTTTTTGGTTGTTTTGAAATTCACTTTAAGATGTCCTTTCATACATTATTTAGATAGAGTTCCAAATAAGAATAAAACTTTTGAATGGGTTCTGCATCAAGTGACAGAAAACCCATTGTGATTTCATCAAAGAAGGGGATTTATTGGCTCACACAGTGAAAAGTTCAAGGATATACGGTAGTAGTTGGTTCAGCACATTAGGGTTTAGCACTTACATTCATCATTAGAACTCAGCCCACGTTTCACCTCTGCCTTCTGTTGGGTTGGATTCTGTGTCAGGCTCCAGATGGAATCAGAATTGCTGCCTGAAGGTCCAGACATACCTCCTCCCATATCTAACGTTGGTGGAAAAAGAGGAAATGTTCTTCCACAAATCCAGCAAAAGGTTTCATGGCAGCTCAGTGGCTGTGACAGGCTCACTGGGTACTTAACCCTGAAAAGTCTGTGGTTACTTGTTCTCTTTAGTCTTTCCCCAAGGCACAGATAACAATCTTGAGAGGATCATACCTGTGATCCCCACTTTCACCTATTCTCATTCTTGTAATCAAGATTTGTTCCTCACCAGTATTCTGAACTTGCTCTTTTAAGGCTACTATTAGATTTCTAATGATAAAAACAATGGCTTTTCCTTTGGTTGTCATCCTTTTTAGTTTCTTCTGACAGCATTAGTTTCTGGCTTATTATTGGTTTAATATAAAAATTACATGTAGTTTAACATTGTACCCAAGTAGTGCATAAGTATAGTTTTGTTGTAAAGCTTCAAACAGATCAGAAGTTTCCTAATTAATATATGAAAGTATAATTTCACACTTTTCTCTAAGTCTCTTCTCTAGGGTAGCGGTCAACCTGAAAGTCCACCAAATACTATATTTTATGTATATCTAGCTATTAATCAATCAATTTTTATATGCAGATATGTACATGAATATGTATCTTATGTATATATTATGCCATGCTTTTTACTTTCCTCTTATATATTTGGAATCATATACTATATATATTTCTGTGATTTACTTATAAATTTAACTATATGACTCAGAAATTTTTCCATAGTAGCAAGCATAGATCTGCCTCATTTCAGAGGCTGGTATCACTGAACCATAATTTCCTCATTTGCTGATTGATAGGCATTTAGGTTGATGCCTTTTTGTTGTTATTTCAAATAATGATACATCATTTTCTCTGTCTTTATTTATTTTTTCTTTGTGTATGGATTCTGGGACACTACATACTTAATGCTGTCTTCACTTTATCTTTGAGCATATGTTTTATTTTCACTCTATCTTTTTTTTACACAGATCACATAAATGTGGACATTTCCCAAGGTTCAGCTGTTGGATTTCTTATTTCTTTCCTTTAGATTTAATAATCGCATCCATTTTCAAGTCTTTCTTATAATTTCTATACATATAGTTCACCAATTAGGTCTTTGCTCTGGATTTAATTCCTAAAGGTTAGGGATGAATTTTCATATGGCCCTTGGTCATTTTCATATAAATATGTCTTACAGACACAGCATAGTTAAGCTTTTTACTTTCTCCTTCAGACAAACTTCTCTGTGTCAACACTGGTGTTTGATGAGAAGGAAGAATTGGGATTACAGTGAACCAGACTTTTCAAAGGCTTCCAGTCTGATCAAACCAGTCCAGACCAAGTTAGGCAAAAGGATGCAATTAATGTTTTATAATGATGATAAAGCAAAACCTTAAAAAAAAACCCTAAAAAACAAGCATCAAATAGAGAAAATAAGGTTGTGAGAGATATAAATTTATCTATCAGAGCCTGTATTCTTGAAAAAATTATGTTGGTCTAAATTTAGCCATCAAAAGAGGTATAATCAGATCATCTCTGGTTAGGCTTCACGTCATCTTGGAAGGCATAAACAGACTCTATGCCCCATACAGTTGATCAGTTGATCAGTTGATCAATAACCTAGATTAACCTTGGCTGGTCTGAGAAAAGACACTTTCTACTCTGAGTCTTATGATATTATTGTAAGAGGGCTGATATTCAGCTGATAAGTATAGCAATGTATGCTATACAGTGGTTAAAGTTAAAATATTTCCATTCAATTTGGTAAATACTCTAACTTTGCCACATTCCTCCTCAATCCTCCCTTGTACTTCTATAGATCTCCCTTGACTTAGCTGCTAAAAAGTTTATACCTGGGACAACTGAAGTGGCAGTAAGGTGGGGGAGTGTCGGAGCTTGCTTCAGTACTGTAGGCATTCAGCTGGGCTTCGTCAACAGTAAAGGTTGTTAATATTTTGAATATTGTTTGTCCAGAACCTGGAAAATTACTTTAAAAGTGAGAATAAGTATAGGAATTATGAAAGGGCAAATTTAAATTCAAGGTATTAATGCATTTTAATTCATTTAAGTATAGTAAGATGTTTTATAATTATTGTGATCATTTGTGTGAGTTGTTTGAAGTGTTTACATATATCTAATGTATTAGATTTGTGATTTCAGTTAAACGTGAGAATTTCAATAAAGTATAATTTAAAATCATTAGTGAAATGGTTACAAATTTTTGTTAAATTACAGGTTTTGATTATTAGTTGTATAATAGCGTTTGCTTTTAATAAAACTGTAAAATCAATAAACTGATCAATATACAAAGTACAGACAACAGGGATTATTCCTGTCTAAGCAGTACTCTCCTTAAATGTATAGAATTATGCTGTCAATGCCTATAACAATCCATCCCTGTTGTCCATCCTTCAGGCTTCTTTTTTCATTAGGCAAATGTTTATTAGAACCTTTCATGTGCCAACTAACATACAAAGCCCTGACGACTTTACTATTCACATGCCTTTTGTTCATCTTCATCTTTATTTTATTTATTAGGTTGGAATGTAAGCTGTCTAGTTAGCCACAGCATACTGTTTAGGACAGCGGCTGTACTTACAAACTGAATATCAGCAGCTATAATGTTGGATGGGCATTTTTTTCTTCTCCTTTTGTGTCACAAACTTTTTGAACTTAGGTATTTATCTAACTTAAGCTATTTTATAGATTTAAATTTGTGCTCCATATAGAAGAACTGAGTTTTTTGACTATCAAATGGACAGGTTTTAAGTAAAAAGCATTCCTTAATTTATTGTGGGTCCTGTCTTCTTTCAGTGAACTGGCTGCTGGAGAGAAATGGGTACCTATGAGGGCAGAATAGCACAGTTAGGTTTGGAGCCAGGTATAAATAAAAATTTAATTTCTGGAAAACGTGATATTTCAGATCCATGAAAAAAATACATTCTTTAATAAACTTTGATAGGACAAATAAGCTATATTTCTATTTCACTACTCAAACCCTAATAAGTTTTAAATGGACAAAAGATTTAAAAGTAAAAAATAAATCTATAAAACTACTAGAAGAAAAGTGAGAGACTTAAAAACATGGAGTATGTGTATGTGTGTGTGTGCATGTGTGTGTAAAAAAGGGGCTTTTTAAGAAAACTAAAACTTGAAAGCCATGAAAGAAAAGACTGATAAATGTGTTTATGTATACATTTTAAATATAAACAAAATCAAAAGACAGGTTTTGAATAAGAAAAATATTTAAAAACATGATAGAAAAGAAACCCATTTTTAAAAAATTGATTAAGAATTACACAAACCAATATGAACAAAGCAAACAATGCATATAGCAATACGGACAGATAATATAAAAGGGAAGACTTACTTTCCATTGTATAATGTTTTTGTATTTTAAAATTTATATATGTACATAATAAAACTCGAACAAAAAGGTAGAATACCACTATCCTGTGATAAACCACTGTCACATATATCTTTCCAAATCTTTACAATGAATATATTTTTTACAAAAAATGAATTATATTTTATAACAATCCATTTTGTTATCTTTATAAACATTTTTTAAATGACAAATTGAATGGCAAAATGAGTTTTCATGTTGTATATATTTGTTTCCAGTTTTTTTTGTTATCATGAATGTTCTTTATGTAAAAATCTTTGCACATATCCTTAATTCTTTCCATTGAATAAATTCACCAAGGTAGAATTACTAGGTTAAAGATAAAATCTTTAAAATGTCTTTTGGACATTCTTAGGTTGTTCTAATTTATACATTCTCAAGCAGTATTTGAGAGTAACTGTTTCACTAGATTCTTGTCAAAACTGGGTATTCCCATTTAAAGAAATTCTGATCAGACCTTTGGAAAAATATCTCATTATTGCTTTAATATTAAATAAATGATTACTGTTGAGATTGAATTTTATTATATATGCATAGTGAGTTTACTTTTGTGATTTTTAAGCATCTCTTTAGAGGAAATAAATGCTATGTGTATTTGGATAAAATAACTCTGGTCTAGAAACAAATGATCTGATCAAAGGACCTATATATGCAAATTAAGCAAGCAGTCAGACAAGGGGAAAGAAAAAAAAAAACCTGACGAGTCATCACAGAATTAGGGTGGTCCTCCAGTGCTCTTGGTGATGGTAGTGTTTTTACAATCGTTTCTTGTACTTTTTTCCTTACACTTTCTTTACGTGCTAAACCAGATAATTTAGACCTCTCCCTTCAGCGGGGTTGGTTTCATTTCCAACAGTCAAGAGAAGACACAAACAGCTCGGTGTTACATTGTCAATTAAACCAGGGTGGAAGAGGGGGAGGGTGGGCACAGTGATAAATGAGCAGTCATTTCAATGTTTTCTTTCCAGCAGAAATCAGAGCCAGATTACATTTTATCTCGCCCTGACTTGTAGCAAGATAGATAGCCACGCAAAATTTTCAGGTTCAAATAGTCTCCATCAAAAGGGGTAAAACCCTCATCTTCTGGACTCACTCAACTTTCATCTTTTTAACTGAAGGGATCCGATTTCTTTAAATGAATAAGAAAGAATTTATTCAAATTACTGTCCCAATCTCGAGTCTTTCTTTAACCAAAATATAGGCAAACAATGAAAGAAATCAACATCGCCATTTGGTGCAAAGTATATATTTTTTAAAGCCGTTGTCCAAAAAGGACCATTTTAGATTCTGAAAGCAGTGATTAGGTTTACTTGTTACTAATAGTTCGAGCTCCTGTTCAAAATTACATATTAAGTATCTAGCCTTACATCTTTGCGTTACCTGATAATACAGCATTGGCCTTAAACCCGAGGAAACAATACGTTTCATTAAAAGTAATATACTGTGAGTTAAAAAATTCCTTTTGGTTGCATTTCAAATCAGAAATTTACTTATTTATCTTTGTTGGGCAGAATTTAGTACGAATGTCTTTTTAAAGAACTGTAACATGGCTCTATATAATAATGACAGAAAAAATTAAGATAAATTAAGTTTAGAAATGTAGAAAAAAATGAATTTGGCGGTGGTTTGTCCTTTTCTCGTTAGGTGTATGAGCTGTAAAAGCAAGGATTGTAGGCTGTTGTAGAGGGTATACTGCAGACTTGGTGACACCAAGGTCTAAGTTATTTTCAATTAAGAACCAGTAAGTACATTATAGTCACATTCCATATTAAGTGGAATTAAATTTCAGGTTCAAATCATTTGTCAGTGCTTAAAAAAAAAAGTCTTAAACGATCTCTCTGATATATGACCCGAGTGCTGCCAGACCAAATGATTTTTAGCAAGGTGGACCCTCCAGTGTAGGTCACCTGTAGGGCAAACCGGCCAGATCGCAGACTTGATGCCCTTCCTGGAACCTGGTAAGAAGGTGCCGCCAGAGTGAGCGAAAATCTCTGAACTGCCCACAGGCAGCAGCAGCCCGAACCCTCCAGCCAAGAGAGGGCATCCTGGTGGGCAGGGTCCGCCGCGCGGCCGCAGGTGGAGACGCGCCTCTCTGCGCCGGCGCGCGCCCCTTTGGATCAGGAGCAGGTGGGAGGATCCTGCTTTCCGCCCCAGCACGGCCCGAGGTCAGAGGCACTGTCCTCTCTTACACTGCCCAGTCAATTTGTCAAGGCCCCGCATCGGATAAATAGCTGTCTCCCCAGACCGTTATAGTGACTAATCCAAATAAATCGCAGTCACTTTTGCTGAGCGCTTCAGCAGGCAGCCGAGCTTTAATGGTTCTCCCTCCCAGACCTCCAGGGAAGACCCGCCGCGGTCTCTGCGCGCGCGTCCGGACCCTGGCCGGTCCGGGAGCCTCAGCCTCCTTTTCTGCGACGTGGGGCCACTGGGTGTGGTCGCAGCACGCTGGCACAATCTGCGGGCCGGAGTTCCCCTCTGGGGTCCTCAAGTTTAAGAGCCATGGCAAAGCTTCTCATCTCTGGTTTTACCTCGTTGGCCTGGTGCGAAGATGTTGCCTCTGGGATCTTATTTACTGCTTATTTTCCCGCCCCCTTCCCCTGCACTCTAAGCCTCAGAAATTCGAAATGTCTTCTGCATCCTCCTTGAAGCCTTTGGGCCAAGTAGTCCGGATCTTGCCGATTTCCTTCGAGATCTTTAAAGCTTTGATCCCCAAACGTACCATTCTGTTTTCCCCACTTCCATCCCTCCCCTCGGGGATCCCTGTGGATGCTTGCTCAAAAAACCTGCTGGCGCCAGAGGAAATACACTTGTAACAGATACCCAGCGGGTGTAAAACCAACACTCTGCTTCCAGGGTCACTTTCCTCCCCACCTTCTGCCCCATCAACTTGTCGCTTATCGAGAGCTAACACAGGGAATTACTGAGAATCCTGAGTGCCGGCCTGGACGATTTGGAACCACGGTAATAGACCCGATGATTGCTATCTTACACGTTGCTCCCCTGGCTCTGCCCGCCTTTGCTCCGTGGAGCCCTGGATAACTTGGCGTCTGTGAAATTAATGTGAGGCCCAGGATGTATCCACAGGTAGCTTTTGTAAAAGGATCCATCCATCAGGTCTTCAAGCAAACCTCAAAATGGCTAAAGCAAAACCGATATTCCATTTGCTTCTAAAATAATAATATTAAAGTTAAAAAAGAAATTAAAGAAAAGCAGCAAATCTCACTCATTTTATTTTGTTGATAGTCCATTAGATTTAGTAGGTAACATAATTTTGCAATAAACTTATTTGCAGATATCATTTACTTTTTATGTGAAAGATGAATTGCTCGTAAAGAATCCAAGCTACTTTTGAGAAACGATGAGTATAAGGGGATATAGACTTTCTTTCCCCAAACTATTGTGAGAACATCAGGTGGACTTTACTTGCACAAATAAAAACATTATTATAACATTTCTTTTCGAAAAGGCAGAACCTAATAGTCAACTAATAAAATGTTTTTGACTGCTATCGATTTTCTTACTCAATTTTCTTGTATAATATCTCATTCTTTACAAATTTTACTGTCTAGGAATGGTTTGAAGATGGTGAGCTGCTGAACACTTGTAGGTGATTTTATTTGAAAATTCACTTGAAAATTACTGTCTTTCAAAGAAGAAGAGGTGTGTCTGAAGTTAGTTTCTGTTTGGCCCTGCCTTTGTGCTGCTGAGCAGGGCTCTAGGTTCTCAATAAGTGTTCAGAGAACTCATTTCAGTTGATTAAGCTAGAGAGGAAAGCCGATGCAAATGCATTATTCCAACTTCCCTTTTACCTAGGACATTTTGAGGTTTAGCTTGGCTGGCTGTGGTGCAATTTTCAGTCAAGATCCTTGATAATTCACGTTTACTTTCTACTGCGGCATCACTCTCATGGTCATGAACAACTGTAACTCTGTTGAGCAGAGAGTTTCTCTGTTTTATAAATCAGTTTTGAAGGATCTTCCCTAATTTGTTAGTCAGAGATGAAGTTTAAACAGTGGTTAAAAAACAATGAAAAGGAATATACTGGGAGATAGTAAGGTCTTCCTGTGGGAAAAGATCTGCCACAATTCAGAGATTTGGAGCTGTTGGTGGTGCCCAGGGTGACACATAATTTTTGTTACTTGAGATCTTTCTTGTTTATAAGATTTTCCAATTTGTTTCTCTGCCAAAAGAAATAGCAGAAAATATCAGCACGTGAAAAATTTAACTTAAAGACAGAATCTTCTAGGTTCTAGAAAAACTAGGGTAATTTTTAAGGAGACTACCAAGGAGAATGTATAAAATACTCTATAAATTAGAGCTAGATGAGGGGGAGAGACTAGGGGTAGGAGCGAGTTTGCAGGATTATCAAATTAGATTTCTGAGTTGTCCTTTATAGAATTTATCTAACAGTTAAATTGTGCAAGGTTAGTTAATCATTTGAATTTTGTCATTCCAGAGTATTGTGGTGGTTGATATTATTAACTTATTTGAAAATAATTATTGTTTGACAATACTCAAGCTAAATAAGTGACTAGCTTTAGGTTAATGCTGATAAGCATAAAAACAAAGCTTTATTTTGATAAAACTGAGGCAAATTATTGTAGTATTAGAACAATAACAAAGGAATGGAGAATAAAAGATTAAGGTAAAAACAATGATTTAATGCCAATTGTGATGGTTGTATCACTTTGGATTATCTTCCTTTGACATAATTTTTTTAAAAAGTCTGTCCCACTTTGTAACATTCTCAGACTTTCTAAAAAAGACAGATAAAATACCTTCTTAAAGTAGTTTTGAAATATAGGAATTATGTTATAAAAAATACATATATATATATAGAGAGAGCCACCAGTAATTTTTAACTGAATCTGACTTGTGTACAAAAGCAAGTAATTATTGTGCTTCCAAATAACAATTTACTCATTTAGAGTATATAATTAAAAATTCTTTAGTATATTTACAGGAGTGTGCAAACATTACTACAGTCTAATTGAAAATATTTTTACCCCTCTTCTACTAAATCCCTTGCCCATTACCAGTCACTCCCCTTCCACCCCAGCTCTAGGCAACCACTAATGTACTTTGCCTTATAGATTTGCCTATTCTGGACATTTCATGTAAATGGAATCATGTAATGTGTTGTCTTTTATGACTAGCTTCTTTTATTTAGCATAATGTCCTTGAAGTTTATCCATGTTGCAGCATTTATCGGTACTTCATTCTTTTATATGGTTGAATAATATGCTATTGCATGGATATACCATATTTTATTTATCCATTTATCAGATGATGGGCAATTGTGTTGTTTCCATTATTTTGGACTTTTGTGAATAATTCTGCTATGGATGCTTGTGAACAAGATTTTGCACTCCAAATCTGCTTTGGTCGTACATAGTGCCAAACACTGCTTGAGCTGTATGTCCATGTGATAGTATGAAAATTTGCTCTCTTCCTTGAAAGAAATAAAATTCTAACCTAAGTTTTGCTGTCCATTTCCCAGGTTGTAAACGGTTATCCCTGATATATGCATATAATTTATATCTCAGAAGAACTGTAGGAGTAAGAAGTTATTTAATTTGTCTATTTATTTGAACCAGTTAGATGAAAGTCACCTGGAAAAGAGAAAAAAATTGTTTTCATTTGCAGATAAGCAAATTAAAGTTAACCAAATTAAGCTTTATTTAACTACTAAGAACCAGTTACCTGTATAGATGGGCTTTCCATTTGGTGCAATTTAGATGATATTTTTTTCTTTTATTGACACTGCTAACCCTAAACTCTTGGACACTTGCTTGCTATTGTAAATCCTATATTTCCACAGATATTCATTTTATACTTAGTTGGCATGCTTTTTTATTTGGTAAGCAGAACTTCTTTAGCCTTTTTGGTTTGGTTTTATCAGTAAATATTTGACTTCTATGATTGTATATTTATTTGCATCTCTAATGGGGTGGATAGAATACTTAGGACGTTCTGCCTAGCAAATGTGATGAATCTGGCTCCAACACATATTTTAAAACATTTATTATTTCCAAAGTAGAACTCTAAAAAGAACATATGGTATGATATTAGATAGAATGAACAGCTGTTAGCACTAGTGTATGTTTCCTGTTAAAAAAAAGGTAATTTTTCATTCAACATTGTTTGCCTGTGAACACAGTGCTGATATTATATGTTGATGATTTCCTTCTATTTTTTAATATAGCTAAGAATTTATATTCTCCCCATTAAAATAGTATAATACTGCTCAAGATTGGGCCACTTTTGAATTAGGCATTATTTGAGAGAGATTAAACTTATATAACATATTTAAACATAACTTCCAAACAGCATCAAGTCTTTTTACTTGAGGATATTATTTATTGCATAGATTTATAATATAGATTTATTTATCACTTCCTAGAATGCCTGAGACCTTGTTGAAACTAAAAAATCATTTATAACATAGTCTGTAGCCTGCAACAATTGACTGTCTTTGAAATGCAGTTGATTCTGTTGAGAAATCATATAACCTAATTCCAACAGAAACTGAGGTTTACGTTGTACAAAGTAAATTATAGAGCAGGTGGTCATTGCTACATAGTTAACAATAATTAATTATTGTAGATAATTCAGAAAAAAACTACTTTAATAGCATTAGCAAAACTTTTGAAAAATTCTCAGTGTATATGATATTTCAAATGAAATAAAGTAGATCTCATTCAATTTGCAAGAGGAAGTTTTAAAGAGGTAGATTCTAGTTATGCAGCCTCAGCTACGGTAGTAGGGTTAAAATCATAATCTCTTCCAAAATGTCATTGAGTGTTTTATAACCTCAGCAGTCCAGATCTAGGATTATATTTCATTTGGAAAAAAAACCCCACAGGTTTGCCTGAGCTAGGTGAGATGTTAATGCAATGAGATTCAACAGGACTTCAGGGCTTTCCAGTTTCCTTTATCTCCTATGTCATTTTGATTAAATGCATCCATGTTTTAAACCTAGACACAATATCCTTAAGACCCTTTTAAAAAATATCCCTAACGTCCCTTTTAAAATATTTGTATAGGCAGGAAGAGACTTTGGAATTGAGTGAGGTGACTGGTCTGAGAATGTTTTAGACATGGCAGCATGAACTCCTGGGGTATGGTGTTCAGATGAAGACATCCCACTCAACTGACTTAACTGGCCAATGTTTTTGATCCCTTTTTATTTCCTGCTTTAGCACTTCAAAAGAAATCCTGCACAGTAAACATTCCTGTGAGCTTTGTAAAGCTTGTGTTCAAGTGTGCTCTGCTTAGGACAAAACATATTTGGGTGCTAAACACTGTGGGACAGTGCTTTGGCACAATGAAAAATGTTAAAACTATTTCATGAGCTCGAGTAGTCTAGGCATAGGATTCTTCATTGCTGAAGGATTCTCTGATAATTTTCTTTGCAGAGAAGAAATGAGACCTAACTTCTTTTCATGGACAGAAATAAACAATCCTTGTAGCTGTATATGTTTATCTTCTTAATTATATACAAATTTATAATCTATGTTGTTTACATATTACAGGACAAGTGGCCTCCTGAAAAGCTGTCTTTAGAACAGAATACAGTAGTTAATCTTATTATAGATATATTGACATTGGTTGCACACAAAAAACTCCTTAAAACCGTTGTATAGACTTTTTACTGACTCCCAGTTTAAAGACACAAAGCTAAGTGAATATATAAGAGAAGGAATGATGGAATGAAGACATTCTAAAATCTAGACATCTTTTGTCTATCTAAGAGGGAAGGAGAAATTTTGCATGGTTTTTGTCAATCTAATTATGTCATTTGCATTTTGTTCTAAAGATACTTGTTACCTTTTCTCTTGTCTCCTTACTATAAGTATACTAGTTATTATGTTACTATCTGGGTAAACAGTTTGGACTACTTTATCATATAGGTTGTCAAGGCTCATGTTCTGAGGAATAGAGAATGAATGGTAATTGGAAAATAAGCAAATATCTTATTGGAAATTTAAAAATGTTTATATAAGTCTTTTGGAAATTCTCTGTTGATGAATAGAGGGCTGGATCATGAAGAAATGCAGAAAATGACAAAGCAACTGGGGTAAACACTGATCTCCAATCTTAGGAACCTGTACTCTGAGTGTTGCGGGGCAGGCCCTGAACTATAAAAAGTATCCTTTGTGTAACTTCATGAGTTGAAGTGTCACAGGTAGAGTGTCATAGCCTAACTAACTCCATGACTGTCCAGTAAACTTCAATAATTGCTTGAATAATTACTGTGTGCCCAGATACATAACTCTTGGAGTGGTGTGTATGTGTGTGTGTGTGTGTGTGTGTGTGTGTGTGTGTGTGTGAGAGAGAGAGAGAGAGAGAGAGAGAGAAAGAGAAATGGTTATAAAATAATTTAAACTTGCTACTTTCTAATAACTAACAAAACTAGGCATGCAAGTGCTCAAAAGAAATTTTCTTCTTTAGGATTATTAGTATAAAATTAAAAAAGAAAATTATTAAGATGTTAATTTTATAATAGGAGGGAGACAGAATAAATTCAGTTTTCACTGTTAGTACAGTGTTCTTTTAGCAATGATCAGTACCAAATATCAAAAATACATTTTTTTTTCCTCTGAGGGGTGGGCAACCTCTTTCCTTTTGTTTTTATTAATATCTCTGTGTTTTGGAGAGCAGGACCAGGAAATTGATGGTGTTTGGTCTGCAGAAATTCTTGAGACTTTAGAAATCATGATTCACATTTTCTTCTTTTTTAATAGGTACATTTCATTCGTTTAGGAAAAAACTTAAAATGCAGAAAGCACAAAGCAAAGAATAATACAGAGCCATAAGTCACTTCTGAGGAATTCTCATAATAAAGCTGGCTGTCTTTTTTATAGATGATCTTTCAATGTCCAGTTGAGCACTTACCACTTCCTGTGTATTTCACATATGATAGGAAGATTAGACATTTTATTAGGTAAAATAGGTATGTAAATGAATGCCTCTTAAAGCTTCTGTTACTTTGCATAAATAAGTAGAGTTGACATTATAACAAATAGAACAAATAGATAAACATTTGCTTCTTTTATGCTTCAGTTTCAAAACTGAGAATATGTCTAGCCAGTGATAGGAGCTATACATTGTTTTTAATTTTGGAGGAAATAAGCCTTTCAAAAACTATTCATGTTCTTGTTGTAAAAATTTCAAAATTCATGCTAAAACAAAAAATGATAAATAATTTTTCTTTATAGTTTTTTTTACTAGTAGAATGAAGAGTCTAAAGCTGAAGAATTATCTGTTTAATCCAACTGAAGCTGTCTTATAAAATAAAAACTACTGTCATCAAAAATTGTGATTTCTTTTATTTCAAATAACCCAAGCCTGCCAAGATAAACCTTGTTTACATTATCACTTAAAGCTTAGAGGAAAAAACATACATCATGACTTTTAGGTTAAAATAAATACCATTTTGCATGCTTTTATAAATTATTCAAGTCAGAATTTTTAAAATCTATGTATCACTGAACATTAGCTGAGCCATTTACATCAGTATGAGTCTTGTGGTTAATATTTGCACAAACTTCCAATAATTCAAGTTGGTCTTTGTTTGTTTTTTCTTGCCACTGACCCATAGGATATACGAAAAGAAAACAGATCAGCATCTTTCCTGATAAGAAGAGTAACCACGAAGTCCATCTATAAGAACTAGGTTGTGAAAAATCTGGTTTTATAACATGCATCAAATATGTTAATATACAGTGCTTTAGGCAGATGAGATGCATTGTTTCTTTAAATAAGTTTGAAGATGTTTGCATAAAAATGGTGAAAAGGAATTGGCTTTTTTGTCTTTTCAAAAGAAAAGAACTAGTAACATGAAAATTCCAGAAATGTTTCTTAGGATGAGATCAGTTTGAATTTTTTCAGTGCATAACAAATTACTTAAAAAAATTTTTATCATTAAACTTAAAATATCAAGTTTTAGAAAATAAATGAGAGAAACCCGGATTTAGGGTCTTTAGACCAAGTCTTTGAAGTACCTTAAATCAACTTGATACATAAAAGACTGTTTATAACTAACAGTTACTTTGTAGAAACAATGTTGACGAGATGTTTTAAAATTTTCTTGTTAAATTTTTATTAGAATATGTGGGTTGGAAAAAGGGAGCATCTGTATTGCAAGATAATTTCATGAAATTAATATATTTAATCTTAGGAATGGGGAACAAGATGCTTAATGGGGGAGATTTATCAGTGGTTTGTATACAGGAAGCAAATGAAAAGATGGGAAACTATGTCAACTTTAGGTGCACCTAATAATTTCTGAATATTAGTATAAGACAATGATACAGCATCTTTAATAGTTTTTTTTTTATTTTTGTTTTTTGGTTAAATTGATAGAACCCAATATTGGTTCACCTGACTTTGAGAGATAACTATGAATCTATTGAATATATCAAATTCACTAATACATGTTTTTCTGCAAATTTTGCTTTTAAAGCAAACAGATCTAAAAAGAAAACTTATTTGGAAATAAAATCTGTATTAGTATTTGGAGCTGCTTACAAAGAGAGAATTCTTTTCTAAGAAAAACATTTTACTGTCCGGCTATATATAAGTTTTTTTTTTCACATTTGCTTCATAACTCTTCTGCTCTTGGCTATGTGCTTTTGTAATATATATATATTTGTTGTTGTTAAGAGAAAGGCAAGAAATAGAGGGAGACTCAACAAAGATATAACCTTCTAGAATGTTGATTTTTTATTTCTTAGCTTTGACTTGTCTACTGGTAATTTATTCTACTAATTAGCATCTTCTAGAAAAATGTGAACAGAAATTTGTACCACTGCTGAATTTCATATTAATTTTTAAATGTCATATTAGTTTTAATTAGCAAGAAATTTGGTGAACAATTTCAAAATACTTGTTTTTTAATAATCAAATACTTTATTATATTAACATGTAATGCATAAATACCTTTATTATAAATTAATATATGTGAACTATATTTTTCTTGTTCTAATTACATATGGATTATAGAATTTTCAGAGCTGGTTGGTTATCCTCTTGCTTTTCACATTTCCATTCTCTCTAGATTCATTATTCAGACTAAAAACTTATATTCTTTAATATTTTGTTCTTATATCTAAATAATATCCCACTTGATATGATAAATGTATTTCGATCTATTTTCACTTTAGATTTCTAAGGCTTTATTATTAGAGAGTAATAATTCTACATTTCTTAACATTGAAAAATTTTATCTTGAAATTGGTGAATGATTTGAAGCTGTTGTTTTGGGGGATGTTTGCTTTGCATTTTGTTTTCTTTTGTACATATACATTTTTTGATTGTCAACACTGTACTTTTAACAAATTAGACATATTTGTGCTTATTTTGTATGAAGTGAATTGAAATTAATTTTATGATAAGAATTGCATTTATACTCTTTTAAAGACTCACTAAATCTTGAATAAATATATTAAGTAAAAAAGGCAGTCTATGAAAGAATGCATTTGGTATGATGCCATTTTTCTAAGAAATATATACATGTAGAAAGATTTAAAAGGAAGTACTTAGGTACTTAGTGGTACTATGAATGGTTTAAGGGGATTTACCTTCGTTTATCTATATATTTTTATTTTTCTACAGTGAATCTTAGTTGATTTTAGAATTAGAAATGTAAAGTATTTTTTTACATTTAATTAAAAAATCAGTGCCGTGGAGTTGAATACAGAAAGTTAGTCACACTGGGTCTTGATAGGTTGAGGTACACTTGATCCTTTGTTTAGTGTTGGGGTCAAAAGCCACTTTCTTGTCTAAGAGCTGGTACTGGATGTGGAGGATGATTATAACTCAGAATCCATGTATGTACACCCTACAAAGGACCCCAGAAGTCATCACTAAGGTAGCCTTTTCATCTATCCTACAGATGAAATCACTGGTCCAAGTTTACAAGGCCTATGCTGGTGTTGAGAAGTCTTATTCCAGAGGTCACATACTCATAAAATGTTTGCTGTCATTTAAGGCTTGTAGGTTTACACAATACTTAAAAAATTTAGAATTTTGTACATATTTAGCAATCAGGAGTAGTCGCATATAAAAATCAGATATCTAGGTTGTTTTGAAAATAACTTTTAAAAGCCACACTTAGTGTTCTTTTAGTAAGTTAACCTATCAGTTGGAATTGTGATTGCTCATTTTATGAGGGCCACACACTTTTGTTCTCCATTGACCACATGGGAACAACCTGGCTCTATAGACCTTTGAGTTTACAACTTCTATATATTGGTCAAAAATTGTTATTTTGTGAGGGAGTGATTCCTCATTGATAATATTTGGGATTGTCAAACACCATTTCTAAGTTAGGAAACACGGCATAAGCATGTGGGTTTGCTAATTTTATGACGAATGGATGACCAGGGAAGAGAAAGCATCAGAGGTCATGACATTGTCTGCTGGATGTTCCTGGAACCAATTTCAGACAGCAGGAGATGATACTGCCTCCAAAGGGTCTTGTTTCCTGGACTCATAAATCTTCCACTCATTTATTTTTTATAATTATTAATAAATTAACTACACTGCTGAAAGCACCATGAAGCAAAGCACATAATGTGAAAAATGCATTGCTAAATCTTGACTTTTGGGATTCAAGAGGATACTTTAGTTATGATGTCATTTCCAGACTATCCTCTTCTGAAATCAAATTATCAAGATTATTTAGAGATACCTACTCATGTCAAATAAGGTATATGTGTTTTCACACTTTATAATGCTGACACTTACACATTGAAGACATTAAACTTTTGGATTTGTTTTGAGGTTTCATTACCTGGTGTCACAACGGTTAAAACTTCTACATGTGTTATAAAGAATCCAAAATATTTTTGCTTATTTAATATTTTTCTAGTATAACTCTCTTATGTTGGCTCTGAATGACAAAATACGTTGCTTATGGTAGATTCATCTTCATAGCTGCATTATTTGACTTGAACTCGATGATAACCAGTTTTATTTACAGGAAAACATTAATCTCAGCAGAAGTATTCTGAACATGTGTGTAGAATCATTCCTCCTAGTACACATCTATTTCATTAATTTCACTTCTCAACATCTCACCAAGCTTCCTCTAGTACAATTTTCTTATTAAACGAAGTAGAAGAGTCTTCTTCAGTCTTGTAAGACTCTTTACATAGGCTGTGGATCAATTTTGTTTGGATTTAAAAAAGCTGTCATGATGATTAAAGTAAAAGGCAGAACTTAAATCCGTCCCGTTAGACAGATTTTTTCCCCCAGTATTATTCCTAACTTAAAAATTAGGAAATGAAGAACTGATTCCTTAGTAGTTTTTGGCTTAAAAACGTACAGTATTTTTTTTTTTTAACACAATGCTTAGTGTGGCTTTGGCCGGCATTCATGCCTTGCATGTCATTTGTGAATGTTTTCAAATAAAAAATGTGCAGAGTTGCATTTATATTTTTGGCCTCATAGACAACACAAAAGCTGTTTCCATGCTTATTCTACGCTGGTTCTGTAGAGATGTAATGCTACTTAAATTTTAAACAAGTCAAGAGTCTTAAACAGTGCTGTGTTATGTTATCACATCTGGTCATTCTTTGCATTAAAAGGATTAGTCTCAGTGTTTTGCAATGTTTTCTACATGGACATCCAAAAAGTCAATAGCAGAGCAAGACCCTAACAAGTCACTAGAGGGAAGAGATATAACACTGAAATACACTTTAATCTCTAAAATTGTTTCCTAAAGTTTGGGTTCATGAATTCCTCTAAGAATCTAATGAAAGGTTTAGACCCCTCTCCACAGAAATATTTGGGGGGAAAAATTGAATATTCAGCAAGGCTCTTCACGTCTTGGTCTCATAGATTACAGGTTAGAAACCCCTGTGACAAATGGATATATTTTATATATGATATAGAATCTGTATGTATGCACATGTATGCTATAGAATATACATACATTTAGTTTTGAAAAAGTTTCCTTTAAAATCTCTCCAAGTAGTTAAGAGCATGAAAATCTTGGTTGTTTCTAAGGGGATGTTTGATCTTATAGGATGCAGGTAGATGTGTTAAATTTTAGGATTCAATATTTTAATAAAATAAAATCATATGTTAAAACAAACAGTTGACAGCTAGTTTATATAACTGCAGCTGGTAAGAGAGAATGTTTTACTTTCATCTTCTCAACAGTGCTCATCCCTAGTCTTTTATTTCAAATGTTTATAAGATGCCAATTTTCTAGATAAGTTTGTAAAAAAAAAATGAATGTTAAATTCTTGATTTCTTCAGTAACATTCAGTTTAAGATGTTTCTAATTTTCCTTATAACTCCTTCTTTGGCAAGAAGAAATTTAGAAGCCCGTTATATAATTTCAAAATTACTTAGAAACGTGTTATTTGGTGTGTTCATAATTTTTAGATTTTTTTTGGGTGGTTATATATCTTTTGTTATAGATTTTTATTTTAAATCCATTTTTCACTAGAAAACATACTGTGTATAATTTAAGTCCTTTGGAATTGATTGGCACTTGGTTTTTACGTGGCCCATTTTAGTGAGTGTTTTAGGTGCACATGAAAAGAGTGTGCTTTCTGCCATTGTTGGTTATAGTATACTATATATGTCACTTAGGTCAAATTGATTAATACCTTCTTACCAATTTCTGTCTACTCATTCTGTCATTTACTAAAACTGGAGTGTTAAAAATCCCCAAATATAATTGTTGTACTGGGATAAATTTTTTTTCCCCCAAATTCATGTCTATCCAGAATCTGTGAATATGACCTTATTTAAAAATAGGTTCTTTGCAGATATAATTAAGTTAAGATATGGCCATTCTGGATAAGGGTGGGCCCTAATCCAATGACATATATCCTTATAAGACTAAAGATAATCGAACACAGAAACAGAGGATAGATGGTCATACAATGATGGAGGCAGAGCTGTGAGTTATGAAGCCACAAGACAAGGAATGGCAAGGATTGCTGAAAATTACCAGAAGCCTAAAGTAGCAAAGAAGAATCCTCCCCTGGGCTTTCTGACCTTCATTGCAACCTAGGCCTTGCCAACACCTTCATTTCAAACTTCTAGCCTTCAAAACTGTAAGACAATAAACTTCCACTGTATTAAGCCCCCACTCCCCCACCCCCAAATATGTTAGTATGCTATAATTATTTTGACAGATTTCTCTGGAAAGTTTTAAAGTTTTTGAAAAGCAAAATACTTTCCCATGTTGTTGATAACAAATCAAGAAATAGATGCTTTAGCAAGTACAATATTACTAATATTTGTATGTATGTTTGTATGGGAATATGATATAAAAATTTTCAACAAGATAGTAAATATTTGCTGCATTTTCAATTATAGGGTCAAATTCAAACAAAAGTAAAAACACAAAAATGATAACTCTCACCCAGATCTTGACTTAGATCATTATTTATCAATCATAGAATGACTCTGTGCCAAGTTCTGGGCTGTATGTTGTAGCTTTTGAGGATTCAACGATAGAATAGAAGCAGCCCTGTTTTCAAGGTGCTCCCAGCTTAGTGCAGAAGAAAGACCTATAAGCAGTGACATCACAATATAGATGATCAGTGTTCTGTTCATACAAACAGGTGTGATGTTTTGTAAATACTTCTCAATTAATGTTTCCTTATTGGCTAGCCAATTTTTTTTCCCTTGCTCTTTAATGGATCCAAGAAAGAGGCTGATGGAAGTTAGTTGGAAGTGGGGTAATATCAGATTTCGGAAAGAAGGTGAAAAATCTCCTTCCATCCTTGGAGGAAGGAAGGAGGACAAAGGGAGCAAGTGAACAGAACACCTGAGTACCAATCTTTCTCCTGGATGCAAATTCTAGTTCAGGGTTCTCTTAGACTTTTAGTGAGAGAGCTGATAATAGGAGAGCAGTGGCGGCTGCAGCACAAGAAGAGGTGCTGTCGTGGAGCCCTGGGGGACCTCAGGGAGTGCAGAGGTGGTGAGTCCCCACCGAGCCCTGACTTGACAGAGAGGATGAGTCAGTGGTACCTGGGCTTACAAGGGGCTGGAGAGAGCACAAAGGTGCCTGTCACAGATGCAGGATAGCTCCTTCCCTATCAAAGCTAAGCCCCTAACCTCCAAACTCCTAACCCAGGAGCTCATGGTATTTATGCAAAAGAAACTACTTAAATTAGAAGGCAAGTAGCTCTTAAAGTTAAAGCCCCTACCTTAATTCCCCTCCCTATACCTCACTCACAGGATGTGAGTGTACTAGGAAAAATGGAGCTAACTGGTCCTTACACGAGACCTAAAGAGGCCACATTTTCTTCTCAAGTTTTATCAGATCAGCTGGGAGGAGAGACAACTGAGGCACTTATCTTACATGTTTTCTTTTTCCCACTTATGTCTGCAAGCAAGGTCAAGTCTCTACATAAACAAAATGAAATATATCTAGGAGTAAAATTCCTCTGAAATTCAGCTTTCTAACTGTGCCCTTCCTGAGGTTGTATTAAAAAAAAAAAAAAGCTCACATGAAATTTCTTGATGATTTGCATATTATTCTACATGCATCTCTGTCTCATTAAGGTCTAAATGTCACTTCTCTCTGTCTTTACCTCATTCGATGATTTGATGATTCCCATTAACATAAAGCAGAGGGGTATAATCGATTTTTAGTGCAACTGATCACTACTAGAGGAGAAGTCAGCATGGAAAAAGTCTAGAGTACCAGCTTTGGTTAGCCGGAATTAGGGCTGGATTCCTCCAGAGATATAGACATATTTCTAAGTAGGGTACCAAAATTAGTAGGCTAGAATGAAAGAAAATAAATAATAGAAGATCAGAAGTCTAATAAGAAGCTGTTTTAATTGAACCATGTTGCAACTATTGTATTGCTTGAAAGATAAAACTATATTTAGAGTTTAACCTTATTTTCATTTTAAACTATATATTTTTGGTGCTTATTTCATTTAAAAACATTACCTTACCTGTGCCATAGCATATTTAAAAAAAAAAAGTAACAATAAGACAAAGCTAATTTCCCACCTGATTTTAAGAGGACATCCTTGGTTTTTTGTTAGGTAAAATGAGGATAAAAACGTGAAATTTTGTCTGTCTTTTGAGAAAGTGCTGTGTGAAATGCAGGAAAGAATCAGGACTCACTTTACTGCAGGCTTCTACATTAACATGTTTTTTTTTTTTTTTTTCTTGTGAGGAGCTATTAAAACCACATTAAGAGATGTGTTATTTGGAGCTTTCAAAGAGACTTTTGCTTTAGGGATTCGAGTTTGTTTTGGGAGTGTGTGTGCGTGTGTGTGTGTGTGTGTGTGTGTGTGTGTGTGTGTGTGTGTGTGGTGGGCAAGGGAGAGCAAGATCTACCCCCTCAGAATGTGGTGTTGTAGGTCCTAGGAAAGAAATGAGGTAGGAGCCACATAACTTTTGGATAATGGAGCAGGGCTGCGAAGAACCATTAAGCCTCTAAAATCCCAGCTGCAGCCAAAGGTGTGGAACCACTGCAATGGACAAGAGTAGAGTCCAGATGTGGGATGTGACCAGAGAATTGATAATTCACATTTTTTTTTCTCTTTCAGGATACCAGTATACAACAGGGGTCAGCAGACACAGAAACTTGTCTCAACTAACTCTTTCTTCTCCTTTAAAAAATTATGTATATTTAAAAATATATATGCAAGATAAGACAAGAGTGTCTATCTATCTATTATCTATCTATCTATCTATCTATCTATCTATCATCATCATCATCATCATCATCATCATCATCATCATCATCTATCATCTAACTATATCTATATGTATTTCTTTTTCATATGGCTTTCCAGTGCCTAATAGAGTGCTTTTCACAGAGTAGCACTCAATTCTATATCAATCCTTTGAGATGTCTGAAAATTATCTATGAATTTTGCTATTCTGCTTTTTAAGGTGATATTATACAACTTTAGAATGTATGGTTATTTCAAAACAGCCAATGAATTAGTAGTTGATAATGCTGGATGACCTGTAACTGCTCGCTGTACTGAACAACATACCAAGTACTCCACATATATCATGTCACCTAATTTCTCACCAGCCTGAGAATATTATCAAGTATTGGAGCTTTCCATGAGCTAGGCTCTGTGGTAAGCACCTTGATGATATGTACTATGTAATTTAGTTTTCATAACAACCTTACCAGATAGGAATTACTATTAATTCTACCTTAACCTGAGAAAAATGAGGCTTAGAAAGGTCAAGTAATTAGCTTAAAGTCACACTGCTAGTAAGTGGCGGCACTGGGATCTGAACAGGCAGTATGACCTTAACCGCTCTAATTATTTTTCCCATTTTACAGAGAGATTAATTGAGGTTTTTAGTTTTCAATTACAGTTGACATAGAATATTATATTAGTTTCAGGTATACAAAATTGTGATTAGATATTTATGTAACTTACAAAATTATCACCCGTATAACTGGTGCCCATCTGATACTATACATAACAGTTGAGGTTTTTAAGAGCTAAGTTAAATCATGTAATTCTTCCAATCAATACCCTCTAATGACTTCCCTTTCAATCAAAGAAAAATCAGAAGTCCCTATCATCACATACAAGACCCTCCATGATCTAGTTCCTTGTTACTCTGACATCACTTCCTACCACTTGCCAGCTCTCCATGAGCTATAGCTGTCTCTCTGTTGGTCCTTCAACACTCCAGGCAATGCCCTCCTGTCTCAAGGCATTTGCACTTGTTATTTTCTCTGCTGGGAATACTTTTTTCCCCCACATATCCACATGGTTCACTCTCTCACCTTCTTAGGTATAGTCAAACATTACATCGGGTGATTCTAAATATCTCATTTCAAGTAGTCACCTTTCTTCTTCCAATTTCAGTACTTCCTATCCTTTATATTTTTCTTGGATATCTATGCATATTTTTTAACTTATCTATTTGTTAATGGTTATCTTCCCTGCCTAAAACATAAGCTTCACCAAAGTCAGGTATTTTTATTTTTATTATTTTTAATTGCAGCACTAGCATTTACAATAGAGCCTAGCACAGTAATGTGTAGTCAATAAGTATTAGAATGAATGACAAGAGCTAAGAAACTCATCCAAGGTCACACATTTAGTGAGCCTTTATTACAAATCCAATTTTGAGTTTATCTACATATCAAATGCATAAAGTATCTTTCTGGACTCTTCTTCTAAGTCCCTTGGTCTTTAATTATAATAGGTCGGGGGAACGTGAATAAACAAACCAAACAGGAAAAAGGCAGCATTTGTTACTGTCTCTTAAAGTGGGATACTTTAAAGTGAGATCAAATCAGAGGCCAGGTCAGGGAAAGGGGACACTGGTCTTTAACAGAAAGGGAGTTGACAAGTGATGAAGTAAGGAATGTGCTGATGTTTCTGGGCTGCATGAAGGGGCAAAGTGTGGGAAGGTCCTGGATTGAGTTGGTGTTGGGTTAATTAATTAGGGTGGGATGCCTGCACATTAAGGGGAGGAAGGAACCAGAGGGATTGATTTGGAGTAAACTGGAGTCTCAAGTAGCAGTTACAAAGGATTCTGGAGGCACAGGAAGGATGGGAGAAGTGCTGGGCATAGCTCAAATTGGCGAGTGGCCAAAAAAACATGTCAGATATTAGTGAAAACAGGCCACAGCTGCTGCTTTTTACAAGCTACATGTCAGGCTGTTCCTTAACCATGCTCCCCCTCCATCCCACCCCATCTTGTGTCCTGTAGCAGTCATTTTCTTCCTAAGACAACCAGTCATAACTCAGTTCTCACTTGAGGGTAGAAGAGAAGGCAAGGGATGCTCAGAAAAAGGGATCTCAGAATTAATGAAAACTCAATTTCTCCTAAAACTGAAAATGTGAATTTTAGTGTATTGAAGGCTTATCTCTTTCATTCCTAGAATAGTTAAAAACAATTGTGATTTAATATCTAAACTTGTAATTCCTAAGACTTCTGGAATATTTATAAGTATTTTTTACTCTCTCTTCAAAATGTATTTCTCTACTTTGTATATTTTTCCATCTTAGAAAAAAGATTCTAGATAGTTTTGAGTAAAGCATATATATATATATATATATATATATATATATATATATATATATATATCTACACACACACACACACACACACATACACACACACACATACACTGGACAGTTTAAAGATGAAAAGAACAAGAACATTTAAAGGTTATACATATTGTTACTGAATAATAAAATTTGGCTGAACTGCTTGGTAGCTTCACTACCACCCCTGCCCTGCCCCCTTCCTCAGTATAAAATTTAGATAGCGATCAAGTGCAAGGCTCTGGAACCATATGGGCTGGGTTTGATTCCAGGCTCTGCCTCTTCCTAGCTATGTAATCATGCCCAAATTATTTACCCTTTATATTTCTTAATTTTTCTCATCTGTAAAGTGAGGCTAAAAATAATTCTTTACTAAAAAGTTTTTAATAATGTTCAATTGAGTAAATATATTTAATAAAACAGTATTAGATGTTAAATATCACTTATTTATAGACACTATAAATACTTAAATGATGTTTATGGTTTCTTAATTATGTATAAATAAGTATAGCATTTAGAAAAGAACCTGTAAAGAATTTCTTAAATACTTTTTATCATGTTGAGGCAATAAAAATTTGTTAAAATTCTAGTTCTCACCAGTCGATATTTCTTGTTCTTGAAATATGCAAATGGATATGGCTTATGGGAAACTTTTCTATTTAGGGAAATAAAAGTCAAGGTAAATAAGAGCAGTTTAACATTCAATAAGTGAATTCTATTACTTTTTCCTATTATCAGCTTTTCTTTGTGATGCTGCTCAGATGCTGAGTGCAGTTGTTTCTTTGACTAGCACTCATTTGCATTCTGAGATGATGGAAGGCATAAGGAACACCACTCCAAAGAACCGCACACTGTTTAGGATGGGGGAGCTGATGGTTTGTCAAGCACACCTGCTAAAATGCGAATTTGACTCTAAATCACTTTCTTTCTCAAATTTCTTCTAACATGAATTGATCCCTGGCTTCTGAGGGTGTCATAAAACATGGATAAATGTTGTGAAAAGTGTTAAAGACAAACTAAATCCTACATAAGTTTTCAATGAGTAAATTTACCTCAAACTGCTTATTTTGAGTATTTTGTTTTTCAGTTATTCTGTGGTCGCTTTAGTTAAATTAAAAAAATTATTGAGCACTAATCCGATGCTGGACACTGTTCCAGGGGTTGGATACAGAAGTTGAATGAGAGAAGTCTTGGCCTCCATAGGAAGCATTGTGTAAGAGGAGAGATGCAAATTATTTTCATTTAATCATAAAGCGTGTGGGAATACTATTATATCAATGCCAATATATTACTGGGGGATGCTAAAAAGAGAAGGATTGCTTAGCCTGGAGGTATGAGGTGTGGATGGCCTGGAAGGATGCAGAGATAACAAAATCTCAACTCAAAGGGCAGCAAATAGTCTGTTGAAGAAAGAATATAGGTTGCCAGGATGTGTGGCTGGAAAAGGAATAAAGCCTTAAGCAAGGCAAATGAAAATGATAACGGAGAGGAGAGGGTTTATTTGACATTTTGGAGACATGATGTACAAGACAATGACTAATGACTATATAGATTTAGAGGGCTAGGAATTAGAGATGACGTGGTTTAGGCTTGTGTAATTAACTGAGATAGGAAACAAAGCATAAGATTGTTTTCATTTTGTTTTGTTTGGCATAAATGTATGTGTTGATAATTCAGACTGAGATATTTCGAGTTTGACTATTTTGTTACTGTGCTATTAAAACTTAAAACTACTTTGGCACTACTACCTCTGGCGTTAAGCTAGTTGCAGCATCCTCTTAACTTCAGTTTGCACTGTGCCAGGCATTCTCATGGTTTCTCTGTCTCGTTGTTCCTTCTGCCACAGAATGTCTTCAGAGCTCTTGTTCTTGAACTCTGGTAACAATAGAATTAACTAGTACTAGACCAAATTAAATGAAAACAGCTTTTTCTATTATTCGAATAGGACACACATCTAGAAGATGTAATCTGCTTCCCTGGTACAGTATTCTAGGTGACTGTTTTGTGACTTGCAAACTTCCAGATCCCTAACTAACTAGGCACAAAAATTAGCAAAGAAAAGTAAACCATTCATTTCAGCACACCAGAAAACTTCTCTCAAGTCACAGATACATTCCTATTCTTGAGAATTATATACAAGTCAATAAAGATTAACTAAACAGTTGGAAATACAACTAAATGAAAGCTGAGAGTTTAAAAATCACTCAAGAATATGAACACTGTGAGAAGTTTGGCAAGAAGCTCTGTACGTTGCTTTTTGCTCTATTTCTTAAAACAGTTTCTTTAAAGATCAGCTTTGGCAGACGAACGAACATCTATTAATGGCTATTTGAAAACTTGGGCTGTGTTCACAGTTTGTTTCTTAAACTCAAAGCCTCGATTTATATTACTGATGGATGAGTTATCGGTTTTTTTTGGTGAAAAATCACTTTTTAAATGAAATATCAAGTGTAAACATGTAAAAGTGATATATATGAACAAAAACATATTGCAAGAGTTTTTGAAACAAATGAAGGCACATCTTTTTTTGCTTGCCAATTTATATTTAGATATCAGAGTATTTTGAAGTACATATAATTGTGACTAGTGCATACTTTTAGAAAATAGTTATCCAATTTGTAGACCCAAGAGATCAATGAATTTTTAAAAATTCCACTAACTTCTTTCTTTTAGTCATGTTGTAATTTCTTTGTACATTTTTTTTTTCAGGATGGGGATAGGAAATGAAACTCAAATCAATCAATTTTATTCCTTGAGTGCAGCTTTACTACTAAGATAAATGAGATTTAGAAGATTTAAATTACCCCACAGACAGATAAAGTTTCTAATAATATGTGCATTTATATTTATTTATGTGCCTGTTCCCCTAATTACTATGTATAATTGAAAAATGGGTTTAAATTATAGGAACCATACATATTTCAATACTAGAGTGTCTTTATTGGAAAGAAAGAAATATAGAATATAATGATTTGATACTGCAACTTTTTATAAGTAGTTTAAAGTCTTTATAATCAAATGTTTAAAACTATCTATAAAAACTCTCAGTTTTTGGTTTCTAAAAGAAGTAAGCCCGCATTTCTGGTTGTTCTGTTTATTTAGGAAGAGTTTTTCTCTGGCATAATGTTCTCTAATAGTTCTTTTGTTTAAACATTAAATCTGGGAATTAAACAATTTCCAGAAAAAGAAAAAATTTTAAAAAAATTATAAAAGGCTTTTTTATTTTTTAAAAAGTTTTAATTCTTGAGGAGCTCATTTAAAAGTAGATTTAAAAAGGATTTCAAACTTGACTAATGTTCTTTTGTGTGAGTTCCTATTAGTTTTTAATAATTTTACTTTCAATTATTTAAGATTTAAACCATATTAGCACAGATCATCATAATAATAAATTGTCATTTAATATTGGATAAAAAACTGTCATGTTATTTTTAATTGATTATTTCAGTTTTATTTTTTTCCTCAGTTGATGTTACTATGCAGAACAAAGTCTAAATAAGTTGTAGACAAATGGAATTTTTCCTCAAAGCTTTCCATAGTGTGTCATTTATTAATTTATTCATTAAATAAATGTTTATTAAGTATCAGCTGATCCAGACCTTGTTCTATATGTTATTGTCCTACAATAATGAACAAAATAGACAAAATAGAAAAAAATCCAAAAATCCAAGGAGTATATATTCTAGTGGAGTGAGCTAATAAAAAAATACATCAGAAAATTACATAGATATAAGTGTTATGGACACAATAAAGCAAGCAAAAAGAGAATAGGTGTCATGGTGAGGAGCTGAAAGAGATTGACCAGATAAAAATTTACTAAGAAAGTGATATTTGAGTAAACTTGACGATGAGGGAGTGAGCCATGTGGACATCTGAGAAAAGAGGAAACTATGAGAAAAAAGGTCCTGAGGCTGGAATGCACTTGGTAAATTTGAAAAGGGCCAGAAGTTTGTGTGGCTGGAAGAGGGAGTTAGGCGATGGATGAGAGGATAAAGTTAGATTTTACAAAGCTGTTCAAAAGACATTACCTTTTCTTCTGAGAGATGGAGTTTGAGTAGATGAATTTGAGAATCTGACGTATTTAAAATGATCACTTTGGATACTACATGAAGAATAGATTAGGAGGGCAAGAATAGAAGTATTGAGACCAGTAAAGAACCTCTAGATGGTAGTTGGGGGCAGGGTGTTCACACTAAGTGGTTTATTGATTCATTGATAGATTGGATTCGAGAAAAGAAAAGAGAGGCCAAGAATTTTAGCTTGAGTAATTGGAAGACTGGGGTGGTAGATTGTTTTACTATTTATCAAATATTTCAGTTTCCTTCAATGTAGAGTCCCTTCCTGTGATAGAATAATACACCTCTGTTCTCCTGGAAATGGGAGGCAATGTGACTTTCTTGACCAATAATACATAGGCAGAAGCTTTCAGAGCCAGCATCTGGTTTGCCATGTCATTCCCACCCCCCCCGCCGCCCCCCGCATTCTGCCACAAAATCAGCAGTGTTCCAGCTAAGGGCTGCTTTATACTTTTGGTTCCTGGAGCAAAGTTAAGGTGGGTTATATCTACAGGAGACACACAGAGGATATGTAACAGGAAATGAACCTTTGTTCTTGAAAACTGGTAAAAATTCAGGTTGTTTATTACTGCAGAATAAGTCAGTTTAATCTGACTAATAGAAATGTAGTTGGCATTAACTAAGATGGAGATGTCTGCTAGAAGCACAGGGTTGGGGTATGTGTGGGGCAACCATGAGTTCAGTTTTGGTTTTTGAGCTTTGCGGTTCCTATTAGACATCCAAATGGAGCTGTCAAGTAGCTTGTTGGATATAAGCGGGTGTAGTTCAAGGAAGAGGTATAAGGACATGTGTTTGGTAGTCATTAGCCTGAGACCAAACACAATTACCAAGGTTAGGAGTGGATAGATACAAAATCCAGGAACTGAGCTCTGGACTACTGCAACATCTAATAAATAAAAGCAGGCATTAAGAAAAGAGGAAGATGAGGGGTGTGGTATTCTGGGAGCGTAGTGAACAAAGTATTTTAAGGATGATTATCTGTATCCTGTGGTGCTGGTAAGTCAAGTGGAGTCAGGACTGAGAATTGACCTTGGGATGTAGCAATGTGGAGATCATTGATGACCTTGACAGGAGCAGCTTAGTTGAAGTGGTCTGGAGAAAATCTTGAATCCCTTGAATGAGACGGGTTCAAGGAAGAATGGTAGAAGAGTGAGACAACAGGTGTAGATAACTTTCAAAGAGCTTTTGTATAATGGAGAACAGACATGATAACTGAAATGGAACTTCTGATTGTTTCTTATTTTTCTCATTAAAATTGGAAGCAAGGGCATCATGGGGAATAAAGATGGGTAAATAGCTGTTGATAATTTGACATAATTGTGTGTGTTCCTCTGTTCATGTTCAGCTGGATGTGGGTTAGATAATGGAGTGTTGGAAAGATGCATTTAACCACAGTTGGAATTGTTTTAGCAAATCCAACAAAGCAAAGAAGGATAAAAGTTTTAAGACTACTATATTTAGGGATGTAATTGCCATGCCTACCCATTGAATTTTAGTTGAGTTAGAAAGGAAGTGAGGACTGAGAGACAGTGAAAAAATAATACTGTGAATGGATTGTTGAATTTGGGGTACTAGAAGGAATAAACCACAAAAATAGAAGCTATTGATTGGAAAATCAGCTGCTTAAAATTTAGCTTATAGAAAGGCTGCAATAATTAGTATAGGCAAGATCTAGGGTGTATTTGTGGGAGTGAGAAACTGAGTAGAATGTAGGACAAAATCTTAGAATTTTTTTGACTCTGAAATTGCTCTAGTTAATCCAAATTTTTTCTAACATTTCCTCTCACTTAAACTTCTCAATTGAACTCACTTGCACTTCTTGCGAATTTAATTATTATAGATTTCAAGTTATAAAAACAAATTTCACAACTGAGTTAATTTAAAAATAGAAGCATAATGAAGAATCACTATGGCTTGCTTTAGATTTCTACTAAATAAAAATTTACAAAGGCAGATTGAATAGAAAGAGTTTGTTGGGTGTTACAATAGTTCCCACTTATCTGTGGGCCAATACACTCCAAGACCCTCAGTGGTTGCCTGAAACCATGAGTATTAGTACCAAACCCTACTATGTTTTTCCCTCCATACACACATACCTATAATAAAGTTTAATTTATAAATTAGGCACAGTAAGAGATTAACAACAATAACTCATAATAAAGTTAAACAATTATAACAATATACTGCAATAAAAGTTATGTGGACGTGGTCTCTCGCTTTCAACATCGTATTTTACTGCACTCACTCTTGTGAGGATGAAAGAGGATACAATGCCAAATGATGAGATGAAGTGAAGTACTCAGAATGGGAAGTAATTTCAAACTTATAAATTGTTTATTTCTTAAATTTTCTATTAAAGTTTTCAGACCACAGTTGATCACAGGTAACTGAAACTGTGGAACCGTGGAGAAGGAGGAACTACTCTATTTCAACAATTGAGATGGGTTCCTATCAAAGATGACCCAATTATTCATTAAACTCTCTCAATATATTAGAGAGCTAAAAATTGGTTTGAAGCATCAGGACAACAAGTAAATTTTGAATGTTTAGAAAAAGTTGGTAGCAATCGATGAACTTATTTAAAAAAATAATTGTAAACCATTTAATGTCACTTCTGAGATTAAAGATGGGCCTTATTCCTAGGTAGAAAATAAATATAGTTATTAATCTTAATCTTACTGACTTTTAAAAATATTTAATTCATATATATCTCATACAAACCAAAAATTTGGATTAGTTATTTTCCAAATTATTTCCAATTAATGCAAATCTGTATGTATTTATAATTTATTGTATTTATCATATAAATTTAATTTTATGCACTGATTTTGAAGTTTTTTAAGGTCTCTGTGGCAGAAATTGTTATCTCCTAACTGCCTTTCTCACCTTTTTTAATATAGACATCTGATTCTATCTAAGCATTTTGCAGCTTGAAGTAAAACTTTATTTTCTGGTTTGGTTGCAGCCAGGTGAGACTCTGTGACTAGGTTGAGGAATTTTAGATGGTTCTTCCTAGAAGTCTTTAAGGTGAATATACATACTCCTTTTTTCTCCCTCCTCCTGGCTTCTGGAACTCAAATGTTATGTCTAGCATTCTAACAGCCATTTTAGATGATGGAGTGATGGGCGTTAGTAGTGTCAGGATTGGCAAAGAAGAGCTGGAAGATGCCTGAGTTGCAGAAAAGTTCACGAAGCCACTGTCATCCCATCCAGGACTGCCTACTTTCAGTTTTTTTTTTTTTTGACAGAATAAAATCATGTCTGTGTAAATCTCTATTTTCCTCGTCTCCCTTAATTATAGCAAAATTTGATTTCTAACAGATAAAATAAGAACCATTCATTCGCATACCATCCACATGCCTTTTAAAGAAAATTTTCTCTTATTGCCTGTTCTGAAACCTCCTTGTTTCTCTATAACTTCTTAGAAAAAGAAAAAATTATGTTGTCCATTTTCCTTGATTTTATTGAGATTTAAATTACATAAAACATTGTATTATTTTAATGTATACAAGATAGTAATTTGACATATGTGTATATTATGAAATGATTTACCTCAATAAGATTAATTAACATTTATCACCACACATAGTTACATTTTTTTTCCTTGTGATGAGAACTTTTAAGATCTACTCTCTTAGCAAGTTTCATATATATATATTTATATATGTGTGTGTGTGTGTGTGTGTGTATTATATGTATACATATAATATAGTATTTTTAACTATAGTTGCCATGCTTTAAACCATGCTATTACACCCCTAGGATCGTTATCTTATAACCATATCTTTACCTTTTTACTATCTTCACCTGTCCCCTTCCCCTCCACTATCGCTGGCAACCACCAACCTATATTCTATTTCTATAAGTTCATTTAAAAAAAATTCCATATATGTGTCTTTGTCTGACTTATTTCCCTTAACATAATGCCTTTAAGATTCATCTATGTTGTCACAAATGGCAGGATTTTTTTTTTATGGCTGAATATATTCCATTGTATATATACGTGTGTGTGTGTCACATTTTCTTTATCCATTTATCCATTAATGGACATTTAAATTGTTTCTGTGTCTTGGTTATTTTAGGTAATGCTACAATGAACATGGGTGAGGATATCTCTTTGAGATAGTAATTTCATTTCCTTCATATTATATCCAGAAATGAAATTGCTGGATGATATAGTAATTTTATTTTTCATATTTTGAGGAACTCGATTTTTAATAGTGAATGTTTTCCCATACTGGCAGCACCAATTTACATTCCACGGGGCATTCTTTTTCACTTACAGGGTTTCTGGCCTTGGTCTACCTCATGAATGACAGTAGTTCAATCTTATGTGATTAAGTAACAGCTCAAACAGTAGTTCTAAATGAGAATGAGGGTGGGGGAGTTATAGAATTAGTTTGGGGAGGTTTTCCAAACCACACATTCCTAGCTCTATTTATCTCAGCAGAGATGTTGATATTCTCTGACCAACTCCCATTTGAGAATCACTTATCTATAGCACATCCGCAAGTTTTTATTTGCTTCCAATTGGCAAAATGTAAAGTGATACTTAAAAAACTAAGAATTTTGCTAAGTGAAAAACTATCTAGAGTGTTAGAATGTAGTAGAAAGGAAGCATTATGTTTTTCATATTGTGAAATTCACTTTGAGTTTTATAAACTTTTCACTTAAAAGTATTTTAAATCTTAGTTCAAAAAGCCCAGTCATGTATCCATAAGCAACTGTATTTTTTTCTCCACTCAGTTCTTTCTGGAATTACTTCTTCAGAAATATGGAGAGGGAGTGTGGGGGAAGATATTGTGCCATACATCTGTCAAACCACTATTTTTCTTTTTACTATCACGCTTTCAGGGCTGCTTATTAAATATTATGGCATATGTGTTGCTGTGCTAGGCATTACTTGCACTTGCCAATGGGAAAACTCAATTATCTGTTTCCATCGAGAGCTCTTCCAGTTCTCTGTGGGAGGAACCAATGTCTCCTTTTTCACTTTCTTTGTGGGTGGCCTGTTGATTCGTGCTGACACCACACAGTATATACTTTTCTGGTTAAGCTGTAATTAGATCGAGTGTGGCATTTTTTTGCTCATCTACAATAAGACTCGGTGATAGAGGAGACAAAGAATTGATCACATGTATCTGAAATATTGGATGCAGAAGTAGTATGCTTGGGACAGGGAAACTTTTTGAACAAAAACTATTTTACAGAGAACAACAAAGAGCAAAAAGAAAGAGATCATGATTATATATAATAAGGAAATGACCATCTCAGACATATAGCAGCAGTACTGCAGATTTTAAAATCGAGGAAGTTATATACTGCCTTGTATTTATTAGTTCTCCAAGTAGCAAAGAAACTTTTTGAGGTCAGGATGCAAACATACTTGTTTGACTTTTTCTCCTCATTACTTAAGACTTAAGCTTTCAGTAATAAATTTGATAATGTGGCAAAGATTGTCAGTTATCTCCTAATGTCCAGTCCCTACTCTGCTTTTGGAAATTCAGGCAAACACCCAGAATTCAATTCCCTTTCTCCCTTGGCTTTGAGTAGAAGTGACCTGTGTCAACATTTGGGCTGGGACTTTTAAGAAATATGCTTGTGGGGTCCTTCAGCTTCTGCTAACTTGGTACAGATGATGACTTAACCACAGAAGACAGAAGGACCACACAGTAGATTGAGGAGGGAGGCCCACTAGCATAGATACCAGCCCAGAATTGTTGCACGAGTGAGAAATAAATTTCTATTGCTTTTAATTCACTAAAATTTTCAGGCCTGTTTATTGCAACAGTTTAGCTAATCAATGCAGTCTTAGTTATATATTTAATGGTTAAAAATTAATGTTTCAACCAATAAAATACTAAGAAATCCTTAAAGTAGAAATGTGTGTGTGTGTGTGTGTGTGTGTGTGTGTGTGTGTGTGTGTATAACTGTATAAAATAAACAAATAGAAAATATTATGGTCACTTTAATAGAAGAAAAACATTATAGAAAAATGAGATTCGAAGGCCAAACATATAGAGACTGTATCTTAAACAAAGATCTGGATTTCTGGTGTTTAAAATGGCCTGAGTTCTAGTCCCAATTTTTCCACTCATGTAACTATGTGATCTCAGGAGCTTGTGCTTTGGTGTTCTCATCATTAGATGAAGGATGTTAGACTACCCCTACTTCTAAAGAAGATAGATTTAGGGAAGAAACCCTATTTTTGAAATAAGTTGCTTTAGTTTCTTGGCTAATTCGAGAATAAAATTGGTTTTTAATTAGTTTTGTCCTATCATAGCTTGTCCCCGTTATTATATACAATACTCATTCTTTGTGAATTGTAAGTAGAACTTTATTAGATTTCCTCAAAAAAAAAAATGACTTAGCTTTCTTTTAGTTTCTTGTTTTAGTATATTATTTTTCAATTTACGAAATTAGTAGTGCATGGAATACATGTATTTCTATATTTACTAGAATACTGAGTAAATATTTGTATTCAATAGTATATTGAATACATTTAATAATATTCAGTAACTCATTTAATAAATATATTCACTCCATGACTGGGTCAAGGTCTTAATATCTTACCTAAAAATAATGAGCTGGATTATTTGGTTTCTAAGTTTCCTTTCTAAAAACTGAGGTGTAGTTGTATAAGAAGAAGTTTGCTCAAGTACAGTGACAGGGGAAACTTTGTATAGAGATGAGATGGATGGTCTGGACTGCCACAGGCAAGAATCTTCATTTTCACAAGAGGATGCCTTTTCACCCAGTAGAAACACTTTTTGGTATTTGTCAGTTATTCTCTCTGCAACTGCCCCATTCCAGCTGCACCATGCTGGCACCATCTTTCTAGGAAATACCCTGACTCTAGTGCACAATTCTTGGCAAATCTTTACTTCTGCATGCAGGTAAACACTGACAAGGCCCAGTGGGCTGAGCATGCAGTGCCTTACTTCTCCAGTAGGGACTCAAGCCACAGTATATTTGGTTTAAACTGAAAAACCTTTGGGCCTAGGGTGCAGTTTGAAAGGTAAGTTATTTCTGCATGCCACCACTCCTTAAATACATTTCAATTTTATTTTAAATCCTGATTTTATTTATATGATACAATTATATTATGTTAAACACACTTATAATAGTTAGCAGTTTTCATATAAACAAAGTAGTACTTGGGGCTCTGAAGTTCTTAACATTTAATTCAAGATATAGGTCCTTCACAATAAGGTTCCTAATTCTTAAGAGCTGTAGTCATCTTTGCCTAAGAATTTGTTGTTGTCCTAATTGTTTGGCCAGCACCCATCTATCTTTTCCCATTTTTAAAAAAGGCATCATTTATACTTAATGTGTTATGAATGAAGCATTTTCCATTCTTCTTTAGCTTGTAGTCGAGAAGGAAGTTCTGACATTACGATGACATTACCCATTGTACATGCAGCATCTGGAGCCCTTTTCTTTCTCTCTCACTGCCAACTCACTTACTATGTATACAGTGGGATGCCCAGGTATCCAAGGCTCATTAAATACACAGTAAGAAGTTGCAAAGGAGAAAAAACAGGTTAAATATCTATGTGGGCTCCTCCCAGAGAAGCTAAAAGGCAAAAAGGTCAAAGTTACCCTGTGTGTGTTTAAAATTTTTTAAAATGAAAGAAGACACTGTTTTTATGTTCCGTGTATCCAAGTGTTAACAGGATGAGGAACACTTTTTGTTCACATTCTTCTGTAACCTTGAACTGAGAATGTTGAAGTTCTTGCCTTTCTTTTTCATTGCATCCCACAAAAAGGTTATTCCAAATTCACTTGGCAATATTCAGACAAGCTATTTCCTAATCCTCAAAATAGCTTTTGTTTTGAATGTTTCCCAAAAGCCTTAAAATATGTTCATGAACTGTATATATACTTCATTTGCTAAACTTTTGGATTGAAAATGCTTAAAGGAAAAATAAAACTTGAAGAACAAAGACTTTTAAATATTGTAAATCTAGATGAGCAGAAAAATACGTTAAAAGTTCATCTTCTCCCTAATAAATACAAAGTAGTATAAATTGTACTCAGAAGAGAATATCACAAGTACAAGGAAATTCAATATTTGTTGTTCTCTTTGTGATTCATTCTAATTTTCTGACTTTTAAACCATATAATATTTTTATTTAAAATATAATTACTCATTGAATAACAAACAAAAACCAGTATTATGAAGTGGTTCAAACTTGAAAACCCCTTTTCAACCATTCTGCAGGGTGTGGATTATTCTCCAAGGAAATATATTCTGTTTCCTGAAATGGCAAACTCATTAATTTCTTCATTCAACAAATACCTGTTTAGTGCCAATTGGTGTTGTGCTAGTATTGGTGATAAAATAGTGAGAAACTGACATTAATCCAATAATAACACACAATACTATATATAATTACAGATTGTGATATGTGTTATGTGGGAAAAACATAAGGAGTCTCGAGAGACCTAATTTGGGCCGAGCAATAGGGAAGAAACTTGTGAAGATCAAACCTAGACAGCATGCATGATGGTTCTGACGTGGGAGGCAGCACAACATGTGAGAGAATCTGAAAGAAGTATGTCCAGGGCACAGAAATTGAGGGAGGTAGTATCCCACAAGGTAGGCTGGGTCTGGATCTTGTAAGGTCTAAAAGCTTGCTAAGAATTTTGATCTTTATGCTAAGGCCAAAGTAAATTCTAAAGTATTTTAAGCAAAGAGGTAACTTTGCTTTAAAAGTCACTCTTGCTGTATTGTGGAGGATAAATTAGAGAGGGAGATAAGAGTAGATGAGAGAAGACCAGATAAGGGCATATTAAAATGGTTCAAGGGAGAACTGATGGCAGTAGTGGTAGGAAGAGAGGAAAGTAGAAATGTTCAAAGGCCTTCTAAAGATAAAATCAATAGGAAAGTTTCTAGAGTTATTGTCTAGTGGACCTTGAAGCGTGAGCAAGCGCCTAAGTTGATGAGGAGCCCCGCTTCCTCATTGTTGAGGAGCAGTGACATTTATATGACATCAGCAGAGGTGGCTGCTGATGAATGTAGACAAGAAATAGGCAGGCCATCATGTGGTAAAGTTTCAGTCAGAAACAGGAAAGCCAGAGTTTCTGCAAGATAGCGGCCAAGCAAAGGGAGGCAGTGACAGCTGGGAGTCCTCTTGGGAAGACTTGCTGAATGAAGCAGCAAAGCATGACATTCAATACTGGTTATATATGGAGTGGTTTATGATTTCCCAAGCAGCTCTGCTCACGCCCCAAAGTAACCCAAAAGAGCAAATTTACAGAGTCACCTGACTTACCTTTACAGCAGTCCCATGTGTTCTCAGAAACATCTCTCTCCTTCTAGGATGCAATACACTAGTTGAGTTCTCTCATCTTTCTCCCACTAAATAGAAAATGGTGTTCTAGAAAGATTTTGGAATGAGGAGTTGGGAGACCTGGAGATAAAGCCTGGCTCTGAACTTTTCTAGTGGTATACACTTTAGAGGCAGAGGTTTCCTCATATTTAAAATGTGGCTAATAAAACCTATAACCTTGCAGGGTTGTTGTGAAGGTTAAGTGCGTAAAAGGTACTTCACAAATGGTAGCAACAATGACAATAAAAATAACATTTTTATTGTGAAAAGATCCTTTTCTTCCATTTCTTCTTTTATAGTTTCTCTTTTAGAGATCATTTTTTTTTGTCAGCTATAGTTTCAGCTATACAATTAATTTACAAATGTACACCTGTTAGGTGTAAGACACCACAAAGGGTGATGGAAATGAGTGGAGAAAACCAACATTGTCTCTGTTCTCACAGACATACAAAAAGAGAGGAAGGCTGGATTACCATGTGGTAGAGACTGTTGCTGTTCACCAAAAACGTGAATCTTTTTTTCCTGAACCCATGGTAGATTACATCTCCCAGCATCTTTTGCAGTTAGATGCAGCTGTGTGACTCATTAACGGAATGTGAGCAGAAGTAGTATGTGTGTCACTTTTGGGTAAAGGTTTTTAAGAGGTGAGTGTGCTTCCTCTACTCTCTTTTTCTCTTTTTCTGGGTGAATGTAAATGATAATGAAGGAACCCAAGAGAAAGACAAAGCCACAGATGAAGGGTACATAGGTTCCTGATTTACCGTGTGGAAAACATCATTTTTCTGTCTAGGAAGATTAGTCTTGGACTGCTTTATAAACAACAATAACAAAAATAACTTCTAGTGTGTTTAAGTCACTAGAAAATTTTGTGCTTATTTGTTACAGCCATCAGCTGCTCTGCTTCATTCCTCTTCAGTCCCAACTATCTTGCTCATTTCCTTTTTGTTGTTCAGAAGTCATCTTAATCTAAAGATGTCTAAAACTGGTTTTATAATCTCACCTCCAAAGCTGCTTTTTATTTTCTCTTTCTAATAATGGCATTGTCATTATATGAGCTGTCTAGACTTCATACAAAGGAGTCACACAGAGAGTCTGATTCTTTTTCTTTTTCTCAGATGCAATTTGTTAGCCATTTCTGTACCACTTCTTTTGTCATACTTTTGACAATTGACCCTTCCTTTCTATCTCTTCTTATACTATCGACACCACTAAGAAGGTGTGTCTCTCAAAAGGAAAAGGGGCTAAAATTCAAGTTATACACCCTGACACAGGGTTATGTTCATATGGAGGAAAGAGAGCTTTTTTGTAATATGCATAAAGATGCCAAAAGAAGTGCTTTCTTTCTAATCTTCCACAAGTTTCTTGAGGGCTAATGAAGGCTCTGGGGTTGAGCATTTATCAAGCCTCTAGTGCTTCATGCTGAGGCAATCTGCTAATTTATCATATTCTCACCAGTCTCCCCCATTTCCAGTCTATCCTTCAGTCCTCTGCTATGTTAATCTTCCAAAAAATACTGATGTTATTTCCTGCATAAGTTCAGTGGCTCCTCCTTGTCTATCAGAGTAAACTCTGTAGCCTTGTATTCAAAGCTTACTGTGATCTAGAATCATCTCACTTCTTCAACTTTTTCCTCTACTATTGTTTTTCATATTTCTCAAAACAAACATTCACCTTTCGGGAAAGAACATTTCATGTTACACCATAATGCCCCAAGAATTATAGAAAATTTCACCACACTGAGCCCATTTACTAAGTACCAGGAGAATCCTCCAGGTATTGTGACAACAACTCACATGTCCATACATTTTGCAGATTGGGGCAGGACTGTCCCTGGTTGAGAACTTCTAAGTCTACACCATCAAAAAACTGTATGTATTTATTGAGTGTCTACACCACTCTCTTGTTCTCTTATTCAACCTGGATAATAGCTCTCTAAGGTAAGTATATTTTTCTGATACTATAAATGAGAAATCTTTGGCTCCAAGAAGTGAAAATATATAACGTACATCTTACTGTGACTCTGAAAAATTGTGATATTAATTGAACAAACCATCCATTCATCCATAGATCCACCTCTCCTTTTTTCCATTTATTCATCCATCCATCCATCCATCCATCCATCCATCCATCCATCTTCCACCTGACATTTTTAAGTGCCACCAGTGTATCTGTATTATGCTAAGAAATGGAGATATAATGAAGAAGATATAATTCCCCATCTCAAAAACATCACTGTCAAAGAAGCCAGAGAGAAATGTAACAAACAAAATGAACACAGTTATCAAGTCAACTAAAAAGGATGGATAAAATTGAAACTCCTCGTGGATCCTGATTTCTCTGATTAAGTACTATTTAAAGTTTTTAAAATAACTGATAGAAAAGAGCTTGCTTTCTCTAAATAAATGAATAAATAAATAAATAAAAGCAAAACAGGACCACATATTGTGAAAACCAAGCCAAGGTAAAATTAGAGGAAATAGTCCATACAAGGCCACCTTCATTTCTGATACCAATTACAATTTTAGGGGGTTCCTAAAGGTTGCCCTCAGGTTTGATAATTCACTAGGAGGGCTCCAAGAACTCACTAAAAGCTGGAAAAGATACAGATTAGAATCAGTCAAAAGAAGAAACACATAAGAAAAAATCCAAGCTTGTACCAAACATGGAATTTCCAGTTATCTTCTCTCAATGGAGTTAGGACAGAATTGCACCCTGGTATTGATATATGACAGTCAGCATTGAATATTGTTAACCAGTGAAGCTCCCCTGATGTTAGCATCCAGAGTTTTTATTGGGGATCATCAAGTAAGCATGATTGATTGCCCACATGGCTGACATCAGTTTCTAGCCTCTCCAAAGGGCAACTGATACCACATGACCTAAAGCCTCCACTCTAAATATATTCTTCCTGTTTGATGTGGCCAGCTCCCACATTGTTAGACTATTCAGTATGACTTAAGGCCCCCAAGCAAACAAATACACTCATATCATGCATGACATTCCATGGGCCTAGAGATTCCCTTCAAGTAGCCAAGGGGAAAAGCCAGACCTCTCTTTGAACAAGGTTAAATTCTTTACTATAAATCTGTTTGTAGTATTTTTAATGAAAAAAAATCTTACAATTTATAGTAACTTAGTTTTTATTGTCTACCACTAATCATCTATCTAAATGAGTTTTTGAAGTTTTGCTTAAAGGTTGGGAATGAAGTAATCAAGATAAATTTAGTGGATTATCAGATATATTATTTGGGATGTTAGTTGTAAATAATAAAAACCCATTGGCTCTGGCTTAAACAACAACAACAAAAAAGGACTTATTTTGAGGGTAAGGGGCAGTTCATGAAATTCAAGACCAAGAATTTATTCTTTCTCCTCTTCATGTATGTGCTTCTTTGTTCCTCAGGTCTGGAAGGAGGAAATTGGTCACTCAGTGGTTCAGGATGTATATGATTTAAGTAGAGTAATGCAGAAACTGATTACTTCTTTCTTGGTCCTGATTCCAAATTTTTGCCAGAACAAACTTGAGATGCTCAACTTGGAGGAACGATTTACCTTTGGCTAATTAGCTATAATAAGTGAAGGAGGGCACAAGGTGTAAACACGTGGCTAGGAGCCCAGAGAAATATGGCAAAGAAGACATTCAGGTAGCTGTTAACTATGGAGATCCATATCAATTGCAAAGGAAGTTTATTCAGTAAATGAAATGTAAAAAAGGGTTTATGTTAAGTTTAAAAGCAAGCTAGGTAGACTAATGAATAAATCCTGGGATTAAAAAAAAAGACTGCTTATGTTCTATTTTGTGACACATTTACAGTATTATGCTATGTCAGATTATGCATGAAAGTGAGAAAGACATGGCATTTGGACACAGAGGAACCATGTCTTAGTCTCTTACTGACGTTGAAATTAATTATCTTCTTGGAGACTTTGTTAACTTATTTATCAAATAGGGAAATTCCCCACTCATGAAGTTATAATAAAAAACAAATGAGATCATGCATCTTAAAACACTTCCTAAAATGTTGAGCACATATTAATTATTATCTTTTGGAAATAATCCAAAGATTTTCTAATTTTTACAATTGAGAAAACATATATATAATGAATCTATTGAGCATATTGGACTCAGAATTGTATACAGATCTAAATGTACACATTAATTTTAACACACATAAAAAAGTAACTTAGGAAAATAAAAGACTTATCCAATAATATCCTCATCAAACCAGATGACAATTTTTAATACTGAAGAAAGGATTAATTAGGAATAATGTAACATATTTCAACAATTTCTTTATATTCTCAGAATTTTAAAATTTAATTTAAAAAACGTTGAGTGGTCATCATGTTTAAAGAATTGTGTTTCCCCTTAAGAAGAAAGATGCAAATCTATTTAATGCCATGATCTTGGTGGTTGGGCTGCTTCTTTAATACTCTTTTCTGATGTATTACATAATTTAGGCAGAATTTATTTACCAAGCAGTTACTGATTACTATAATGAAGGAATTCATTTTCCTTGTGTTTCTAGGGTAACAAATATAACTGATATATCTTACCTCACCTTGGAGTATATAGCATTTGAATTGAATAACTGTGAGCATCAAGTTTACCCATAATAGAATGTCCTACTTTGTTCCAGGGTTCTTCTTCTAGTGATAACTCTGAGATCCATCCTGGGAGTTTTACACAGTTCAGTGAGATTGTGCTACTTACTGTTGTTCCAAAGAGAGAGCAGGAGACCTTAGGAGTCCTGTTTCTATGACTGCTACTGAAAGTCAGATGTTTTGGTCTTTCCAGTGATATCCTCATTGCTTACTGAAGAAAAATCCTTCAATGGTGATTAATCATCACTACCATGGCTAGCTCACTCATGGTTTCTCCAACTTTAAGGGAAATTCAGGATATCTGTCTCCTCTGTGCTACTCTTACCTGCTCTAACTTTACACTCACATGGTCATTGTCTCTTGGGCAGACCTAGGAGGCCAAGAATGCTGGGTCTGAAGGGCTTTCCAGCCTCAGTGACATGTTTTGTCATTCCTCTTTCAAACCTTCACATCTCAGCACCAGAATGTGTGACATTTACTGCAGAGGAAAAACCCGACCTTGTCACACAGAATAGAGAAGACACTTTATTTCTTAAAGACAGTTTGGAAGACATTTAATATAATGCAGTATATTTTAAAGCTAAAATAACTGCCCCATCTTGTTTACAATGAACAAAACTTGTGCTATAAAAACTATTATTTTTTATTGCTACTCATCTTTCCTTACTCTCTGCAACTGTGACCGTACAATACTTGGGACAGCTTGGTTACACAAAAATGATAACAGATTCAATGAAAAAACTCAGAAACGGAAAACTGACAAGTAGAATAAACAAGTTTATCATATTTCCAAAGGGAGAACACGAGGAATTTGCCAAAGGGACTGTAGTTTTACTAACTTCAGGCTATGTGAATGTGTAAAATAACTTTTAGGAATTTTGGTCATTTCCTCATATAACACTGCTAAGTTACAGAGGAATCAGACAAGTAAACAAAACATCTACTAATAACTCAGAACACATTTATGGGCATTTGGTTTTCTCCACCATCTTCATGATTGCCCCTCACCTCATTTTGTTTTTATTTCCTAATGAAAGTCTATTGTGTTTGTCTATTATTGAAATCAAGTAGATTTTCTCTAAAGACTATATTCTCATGTCTCTTCATTGATATATACTGGTTTATTTCAAAAACTGCCCAAACAAAGCATAAGTGAATGGATATAAAAGATATTAATCATATTATCTATATCTTAGACTCTCTTGCCTGAACCTCTGTGTAAAAACTTATTTGATTCTAACTAAATTTTGTGTAGTTACATTTGCATTACAACTCTTTGAGAGCCCCTCAAAGCTCACAAAACATAGTACTGAGGTTTAATCTGGAGTTCTTTAAATTGTTCTAAGGACATTTTTTAAACCATAATGTTGACAGCTGGAAATAAAATAATGCCTCATTAGTGCAACTTTCTTCATGATTGAGAAACTAAAATTATGAAAAATAAAAATTGAAGAAACTGGTGTTACTATCAAAGAAATTGTTTCATTTATCCATTTCATATCCTTAGTCAATTCTACACAGAAAGAGAAAAATATTTCTCCTAAAGATAATGTATTTGGTTTATCTTACCTCTGCTTTGAACATACAGAAAACAATTATACTCTGTCATTATTCATATTATGTCTACCTTTTCATAAGATAAAAAGAAATACATTTTCTATGTACATGATATAGATGAATGAATTGAGACCTATGGTTACACAAAGCACATCTCAGTTTTGAACAATAATTCAAAGATTTTCTTTAACAACCATGTTTTTTTTGGGGGTGGGGGAATGGACAGTCCGTATCCAGGATTGGCCATGAATGATAGAAGGAAGTAGGAAAAGTGATCTTAATGAAGACTTCTGCATTTCCCAGTGTGTTTGCTTTCCTCATCTTTGAGAAAGCAAATTTATATCATCTCTCCTGTCATTGAAATTTCAACTCCACCTTCCCATTCTGCACTATCAGCTGGTGACCTCACTTATTATTTCACTGAGTAAATAGAGGCATTCAGAAGAGAATGACTTCATCTTCCCATAACCAAATTGACCAACCTTTACATATGCTTGTACATCAACTTTGCTCTTGTTACAATGGCGAGCTTTGTGCCCCTATAAGGTCTCTTGTCCATTCCTTCTCCAGCAACTATCATCTCCTCTCTCCAGCACCATTATTTTATCTCTCCCAACTAGATTATACCCACAGACTTCAATGATTATAGCCTTCATCTTAAATAAGAACAAACCTTTCCTTGACTTCACATGAACTCTAGCTCAATTTTTTTTGTTCTTTTAAAAAAAAAATCTTTGGGATAATTTGTGCGTACTCAATATATTTTTGATATTTTGAGCCCACTTCAATAATATTTTCATGTCCACCATCCCACAGAAACTGCTCTTGTCAATGGAACCACTGGCTTTCAACTTGCCAAGCAAATGGTCAGTTCTCTGCACTGCTCCCTCTACCCTCCCTTGCTTGTGCTCTAAACAGCATTTGACACTGTTGATGGCTCTGTCCTAGGAACATTTGGTTTTTTCACACCTGAATATTTGCAACCTAACTGCTATTTTTTTGTCTACTAGCTTTTCTTCCCCAGCCTGACATCTACATGTTAGCCTGTCTTATGTTTCAAGACTGGGCCCTCTTTTTATTTCTATTGACACACTTTTCCTAGCTAATCTTATTTCGTATAATCATTTAAAACACCTTCAGTATGCTCAAGTTTATATTCTTCATACAACTTCTCTCCTGAGATTCTGATTCATATATGTAACTGGGTATTTTGTTTCCACTTGAATGTCTTAGAGGTGTCTCAAATGTAACATGTTCAAAATAGATTTTTTTCTATTCCCACATAAAGCAAATTTTATCCCAAGCTCCTCCAACTGAATAAGTGGTACTGTATGTTGCTCAGTTCCTCAAACTAGGAATCATAATAGATTATATATTCCCCCCACTCAACACCCAAATCATTAGCAAATGCTGCTGGGTCTGCTTTCCTAATACATCTTGAATTTGACCACTTTTCATAATTGTCACTGCTCCCACCCTTTCTGGAACAGCCGACTGTCATGCCATGTCTGGACTCCCATAATAGCTTTTTAACTGGGCTTCCTGCCTCCTCTGTGCTATCCCTATAAGTTAATTTCCCATTGGTTCCCATTTGGAATAAAATCTAATATTCTATATTATTTAGCCTTTGTAAAACTCTCTTACTACTTTTTTCCTGACTCCTTCCATTCTAGCCATGCTTGCCTTCTTGACATTATTCAAACAATCTGAGCCTTTACCCAGCTAATTCCTCAGTATGGAATGCTTTTCTCTCACTCTTCATATAATCCAGGTCACTGCTCAGATATCACCCCTTTAAGGAGAGCTTCTTTGACTGCATAATAAAAAATACCCACATTCTGTTGTTCTCTTTCCCCTTACTAGTTTTATATTCTTCACAACCCTTAGCACCATTTGACCTTATGTTATTTAATTTTAGTTGTTTATTTCTTGTCTCTTGTAATAAAATGTTCATTCATTGTTATGCTTCAGTAGTGTCTCCTTTTTAAAACATTCTTTATTTTGGCAACTGGGACACCACTCTCTTGGTATTTCTTACATCTTCCTCAACTTGATTTCAGACCTCCTATTGAATAACTTCAACAGGATGGCACTGGGCCAGGGAATAGGAAGATGCTAGGCTGAAAGGACTGGGAGAATATTTAGGCAGCTCAGGGGAAGTCTGAGGAGATATCAGAAAAACTCAAGTTATGGACAGCTAGTCTGGAGCCAACCTTAGATAAGGGTTGCTGTTGAGAGTTCTTTTAGGAGAAACAACAAAACTGGATGTTCAGTGCTGACTTTAAAATGCAGTAGCTCGGGCTTTCCCAACTGTGCTCCAGAACAATCTTTTTTGATCTTAAAAGCAACTTGCTGTAGTGGTAGATGAGGTTCTCAGATGAAGCCCAGCACTTTTATTTACCTATCTCTTCTACCACTTTCTCCCATTCTGTTGTCTGTCTTTTTATTTTATAAGGTTTAATCTTAGTAAATAGTGGCAGTAATGCATCATAAGGTAGAAGAAATGTGATGGGCTCTTAGTGCAAAAATCCAAGAATAAAATAGGGAGCAAAAATAGACTTTCTTGGAGCTCACAGAGTAATGGCAGACTGAATTAAATTCTATATGTACACACACACACACACACACACACACACACACAATCATAAACTGAGATAAGAATTATAAAAATAAAAGATGACTATACAAAGAAATCATCCAATAGCCTTAAAGGTCAGGCGTAGTTTCTCTAAAGCTCATACTGGGAGAGTAAGAATTAAAAAGCAATTTAGCAATTTGGATTATATTGCTCTTCATTTATAAGTTAGTACTTTTCTCTGTACAGAACTGAAAGTCAGGGTGTTTCCCCTTCAAATTATTTCTTACTATTTACCAATAGAGTTGGCGAATGTGGGTCCATGGTCAAGTCTGACAAAGCAGCAGAAGGGCTTGGAGGAGAAGAGTCTATTGTTTGTAGGTTATCAAATGGATAAAAATAGTTAAGAAGGTAAGTCTAGGTTTCCATGGAGACAAAATAACCCTATTGAAAGTTATATATTGTGCATTACCAGCTGAGGCCAGTCATTTCCCCAGATGGCCCACGATAGGAGTTTTAAATACACAATACCTTCCTGGTGCCATGGTAAATATCACTAATTATTAGTATTCTCATTTCCTGCAGAACCATCTTGGTTCAGAATCCTCAACAATTTCTCCTAGGCATCTTTCTCCAATGGGCTGCAGTTGACATGAGAGACAAATTTTACTTACTAAAATGAGTATATGTAATTTATTATATTATAATATATAATATACATATATTATTTATTGATAAATTTAGTTTCTGGGTGCATTACATTCTGGTGAAGTTATGTTGTCACAATGACTAGATCCTGAGAATCAGTGATAAAAAAAGTGCTTGTGACCTCTTAGGGTGGTAACTTTCAAGCTCCAAAACAAAGTTTCATACCTTATTTTTCCAATAAAAATTTTTTAAAAAATGATATAGAATTATAACTGCAACATATAAACCATAAAATATAGAAACTATGGGCTCAAAGCTGGATATAAAATCCCACCTCTGGATCATTCCCTACAAAAAATCATGAAGTAACTCATGGAATCCTAGCTACTATGAAACACATTCTGAAAAGCACTATCTCAGATGACTGTCTTCTCATGACTTTTTCTATTATAATTTATAGTCATGGGGCTCATGAATTATAAGATCCAAGTTCAATTGATAGCCTTTGGCCAGGGTCTTCTAAGATTGCAAAGATGACCTTGGTGTGAAATCTCCTCATGTCTCACATGTTGGTCCATAAAGCCACTCAGACAATCAACTAAATCAACTAAATCAACAAATCAACTAAAATTGTTTTAAGACATTTTTAGATTTTTAAAAAAATTTAACGAAATCTATTAAAATTCCTTTAAAAAAGTGTGCATGCACACATAAACACATTATTTGACATACAAGTTCAAGAAATTTATGGAACTTCTGAAGCCCTAGTTTAAAGCCTCTGATTTACAGATAGAGTCAGTCTGGAAGATGAAGATAAAGAAAGAGAGCTTAGTCTGGATAGGACCAGGAGTATTGGGTGGGATCTCAAAGGTTCCCTATACAGCAATGTTGAGAATTTCTCTTTTTATAAAGGAGCAGCACGTATCAGGGAAGATCTTGGTGAAGGTTCTTTATGCCCTAAATAAAAATAGGAGTTTGTCTTCATTGTTGCTTCCCTCTGTCCTCTGAAGCCATCACAACTGCAGCCATTAAAGATTGTTCTGACTTGCAAAATATACAATAAGGTGGCTATACAAAATTTGGACTCTGTTAGGAATTCAACTTTTGATAGATTCAAAGGCAAGGGTAATTCAGCAAGGACATGGCCCCACCCACCTGGTTCACAAAGGTTGTCCTGGGTTGATTCACCAGGTGGGCTTTATTCTAGTGCAATAGGATGACATCCTCTAAGACTGAACTGTGGCCCCACACATTTGTTAAATTCTTCTATTTAAGAATTTTAAACATATTTCTTTTTTTTTTTCAGCCAAAGGGAGCATCCGTACTGCAACTTAATAGAAAGGTCATAAATTTTGAAATAACCAAAATTGAAAAACTGTGCATTTAAGCTCTGATTCTCTTTGAAGGGGGTTGGGGAATCATGCTTTCTTATGGGGTTCAGGGAACAGCCATAAACTCTCCATCCAGTAATGCTAGTGTTGGGCAAGTAGCCTGCATTGAACAATAATTGCCTGATAGGTGCTTCTGATGAAGGACACCACGTATATAATGAGATTGGAGTGGAGGAAAGAGACAGGTAGGTTGTTGCTAATGATGAACCAATAGTGGGAATAAAGTTTTTTCCTTCCCCAGATAAACAGACTTTTATGGAGAAACTTGGAGATGAATGGTATGGCAAGTAGACAGGAAACAGGTTCCCAACACACGGAATCATGGTCAAATAATGGGGAAGCCATGTGAGCAGTGAAGAAAGAGCTGAAGCACAGTCAAGAGGAATAGCTAGTATTTTTTGTTTATAGACAAGGTGCCTCAGCACAGACTGCTCCAGAATCAGAGTTCTTTGTTTAACCAAATGGCTCAGCATTTCCCAGGCAGCTTCTTTGATATTTCTGCACTTGTTTTTAAATGGGTTATTTCTTGGAGGACTCAAGGTTCTTGGACATATTCTTAAGGAAATGAACAGAGAGGTGAGAAAGCAAACTAGAAGCTACTGAAACTTCATCTAAAGCAAGTTAAAAGGCTTTAGGCATTGAAGGAAGGGAGAGGAGAGGAAGAATGTAAGTTTAAAGTGAAAGGATAAAGAATCAACATTTGTAATACTACTAAGGTTTAGACAGTAAGGTGCTTATATAGAATTCTTCGAATCGTGATATACAAAATCCATTTTCAATGAAAAATGGTTAATTTTTTTAAAGCTTTACTTTTTAGTAAAATCATGTTTCCAATGAGAAAACATAACTTGAGGGAAAAGAGGTCATTATCTGTGTCAGTTATAAAAAATTCTATTTGTTTGGAGCAAAAGACACTGAGGCACTACCATCTACTTGGTGGCAATGTGCCTTAATTTTATAACAACCTGCTTTTTTAAGGAAGTAAACCTGGGAATAGTGTTTTTCAACTTTCAATATCCCCACTCCCTTTTGTTAAATGACTATCTTTTGCTCCCATGGTTAGCTAGATAATTTTGGGGGCCTGTTGTACAATGAAAATGCCTGGCTCTTTATTCATAGAACAACAGCAACAAAATATTCTTCTTTTTTCCACAGTCTCTCTCAACTTGCCATGTTTTTATTGTTATTTAACATCAATCTTCCTCACACTGGAATACTCATTGGACAAATGCAGACCCTTTGAGACATCCAAGGCCCTGCCTTCCTGGCTTCACTTGTGATGAGGGTGGCCACAGCTGCTGGGCAGAAGGACACAGGTAGCTGACAGCTCTTCCTGGGGAGGCACAGATGGGGGGAAGCAGGTACCCAGAAGCAGAGGCTCCAAACCTCTAGTTTATCCTCCATTGTCCCATTGGACTACATTTATAAAACACAAATTCAAAGATGAAATTAATAAGATGGCAACTGCAGAGCCTTGAGCCCTAAGTGTGTCAAGGGAGAGCAAGGGTCCCTTCTGAGCCAGCCCCGTGCAACTGCACTGGTCAAATGCTCATGAAGCTGGCCCTGCCTCTCATGCCATCCAAAATTCTGATATATTCCCCTTAGCTGAGAATTACTTTGTCATAAACCAGTGTAGTGTCTTTAAAGAGTTGATCATCAAAACCATCTCTGGAATTTTTTTACAGGTAAGGATTTCTGGGTCACCCTGCAGAAAAATCTACTGGTTTACTTATTCATTCTTTCACATATTTACTGAATACTTGCTAGCTTTGAGGCCTTGGGGAGGTGTGATGAACAGAATGGAGAAGATAACAGTCAACTACAGATTGTGGAAAGGGTGGTGAAGAAAATAAATAAGGTGAAAGAGTCACTGGGGAGGGCCCAGCCTAGAGTGAAGGACAGATGATATTTAAAGTCTAGAGTAAGATTCATTCTAGATTTATTTTAAAGAACTTCCTCAGGTAATTATGGTTATTAATCAGGTTTGAATTTAACTAAAAATCTAACTGCTGTCTATCCTCACCATGCTAGAGGAACTTGGCAAAGTCACCTTTTGTAGTTCGTATTATGATAGAAATGTGAAATAATATAATAATAAATAATAATAATGAATAATTATAATTTTTTTCTATATTATAAATTACCCCTAGAGATTTTTTGTCTTATCTCTTAGTTGTGAATTTTCAGCTATAGACTTCCAAATACAAGGATGGCACATTTCACGGGCACCAAGAAAGTATATTATAGACCCATGCAAGGTTGTAGTATGTGACAGAAACATGGCCTAAAAATCCACATCTCTTATATCTCAGTCTGTGACAGATCACAGATGTCATCACATGTCCTTAACACTTAATACTGAACAAGAAGCATCCTTGTTTCCTCCATAAGATCACTTAAATCTGTCACAGTATAATTAGTGGTGATTGTGCAAATCGGTCAGTTTGAGAGTAGTGATTTTTTTCTTTTAATACAAAAAAGCTGTGGGAGACAGTGTATTTCTTTAAAATGTCTGACAAAACCTAAACACATGTCTCAATTGATTTCTTCTTCTGTTTTATGACTTTTCTCATTACAGCTCCATGACTAGACTAGAACATGAGTAATCAGGCCGAGAGCTTTCACCCATGAAAGCTAGGGTTGCTGGACTTGCTGTTCCACAGTAAGAAAGAAGACATCTCAAGGCTATGACAATGTTTTCCTTCTTCAAAGAGGACTTATATTTGTTTCTCCAGGTTTGCTAGACGAGGCACTTAAAATCTAAAATCACTGCAATTTAAGCATATGAATTTAGATAATTTTAAACTATAATAGGAAGTCAGCTTGCACACATTTCCTCCAAAGGGATAGCCCCTGATAGTTCCAATGCCAGACCTCAAGGATTTACCAGTGTTCTCTCTATTTAGTAACCCCGAACTTCAATTTTTTATATCACATTCTGTGAATTTGTTAAGACATCTTTTCTGCTTCTGAGACTTCTCTGGTGGTCTCACATCAGTTTTCTAATGTTGCTAGAGGAATGCTTAAGTTCTGGGCTCTACTCTCTGAGTTTCTTTTTTCTTTTTTTAATAGTAGAGCTAGAATTAGTAATATAAAAGACAGATTGGAAGAAATTACCTAGAGAAAATACTCATAGGAAATATAAAGTTTGGTTAAGATTCTTGGAATATGGGAGAGGAAGTTCTAACAGAAGTCTCATTAGAGTTCCAGAAATAGAGATAATGACAGAAAGGCAATATTCAAGCAGAACATGCTCAAAAATTCGCAAGTTAATGAAAGATGTGCATCTTCAGGGTATCTCCAAAAGGACACATCAAGAATAAATTCAATACCTAGATATATTGTGTTGGAACACTGAAGCAAAGAGAAAAAATTCAATCAGACCAAAAGATAGTAAAAAGAAGATAAAAAAATATTTTTTGAAGCTTAAGAGATGTAGCAAAAAATGAAATTGTAGAAATAAATTCAGATTTGTCTGTAATAGTATTTTCTATAAATTCAATAGACTTTACAGTTAAGCTATATATTACAAAATGAATTAAACAGAAACACCCAGTATGTGAGTGCATAGAAAGGTCAAAAGTAAAAAAAAAAAAATAAGAAAAGATATACTAAGCCAATAACTACCAAAATAATGGTAGATGATAGATAGATAGACAGACAGACAGATGATATGCCAGTCAAATAGTCTCTGAAGCAAAAAAGTTGTCAGATATGAAGGAAATTGCTACATGACTATAAAAATTTAATTCACCAGGTATACTCTGTGGAAACTTTATAACAGAACTTCAAAATGTATAGGCAATAATGAAGAAATCTACAATAAGAGTATAAGAATTTACAAACTTCTCTCACTATCTGATTAATCAAGCAACAAATTTTTTTGTAAGTATATGAAAAATTTGAATAACATCATTAACAAGCTTGACATAAAAGATTACCCCAAATGAGAAATTACATCTTATTCTCAATCACTCAAAAAACAGTTGTCAAAACTGAACCTATCCTAAGACATAATTTTATAGAATTTCTATCATCTAAACCATGTTCTAATAACTTAGAAATTAATAACAAATAGATGTGCAGAAAGTCACACCTTTAAAAATCAGATTTTTAAAAGACTTTCCAAATAACTCATAATTAAAGATGAATAATAACAAATATATGTCCAAATTGTGAGATATAACTGAAGCTTACTTTATAGTGGATTTATAGCTTTAAATGCTTATACTAGAAAAGAAGAAAGCTGAAAATAAATGAGCTAAGCAACTTAAGAAGTTAGAAGAACAACAAAATAAACAAAAAGTAGAAGGAAGGAAACTATAAAGATAAGAGTGGAAATTAATCAAATGGAAAACAAATATACAGTAGAGAGAAACAACTAAGGCAAAAGTTCATTTTGGAAAAAAACTAATAAAATAGACATTTTTAGGCTCTAAGAAAAAATGAAACAGTACAAATAAACAATATCCTAAAAGAAAATGAAGACAACTATAGATACTGTTGAGACTAAAAAGATAACACTATGAAATAAATGCTTTCAAAACACAAAAACAGATAAAATGGAAATTTCTTTAAAAAACCCTACTACTTAACTTATTCGAGAAGAAATAAAATGCTTGAATTTTCTCCTATCCACTAAATAAATTAATCAAGATTAGAAATTAACTCAAAAAAGCAAATTCCTGATGATTATAGAGGTAATTTAATTAAATTAAAAACATAAATTTATTTTTATTTTAATTTTTCTGGAGAATCAAATAGGAACATCTTCCAACTATTTTCTTGTGAAACTAGTTTAACCTTGTTACTTAAATCAGACAAGGAAAATATTAGAAAAGAAAATTATGGGCTAATTTTACTTATGATTATAGATGTAAAATACTAAGTAAAATAAATTAAAAATTAGATTGTTTATAATGAATTTTCACAGGAATAAAATATTATTGACATAAAAGGATCTCAGTTTAATTTCCTCATGTTAAAAAATAAAAGAACACCTCAAAAGATTTAGAAGTGTTAAAATATTAATGATAACAATGTGAAAAACTTTTTAATCACTGATAGAAGGCATCCTAGTTTGGTTTCCTCTAGCAGCAGACATTGAGGCAGAGATTCCAGTGAAGGACATTTGGAAGTGATCCCAGAAAACATGGATAAATTCCACGAACAAAAGGTTTAGCAAAACAAGCATTTATCTACCTACCTACCTACCTACCTACCTGCCTACCTACCTACCTACCTACCTAATTATCATCTACCTATCTTCTATCTATCTATCTATCTATCTATCTATCTATCTATCTATCTATCATCTATCTATCATCTATCATCTATCATCTATCTAATCTCTCTATCATCTCTCTATCATCTCTCTATATTATCTATCATCTATCATCTATCTATCATCTACCAATCATCTATTTGTTTTGCATATGTTGCCAATTATACATACTTAACAAGAAGGCAAAACAGCACTATACATTGCTTAGGATTTTCTGCATATATAGTAACAGTATAAAGAAATGCAAGGGAATGATGCACATGTAATTCAGAATAGTATTTAGCTCTAGTTTTGGGTGCATCGGAGATATCCTCAAGGAGGAGTAAATCAGGATCTGAACTCTAATTAGTAAAGCTTACTTTCTTAAGTTAGGTGGTAATATAAACTTGTTCACATTAATATTCTTTATGCTTTCCAAAATAATGCCTTTAAAAAGTAAACAAGAGAAAAATACACTAAAAATACATGTCAGTATCAAGGAAATAGAGAACAAGACTATCAATAAACAATAGAGTAATACACCTAATATAACCAAAAGATTACTAAAATAGGCAAGAGTGGGACAAATATTGGACATGTTATTGAATACAGAACAAATAACTAAAGATAAACATGAAACTATAATTGGGACTTTAGAAACATTATATGCTTATATATTTGAAAAGTTGTAGAAATATTAAGAGTCAAAATTGACACTGGAGGACATTTTTAAGAAAGTGAGTACATTAATAAACATTGAAGAAACCAAAGTAATAGAAAAATACTCAGCAATCTCCAATCGTAAGCCCATATCCAGAAAGTTTATAGGCGAGATTTACCAGACTTCTCAAGTTGTTCTAGAAAACAGAAAAATAGTTGCCTTTTGAAATGAGATTAATATACGCCAACTTAAAAACTGGATTGATGGGATAGTGCATAAAAGGTAAATTATAGGCCTATGAGGTTATGAACATAGATATAAAACTTCTGATTAAAATAGTAGGTAACCAAATCCAAGAAAGTTTTTAAAGCAATACATTATAATCAAGTGAAAGTTGGAATGCAAGAAGAATTTAATATTAGCAAAGCTATAATTTGCTCATCAATCATTTGATTACATCAAAATTAAAAGTTGCTTTATGTCAAAAGGTAAGGAGTTACAATGGAGAGTATATTTGTAATGTATATAGTAGAAAAAAAGATAATTATACAGACCATTATAAAGACTAAAGGAAAAAACATTGAAATAGAAAAACAGTAAATACTAATATGTAATATCTTGAATTCAGACACTTTAGTAATTAAAATAAATAGCATTGATCTATCTATCTATCTATCTATCTATCTATATCAATATGATGAACTCAAAATATAATGTCGCATAACAAAGAAATTATTCAAATGATAATAGGTATGTTATCAGTATGATGAAATATATATATCACAAGCATAAAATTCTAGAGTATGCTAAAAGGACACAGGTTAAAGTCATAACACTGTGGTGGAGGATATTGGGAGGTGGGCTGGTGATTGTGGTCAAAGGGTCCTTTAATTTTATCTATAATTCTTCAACAGTATTTCTTTCATACATTTTGGCTTTTTTCTGGCACCACTTCCTCCTTGTCTTCTTCCCTCCTTTTTTCTTCCCTCTCTCCTTTGCCTTTCTTTTTTTCCTTTTTCCCCTTTCTCAAATCCTTTGAGGAATATAGGATATAAATACAATTTTAATTTTTATTTATTAATAGCTAAAGTTTCTGTCTTAGATCCCCTGTGAACAAAAGTGAATGTGAGCAAATTAAGTAATTCAATTTATCATGAATATATGTGCTTCTTTCCCAAACAGATGTAGAGTTCTTTGAAGGAAAGAACCATATCTTTGACATCTTACTATTTCCCACAGTGCATTTAGTTGTTTGATACATTACAAATTTTGCCATTCGGCAACCACAAACAAATTGTATTAAATTGTTTTAGTGATAAAACATATTGGTCTTAAATCAGTACTTTCCTGTATTATGCTTCATAAAAAATGTGTTATCTATTTCCAAATGTTTCTATCAGGCATTACTATTTTTTCCTTCTAGGGGTTAAACTAGTGTTTTTATCTCCAACATAGTGTTTCATTATCCTGAACACAGGCTTTAGGACACTACAGGTAAAAAGTACAATAAAAATAAATATATGTTAAACTTTAGCCCTGCATTTGAGGTAGAGAAGCAGTGTCAAAATCCCAACAATGCTTTTTATTACTCAGTTTAAGTGGTATTGTGGAAACACCTAACTGTATAAATATGTGGTTGATATTATGACAAACACTAGTCAGAGCTAATATAGATACTGTTTTCAGACACTTTTCACTTGAATAATGGTCTTTATCTGGCTACATGTCACTTCATATTAGTAGAAGGCGAATTATGAGGAAACTCTGGGTCAAATATACAAATCTATTTGAGTTTAGAGGGAATGAAAATGTTACTTGTTTATGAACCAATTTAATAGCTAAAAAGGTAGTTTTATATCAGATATGGACTTGAGAAGTCTTCAGTGTGCTCATGTTTTTAAATTAAGTACAAACCATTAAGATTTGCCAAGACTGAAAATTCAGTCTTGTAAGGCCCTGGACATTTGAATGTTTTTCTCACCCTGTCTGAATCATGCTAGTTCACATATCCAAGTCTGAAATAGCTTTGAATTACTGATTTTTCCCACTCTCTTTCCGACTTTAGTTTAGTCCAAATTGGCTTGAAATCTAACTTTGTGCAGTTGAAAAATATATTTAAAAATAAATTCTACAGAGATAAAATACGTTTTGTACCTTTAATAATTTTTTAAGCATCTGAAATGTAAACTTTGAGTTTTGAATTTTTTAAATTTAAATTTTGAGTTTAGACATCCACATTTTGACATGAACTTTTACATATAGTCTCCATTTTCTTTCATGAAAAGTTCATAATAGAAGAAAGAAAATTCATAATAAATGTTAAACACATATTTCAATAGAAATAATTGACCTATATTTTCCCATTAAAATGCATTCTAAGAGAGTGAAGAGAACATTAATCTTAAATAAGAAAAAAGACCTGCGACAGGTGATTTTAGCATGTTTTAAGAGTGTTTGAAGAGCTATTGTTTTGAGGAAAGATATGCTTTGACAGCAAGACCTCATATCGTGAAGCTGAAAACCAAGTTGTGACAATGAATATATAATTGAATACTGCCAGATATCAGCTGGGGATATAATAGTCTGAAAGCTCAGTTGGGTGGGATGTTCAAGATGCCTCACTCACATGGCTGGCAACTGATGTCGCCTGTTCCACTGGGAGGGTATCTGGGGCTTTTAACTTATAGGTCCTTTCCAGCACTGCAGTTGTAGGATTATCAGACTTATTTCATGGTGTCTGGCTTCTTCCTGAGGGTGTCCCAAGGGGACGAGACAGAAGCTATGTAGCCTTTTCTGACAGCTTTGGAGGTGACATTACTGTACCTTATTCTATTGGCATATAATTCTTTCTGGTTTGAGGGGGATGGCACATAGACTCCACCTTTTGATAGGACTGTTCAGGAATTTTGGGACCATATGTTAAATCAACCACACTAGGGTAAACATATCAACAAATTACCTTGGTAATTTGTTTATTTACTAATTTGACAGCAGAATAAACTGCTCCTTGAACAATGTCTTTCATGCTAGGTTGATTACATTATTTCTGCAGCTAGTCCAAATGTGGTAAATACAGCAGACCATCTTTTCTTATAACCATAGGACTACTGAAAAAGCTGGCGGTAAAATATTAGATTCGGCATCTTGGCAAAAGAAAACAGGGCTCTCAACAAGGCATATCTAGTGACAACAACAATTTTCAGAAATTTATCTTTCAATTTAGACATGTGGTTTACCCATTTTTTCTTAGTTTATTGAATAACCTCAAAGGACACACCTAGACTCTGCCAGCTTTTTTGTGCAGTGATGATGGGGTTTCAGGCGGCTCCTACAGGATAATGTATTGACTTGCCTAGTAAGTAACAGCTCTATAAGTGTTTTACAAAGATAAGCAGCTAAATCAGAAGAATGCAGATTTGAGTTTTTCTTGCTGGGAAAAATGACTGGAGTCCACCACAAACAGCTATCTGTGTAACATATCAAGACTGTCATTAAATCTAGAGGTGACACTTGAGAAGTTTACAGGGGAACTAGTGGCTTTCAACCTGAATGAAAAAAAATGTTTGCAATTTTGCAGCAACTATACTTTGTTTTCTTATTAGGGTGGTTGGCATCACTGTTGCTTTGGTTGGCATAGTGCCTTCACATACAGGGTAGAGTTGCAGAACATCCAGAGTATTAAATTATTAAGTTAATGTCATATCAGAAAGGAATTTGAAGTGCTGAAAATTATTTCACTTAAGATAAAGATAAAAAGAAATCAGAGTCCCCTCATCATTAATCCTCCCATATTCTTATCTCTATCTAGGTTGGTCTCGTCCTTTCCTGGTGGTCTGGTGACTTCTACCTCCTCTGCCTGCTGGCTTTCTTCCCAATCATTTTCATCGGAAGACTAGATATCTTAATTCTTCCCCACTTTGTTAAACTTTCTATAGTGTTCCCCTTGCTTTCTCAACTTTACTGAAACACTCTCCCCCGGTCCTGGGGTTAGAAGATTGAACCAGATTTCTCCTAGCTCTCTTACTTGACCTCTCTACGATATTGGCATACATACTTAATTCCTCCTTCTTGAAACTCTCTGTTCTCTTGGCTCCCAATGCATTATTCTCCTCGATTATACTCCACCCCCCCTTTTTTTTCTACAGACTTTATATATTGGCTTCTTTCCTTTGTTCTACTCTCCTGGAGATTTTTTTCCTGTGTAAAACCGTGTTCATAAGCTCCATCTTTCTATATCTCTTCACTCCTGCTTCCCCAATACACTTACTCTTTTTCTATAGTCCTTATTTTAATTATAGGTATGTCTATCCACTTGGCCACCAAACTGAAAAGCCCAGGTCAGCCTTCACTCTAAGGTTGTTAATGACCACATATGGAAGATGCTACCTCTCAAATATTTCTTGATTCAGACTCTGTCACTCAACAGCTGCCATTGTTAGAGTTCCGATATCACCGTCTCTAATCTATATGATCTCAGAAGTCCCTTATTTGATTTCACTTTCTTCAGGCATTTGTATCATCAGCCCATTTGCCATATTGAAGCTAGACTGATTTTTCTACTACATGAATAGAATAGTGCTATTTTCTTTTTTTAAACTCCCTGTCAGTTTTCTGTTTTCTGCAGGATTAAATCTATCAAACCAGCCTAGCTTTCCGTTTTCATACTTTGCTTTTTCTTCCTAGCTTAATGGGACAGCTTTCCACTACTTTAAAATAGAACATGACATGCTCTTTTACGCTGCCCATGTGCAGACTTTATATTAATAATATCTGGAATATTTTCCATGTTTCTTCCTCTGGGATCAACTCTTTTCAAAACATGGTTTAAACATTATCTCTTCTGTGAGTTTTTTTTTTTTTCCTACTGTCATACTTGAGGAATAGAATGGAAGAAACAGTATTTATTGAGTGGTAGGCATTACCAAAACATTTTGCCAAGGATTTAAAAATTGTTATTTCATTTCATTTTCAAAATAGCTTATGTGGTAATCACTGTTACTCACTATAGATGAAGAAACTAGGCTTCATAGGGGATAGGTAACTTCTGAGAATGTGAGTTTACTGAGGCAGGGATTGTGCCCATTTAGTTCTGAGGTCTTTAGCACTTAACTCACTGGCCAAAAACAGTGAACACTTAGTAAATATTTATTGAAGGAAGAAGAATAGAAGGATATTCCACAGAACATGAGCTAAAAATCTGTAGAAGTTCTTAGAATAATGTGAGTTACTGTAACATGGAATGGAAAACAGGAATAGAGACAGAGAGGAGAGGAAATTTTTTTCCATAAGAAAATAAAATATTTTGATTGAGCCCAAGGCAGTAACACTTTGATGATGATATCCATGGGAATATATGCTCAGAAAGATTAGAAAAGAATTGCTCTCTGCATATAATAATTTGTGGAATGTGACATCTGATAACATATCACATGAGATCTAGTTAAAAATGAAAACAATAAGATACTTAACAGTTTATATTTTTTAAGCCAACATTATTTCTCAGTATGTTAAAAAATAAAATTCTATGACTTTGTTTTTTTTTTGCCTCTTTAGTTTGCATTACCACATTATTTACAACTCACTCAAACCTTTCAAGGTCTTAGTAATATTTATTCTAATGTATTTCTGTAAATTAAAATTTAAAAGGAATTTCAAAGCTCTAAAATTTTAAAGATTTTTAAGTAGGTTTATATTAACGTTCACTCAACTAAGTTTGAGTTTTATGTAATTTTGCCTTGTATTAAATTGTAACATTTACAAAATTCCAAGTGGATCAACATTTAAAAACGGGAATAGAAAAGTATTAAAACATAGGTGAATATTTTTTTAAAATGCAAAGTAAACATGAAACTTGAAGGTAAACCAGTAATATTTTGTCATGTAGGACAAACTATATTTTTTATAGGATACCTCCAAAATAGGTTAAGAATTCTTAGAATTTTAGAGAGGGGTTTTGAGAACATTCTAGGCCCAACATCTGTTTATTAAGTGAGCGAGTGAGACAAAGAAGGGTAAGTGATTAACTACAGTCAGAGACAAAGCAAAATTAGAGCCAATGACTAGCACTCAACACATTTCCAGTCCTTGATTTCTCTTTATTTTCACTATTGCCTATAAAATGAGATGAATGCTTGATTTTCAGTGGAGAAACAAAACCATCTAGCTGATAAACTTAGAGTATTGGGAGCTGGTGTGGTCTGTTAAAGGAGAGGGGATTCATTTAAATTGTATCTCTCTCACTTTCCTTAGAATGGGCTCCTTGAGGTCTAACACTGTAGAATTTGAGGTATAAAATGTGATAAATACCCTAAAAATATAGTTTGAATCTTTAACATGAGGAGTTACAAGAAACAAAACTTAGAAAGAGGCAATTAGGAAGGATGTGCTTATCTTAGGCTTTCCCAGATTATATATAACCTTGCATTTTAGTATAAAACTGCCAAAGCCAGTAATAGTTTGGTTTATTCTAGGGGGTAGGGAGGGCGAACATTCAGAAAAGTTAATTAAGGAAGAAATTCTTGTTTAAAAATTATCTTTATGACTCGTAATTGTAAACTATTCTCTATTTTCTATTTATTAAATAAAAATTATTATTCATGAACTATTCACTCCTTTTCATGCTCTAGCCTTAAGTTTTACTCCAAAGGGTGGAAGAATCTGCTTTAACTCAGAAGATTTTTGAAGATTTCCAGAACCAGGGTCCTTGCATTTCTCCCACTAGCACTTATCCAAAGTTGAGGTATCCGGCTCAGGGCTTTTTGAGAGAAAGCCCTTTGATTGTCCTGCATTTGGCCAGCTTCCAGCTTTGCTGCATGATGATTAAGTGTGCTTTTACTCAAAAAAGTTCAGAAAAGCTTAAATTATTCTTGAAAAACAGAAAGTGTTATCAGACTTTATATACAATTGAAAGCCCAGATAATGAGCAGCTTTTCCTACCTCTAGACAGACACTCCTGCAAAGTGACCAATCACCCAAAGCACGGAAAAGATACAGATCTAAAACACAGAAGTGCAGCATGCATTACTGATACTTTGCCAGGTACTATTGCACTCCTTTATCTAGTGTCATTTCCTACCCTTCCCCGGACATTTCCATATACCTAGATATTTATTTGAATTTTCATTAAGCCAAATCTGGGGCCTTGTACTTTTCTTAGAAAGGGAAGGTAGCTATGGTGCATTTGTTTTTGCTGTCCACTTTATTCAAACCAGGACAAGGACTCTGATAAACACCAGAAAATATTAGTACAGTAAAAAAATTAAAGTTCAGGTACAAAGTAGAAAATAGAGGAAAAGAAACTATTTCAATTTAGGAGATGATAAAAGTAGGTTCTTACACTTTGTTGAAATACATAATACATTTTATTTTACAGAGTAAATTATAAGTTGCTATCTATTGTAATAGGATGTGCCATATTATAGATATTTTCTTACAGTAGGAAACTAAAAACCAATTCTGATATTTCTTCAATCTGCCAAATCAGATTATTTCTCTGAAGCTTTCTTGACTCTCTTACCCTATGTTGGCCCAACTACTTTTTATTTATTTTTGTTATTCATTTTAGGACTCTTACATTCTGGAAGAATGTGAAGAGAACTTTCCCAAGTTCTGAATGGACACTCAGTTTCTTGGCTTCCACTAAACTACTCAGCCAGATTTAGGCAGACACAACACCTGAGAAGCCCCAAGCTTCATTTTGCTTGGAATTTGCATGATCAATACTGATGAAACCTAGTCTACCCTAGTGGTTTGATCATGGAGATAGTAGCTGAAACTCATTTGAGTCATTCACTGTTTTGTACGAGCCATTTATCCCCTTTCTGTATTGGTCCAGAGTCAGTAAGACTCATTCAGTTATTCATTTACTGGCCTAATATACACCTTCTCCTAAGAGACATAAAATTATTGCAATGGAATGTGATGCTGCTCTTTGGAACCAAAGGTCTTTTGGGAACACAGATAAGTAAACAGACAATCATGCCTCTCTAAGTGCTGGGAAAGAGAAAGAACAATGTGGTAAGTGGTCACCAATAAAGGATGCTGAATCGGCTGTGATGATCAGGGAAGACTTCCCAGAAAAGGTGACGTGTAAGTAATAAACTACAGGATGACTTGGATTAAGTGAAGCAAAACCCGGAACAAGTGCTTTACAAAGAGAAAATAGCAGGGATAAAAGTCTGAAAAAGAGAAGACATGATGTATCTCAGGAGAGGGAAGTAATTTGACATTAGTGAATCAGAGTGTGTTTTATAGGTGGCAATGTTGCTGTGAGGAGGGGTAGGACTCAATAAGTAGAGGCTAAAGAGGGCTTTGGGAAGGACAAGAATCAGTATGAACTTTGCCTTAAGGGTATTGAGAACCTCCCTGGAAGAGTGCCATGATTGAATTTGTGTTTCTAAATGGGCACAGTGAGGTGGCTGCTGAAGCAGCCCAGGAAAGAGAACACAGAGACCTGTCCTGGGTAAGTCAGCATTGAGGATGCAGAGAAATGAGTGGATAGAAGAGAGGTTTGGGAGGCAGAACTGATGAACTTGGTGACTGAAGAAATGCAGGGAATGAGGGACTGGAAGGAGGCATACATGATACCACAGTTTCTGTGTTGAACCACTGAATGAACGATGATGCCCTTTTCTGAGCTAGAAAAGGAGAAACATTTGGTTTTCCCAGTTCTCTATGATCAGTCATAATTTTAAAACAATTCTTTTTGCCCAAACAGATCTTGTCTTTCTCCCATTTTCTTATATTCCTGCAGGATATGGTCAAACTTTCCTTAAATAGCTCCAGGTTTGTTCTATTTTAGAAGTGCTTAATTTTTTCATACAGAAAACCTGGCCTCATAAAGTGAACACATTTGTACCTACTTTCTTCTCTGTCAGAAATTTCCCCCACTCTTTGTTTTTCAGGCAAGCTTTGCCAATCTATTCAGGCCTAGATCAACCATCACTGCCTCAGTGAAGCCATTCTCAGCTCCCATAGGTGGCCTGTGAGGCTCCACCCCTGTTTTTCCACATTTGTATCTTCATAATAGGACTTAATGTTCATTTGTGTTGTCTGTTTCCTTCCTCTTCTCCTTCCCACCATCCTATCACCTCACACAGGATTATTATTAGTTCCTTGAAGGCAGCTAATTATATCTCTTATTTATATTCTTATTATTATCATCAAAAGGAGAGACTTACAATATTTGATGTTCAATAAGTGTTTCATGACAAAATATGAATGAACTGCCCATAAGCTTTTCTTTATAAGTTGCTTCCAAGGCCCATTTCCTTCAAAAAAATTTCTCAGGTAATCCTAATCCTATTAATTAGCCAATTTACCAATACATACTTGTGTCTTTCTTGTAATAATTGTCATTGTATATGTTTTATATGAATAATTAAGCTGACTCTATGGCATTGTTGAGTTTGTTTGAAACACTAAGTTCCCTAGGAACAGACTCGTGTTGTATATGTGCGACGCTGACCACAATTCTCTACATGTTACCAAAGACTTTAGGAACAGGGGAATAGTGTAAGATCTTAAACAAATTACTTAAACGTCTTTAAGTCTTGGTTTCTTCAGATATTGAAAGGTAATAATCTCTATTCCATTAATTTGTTGCAAGAATTAATTGAGCAAATGAGCTTAGAGAACTTAACACAGCAATGGGAATAATAAAAATGCTCAACAAATGCCATCTATTCTTAATCTTGATTCTCCCTATAATTATTTAAACTTAGTATATTTGTATAACTTATGATTATTTTTAAAAGTTTTATTTTAATGAACTATGTGTGAGTGTATGTGTGCACATGCAAGTGTGCATGTGTGCATTTGACAGATGGTGATAAATTCATTTTTAAAGAAAGAGTGTGTATTAAAGACATGACCCTGGTTAAGAGATCTCTCGCGGTCTGTACATTTGCCTTCAGAAATAATCTTGTGAAATCTCTTATTTTGCTTCCAATTTGTCATCTACTCTTATGATTTATATATTTCTTCTTGCTCCAGTGAAAATTATATCTTTCATTTCTTTGGATCTGTAGTGTGCCAACTACTATGTTTTGTCTTGGTTAGGCATTCTGTAAATACCTGAGCAACTCTGGCCTTGCCTCCTTGACAAGAAAATATTGGAGAAACTGTTCATTCTCTTTAGTTGTGTCTACAAAGAGGCATGAGACTCTGGAAGGAGAGAGAAAGAAGTCAGAATGATTATTTCCCATCAATGCAGAAAGCTTTTTTTATTTCCTCTATGCTGTTTCTCTGAAGATGGAGGGAGTTCTTTTTCCTCTCCAGTGTTCTCTATACAGCACCTAAAGTGAATTCTTCATGAACTAAGAGAAAGTGGAAGCTGATCTGAGGTTTCTACACTAACCTCTGTAGCTGCAGGATTCAGAGATCAAGCATCTGGATTCAGAAATTGTGAAGTGATTTAGAGAGCCATATGATTAAAGGCATTGGTTTGTGTTCCCTAGTCTTGCAATCCACAACCTCCTTTATGAGTATCAATTCTAAAATGCAAAGCCTGTTTCCTTCCCAGTCCTCCCTTCCTCCTTCCCTCCCTCCCTCCCTCCCTCCCTCCCTCTCTTCCTTCTTTACCTTCTTCCTTCCTTCCTTCCTTCCTTCCTTCCTTCCTTCCTTCCTTCCTTCCTTCCTTCCTTCCTTC